>JAKSZP010005277.1:0-337815 GCA_022478985.1 Massospora cicadina | reverse complement strand
CGTCACAGTGGGTGCAAATGGGCGGTGCACGTTCCAGTGTAACTCAGTTTGTGGCTGACTGGCCCCCATCTGCAAAGTGGAATTCTGCTGTGCGGGGAATTCTGGATAAGTCCTCTTCCACTTCTGGGAAGGAATTGATTATGGTGATAGCTTTGCCCATGCACAGTTTGGGCATCAAGCAAAATCGCTGTAATTTGAGTTGCTGAATTTCTCCGTAGGCCATGATACCTTTGCGGAAAACCTCCTCAATTACCTTATGAGGAAGGTTGGTGAGGAGCGAGTCAAAAGAGATGAACAAAGTTTTCACTTTGTTCCATCTGGTGCACGCGGTGCACACAATTTTTTTGCCCTCGGGGAGGGCAATTTCCACACAGATTTTTGCTGCAGCATCAGCTTCATCGGCTGTTTCAAAACCAATATCAATCCAGCCATGGCCCATGTTGTTGGTGGCTACATATACCGTGTGGGGAAAAGTGAGGGCTGTGCCTCACATGTTTTCTCCCACAGGGTCGGTGACTCATCCCCAAGGAAGAGTCTGATCCCATGCTCCACCTTTGACAAGAGTTGGTTGAATTGAATGTACATATATTGCACGTGATTTACAGTAAATACCTTAAACCCAGACAGTGTCTGAGTTTTCGATTTCTTTATGGATTGGGTTCCTGGTACCCCTCCAGGGCGTTTCTTGCCCTTAGTTGCACCATTAAGTGCACCACTCGCCGTGACGCTCACCCATGTTGTTTTATTTTTATTGATAAAGTCGTCCATCTTTTTTGTGTGTGATTATCCAAATTTGCTGTTTGAATCAAATCGTAGTAACTAAAGTGGTTGTTACTAGAAAGAAAAGCAGCTTGACAACAAAGTCAGGCCAATTATTTAAATTTTTAATTTTATTGCGAGGAAGGCTGACCATGGGATGGACACTTCTGAATTTGACCCGAAAGAGACAAAACTTAGTAACAGGGAAGGCACCCCAGAGAAGCGATGTTATCTCTTGTTGCCAGCGGGAATGCCACTTATGGGGAGGGGGAAGGAACATGTTAAGGGGCCGTAGCCACAATTGAACACGTGTGGAGGAAAGGGTCTGATTTGATGAACCAGACTGGGAACTAGGAGGAGACCAGCTGTCAGCGATGCGGTGGGAGGTATCCAAACATCCACGCCTGAAAGTGGTCCACCAAACAAGACCGGAATCTGTGGACAGCTTCTGGGAGGGTAAAGGTGGAGCCTGCGATGGCATCCAAGACAATCGTGTGGATAGTCCACATGGCGATTGCAACCACCAGAGCACGGAGGGAGGGTGGAAGGGGGAGGCCATTGATAAGGCAAACATATCTCTTGACAGACTGAAGGGATGTGTTTGACCCTGGCCCAGCAGATGTTGAACTTCGCGCCATATCACTTTAGAGGCTGGACTTTTCTCCAGGCGGTGGAATAGCGTTCCATACTGGCCACACATGACGCAGGATGAGTGTAAAGAGTTAGAGCGCTCAGCCATATGGTACACCCGCCTCAGGCAGTGCCACACATGGGAAAGGATTTGAGGCTGCAACAGAGGATGGTGTGCATATTTCCTGATAGTTTTTTGGGTCTCAATGGAGTAAGGGATGTCAATCATGTCCAGGTAGTCCACCCTGGATAGGACATGGGGCCGTGTGGGGATCACGCCACCTTAGATGGGTAGCTCCTGTACCTCTTGTGTGAACTGAGGAGAGGAACAGCCTCTCTGGGCTGTGTATCCACTAATACGAATTCTACACTCAGCACTCCGCATGGAGAGGAGGATTCGTTTGTAGTGGGTTTTAGTCCCGTGAGGACCTGTGGCCGATGGGTGTGAATCCAGGTATTTCATCAGGGAGTGAGGGTTTGATGGATTGTTGAGGCCCAAGGCGCGGGAGAAGTTGGAGCAGGCTGCGCGGGACCAGTGTTAGGAGGGGAGCGTAGGGGTGGTGACGGCCACAATCCTGGTGTCCAGGATCTTGGCAGCATGGGCTTTGAAGTCAAGCAGGCCCATGCCACCATGATGATGAGGGCCAAACATGACCTCTAGCCATACTGATGGTGGGCGGCCTGACCAAAGCATCCTTGCAGAAGGGCATACAAGGATTTGAAAAAGCTTGGGAGAAGGGGATGGCGTGGGCTCCAAACCAGACTTTGGAGAGGAGCATAGAGCTGGCTAAAAACAACCCTGCCAGTAAGGGAAGTAGGGTGAGCTCTGAGGGAGGCGATGTGCTTCGTCACGTTGTCTAGAATACAACTATCCATTACTGCTGATGCGTACCCGCCTGCCTCCACCCACAAGCCCAGATGGTGGACTGGCCCTATGGTAGGGCGTGGCATGAAGGGGAGCACTAGTGGGGCGGTGTGGGGTGAGCTGGGAGGGCGAGCACGTGTGCGAGCAGATGGGCTGGGCTTGGCACTGGTTGCTGGGGCCCAGCAGGTTTGATACCGACCAAGGAGGATGATTTCAGTTTTGGAAGCGTTCAGTGCAGTGTTACTTACCCGGGAATACTCCTGGATGAGAGCTTCAAGTGCGCGTGCATCTTTATTATTAGACACCCCAACCACACAGTCGTCTGCAACCGCCATCATCTTGACTGGGGCTTGGCCTGGCACATGGACCCCAGTGAGTTGGCCATTTACGTTTCGAAGTAGTGGGTCAAGGCTGAAGTTGTATGAGAGTGGGCTAAGGGGGTCCCCTTGTCACAAGCCCCTTTGAGGGCGGACTACTTCCGTTAGGAAGCCAGGGCAACGTACTGCCATTGTTGTAGATTCCGTGAGCAGCATCACCCAGTTGATGAAGTGAGGGGGTAAGCGGAATTGATGGAGGCAGGCCCTGAGGTATTCCCAGTTTACTCTATCAAAGGCCTTCTGTTGGTCTAAGATTACAAGTGCCCCAGAGGCTGTGGACTGGCATGCATTAGCCACAGAGTGCACGTTGTTCCAAGTCCTTCTGGGTATGAAACCAAATTGCTCTGGGGAGATGGTGGCAGATGCTACAATCCCTAAACGGTTAGCCATGATTTTTGTTAAAATTTTTGTATCCATGTTAGTTAAAGAAATGGGAGCTAGTTGGCTAAGTCTAGCTTGTCCCCTTTCTTGAAGAGTGTGATGGTGAAGGTCTCTTGTCCTCCTGGTAGGAGGCGCGTTTCCAGAAGGCTCTGGTTAAGTGAGGCAAGCAGTAGTGGGGATATATATTTGAAGTACTTTTTATAGAATTCATATGGAATGCCATCTGGGCCTGGGCATTTCCAGTTTGGTGCACCGCGGATGGCTGTCCATAATTCGTTCAGAGTAATCAAATTCATTATTTCAGGGTATTGGGAAACGATGCAGATGTGGGTTCAGTTGAAAAATTCCGCCACTTCAGCCGACTAAATTGGATCAGATTGGTATAACTCAGAGTAATACTTTTGTGTTTTGATTGCCACTTCAGCTGGTGTATCTGCGATGGAATCATCCGATCTTCGCACCTGTGTGCAGGCCATGCTCTGGCATGGTGCAAATTTTTTCCAAAAAATATGCGGTGCACTTGTCGCCCTCTGTAATGCATTTGGCCCTGTACTGAACACAAACCCGATGTTTGTGTTGCCTTTCAAGCGCGTTGAGGTGGGCAGCTGCTTCCGCCCACTTCTGGCCCCATGCTGGGCTGTATCCTGTGGCTGGGATGTTGGACTCCAGGTGTGTTAACTCTGCCAGAGCGTGCAAGATGACGGCTTATGTTGCTCATGAGCGTCGGGAGGAGAGGTGGCGAGAGTGGCGGATGGTATCCTCTTTAAAGGCTGCCCATGTGGAGATGGGGTCCACGCAAAATGGTGTAACAAACTCTTTTTCCAAAGTTGCTGATTCCACCCAAGTGGAAAATCCTGGCGACACAAGTTTGGGAGGGCGGAGTTTGCACCAATGTGGGGCCTTAGCCACTGTGACAGGTAGGTGGTAGGTTATCAAGACCAGCTGGTGGTCAGAGAATTCAATTTTTGTTGTTTTGAAAAGGGAAATGTGGGGTTAGAATTTCGCCAGCATAAGGATAAGGTCTATGCGGGTCATGGACATTAATTGGCCTTTGTGGACGTGGGGTTGCATCATGTTTTTGAGCAGCGGGGCTCGCCGTGGCAGTGCATCCATTAACCCAAGGGTGGCCTTTAGAATGCAAAGTTTTATGTGACCCTGGGGGGCATGGGAGGAGGAAGGCCAACGATCCATTGGTGTGTTTAGCCAACAGTTTATATCACCAACTACAAAAGGGTCTGAGGTATCGGGAGGGATTTGACTGACAAGAAAAATTCCCAACATTCATGTGCACCATTTGGGGCATAGATGTTGACGATTACGTGTGCTACATTGGCCCACAAGAAGGTGACGATGAGCACTCGGCCATTTAGGAATGTTTCTGAGGATTTGAATTTGAAAAAAATATTTTTCCAAATTAGCACCCCAGGGTGCTTTGACCAAAAGGATAGGGATGGGAGGAGCATTGTTTTCCAAGCTTCCTCGGAACCTTGTGGACAGTGGGACTCCTGGATGGCCAGGATATCCATGGGTAAATTGTGTTGTAAAAAACTCAGTTTCCTAGCCTGGGATGGCGAGGTCTTGAGTCTGGCAATAATCAATGTCCCTAAAGTTAAGGTTTCCCCCATCGCACCTTAGGTGCGAGGGGGTGGGCACCGGGGCCCACTAGCCTCCTCTAGATCCCCATGGGCCTTCATGGCAGCACAGGTGTTTGCAGCAACACTATTGGTAGTTTTGTTGATTTTAGCAGAAAGGTTCGCGTTAGCTTTTGCCTTCACTTTTTGTTTCCCCAACGTCAGACAAATTTTTGTGGTGCGGATGAGTTTGGTGCACCATTGAGCGGGTCAAAATTTTTTTTTTCAGGTAGGTTGGAGACCAAGTCAGTTTCAACTGGAGCTTGGTTGCAAAGATTGGGTGAAATCAAGTCACCCATTGGGTCCTCAGATTGGGTGGCCCTAATCGGCATGGGCTTCCCAATCTGATTGGTTGATGGATTCCTGAGTTGCTTCCACCGCGAAGGTTTTGATGTCCTCCTGGATTTGGGAGTTTGGGATAGTGATGGTGACTTTGGCCGCTTCCTTGGCTGCAGCCCTGCAGGCCTGCCTGACCTTCTTCCACTCTTGTGGGGAAATAGGTTTTACCAGTAGGTAGCAGCCTTGTGCTCCCCATGGGAAACCTCTTTGGTGCTTGCAGTTGGTTTGTAGTGCGCCTCTCCACTGGCCATGGCCACCGAGGGACGCTCTTGGAATGTGATGCCCTCCTTGGTGGGGCATGCATGTGCCTTATGGCTGAACGTGTCACAGTGGGTGCAGATGGGGGGGCGCGCTGTCCACAGTTACCCGGAAAGGGTGGGTGGTATGCCCTTCAATATTGATTTATGTGGAGTGCGGGATCTAGGTTAGATCCTTTGTAATCTCCTTGGTTGTGGTCAGAACTGCGATGGATTTGCTGGTGCACAGGTGTGGCATCAGCATAAAGCGTTGCATCTCAAAAGATTGTATTTCGCCATAAACGGTGAGACCATCTTTCAGGTGTTGCTCCAAAATGGCACATTTTACCGTAGTAGGCAAAAAGTCAAACATGAGGAAATTTGGTTTGATTTTGTCCATCTGGTGCATTTAGTTTCAATGACCCATTGCTCTTTGGGGAGGTTGATCACTACATGCACCACAGCAGCTTTGTCTGCTGCCTCCTTGTCTTTGAAACTGAGGTCCTGCCAACCACATGACATGAAGTGAGGTGCAACGTACACCGCGGTCAGGAAAAATTTGTGCACATCCCCACAAAATTTTTTCCATAGAGCTGTTTGTTGGATGTCCAGAAACACAAGGACTCCGTATTCCACCGATGAGAGTGGTTGTGAGTGCGGCGTATTGATGTACTGGTTGCATCGCGCTTGCCAAGTGAGGATTTCTGGGGAAATATTGACTTCTGGTTTCTTTAAATTTTTTTCTATTCCACCGGTTTCTCTGGGGCGTTTTTGAATGTTTGAGGCTGCAGGCCTACCACCTGCTCCTCTTACCTTACTTGCCCAACTGCTCCCTGACATGGACGCAAACTAATCTTCTCTGTGAGATTATCAAACTAGAATCAGACTTGAATTGAATATTTTGCAAAAGTGATTGCAACAAGAGAGAAAAGTTTTTTAAAGTCAGGCCGATTATATATGGAACAAAGTTGACAATTGGTCCTAAGTAAATGGGAGCAATATCAGCCATTTACCTTAAAAGATCTGAGGATTGATCCTGGTAATAACTTCTAAAAATCCCATGGACAAATAGAATAATTATATTGACATCATAATGCTGTAATAAAATTCCTTCCCCTATAGCAAATTTTGTATATCAATCCTCATAATCAGCACAATAGCACTTTCACATGGACTGCTCATGTGGGAGTACCTAGTGCTATCAAGATAGACCTGCTGACATCCCAAAATAGGGTACATTATTTAATTGAAATTGATGCCAGATTTCCCAGAAGTCGTATTTTGTCAGCTGTATGACGAAATTCCTATTGGCTAGTCCTAGGACAGTTTTGCAAGTTCATATTGTTATTTTTACCCCTGAAGTCTTCCCAAATATGAGAGTATTTTGGCACCAATAGTCTTAGCAATAGGTCATAATTGTATCAGTTTAAGGGCTGAACTGAGGTGGAATTTAGTTATCTGCAGAAATTGTGTGCGTAATATGTGACCAGGAGATACCCTAGAGGTATAAGTACCAGCGCCTAGCCTAATGAGAAAATCATCTAATAATATTATCTAATAATGATATGTTTAAGTTATCTTTATCTGGTTTTATCAAAGTCTTATCTTAAAGAGTGTCAGCAAGCTGTTAGGGCAGAAATCTCCAGCTTGTATTGTTGCCTGCCTTGGTAGAAGTTCCCAAATTCAAATGGAAATTTTGCCCAAAAATGACTAGAAGATTCATGTTATTCTAGAAAAGCCTATTGAGCTTTCCAAATAGTTGTAAAGCCATAAGAAACTGGCTAAAATTGATGATCTTTTGGCCAAACTTTTCCAAAATATACGTGCAGGGTTTAATTAATGTGAGTGATCTTAAGAATAAAACACCAGGAATGAGGGTTAATTAGCTGCTACTATCTTTTTTGAACCCTTTATCTTACAAGAATCTCCTATCACCAGAAACCATCGTCTCATAATAAGAAGAACATTACATACAAAAATATTATAGTTCTATTATAAGGCGAAAATCATATACAAAAATAAGGTAATAAACAAGGTATTACTCTTTAAACCTTAATCAATCAGGGTCTTTGCTAGTATAAATTAATACCAGAGCATCTTAAGTGAGAATTTTTGTGAAAGAATTTGATAAGTTCTTTCTAGAAACAACAAACATGATTATAGTTTTTGAGTTTCAACTTATACTATGAGTAAATTACAGACTCTCCTGTCAGTGACGTTTGTATGATTTTTTCTGCAAAATCACAACTAAAGACTATAAATACTGTTGATGATCCTGTGCTTTTATATTTATATACTAAAGTCAAATAAAGCATTACAATTTTTGATTGAATCATAAATTTTGTAGAATGACCTCAGCCTAGATAAATTATCTTGATAGATTTCCGCATACTAATAAAGAATAAAATTTCTAAAAGTGTTGATTGAATTGATATGTTTGGATAGCGCCAAAGCAACAATACGTTAAAAACCTATCTGAAGCCCTTTTTAGATTAATAATACCTAATTAAAAGAACATAATCTTGTTGTCAAGATAAAATAAGTGCTCAAAGTCCATTGGCACCTTTGATAATAGTACTAGTCTATTTTTACTATTGAAAATTGCAAAGAATACTCTAGTTCTCTGTCCAACTAAAAACCCATCTACTGATAATGAAAGGATGTATGTTTATATGATCAAATACAATTAATTTCTATCCTAAAAACATCTATTTTTCTTTTTTTACTAAGTGAAACTTTCAGTAGTATACCTAAATTGAGTCCTATGAAAGGGCTTAAACATTAGCTCAATTGATAGTAATGATGATGGCCAAGATGCTATATGTGCGGTCTATCAAGAAAGATAAAACACAAAATAACAAGAAGCCACTAATTATTACCAATACTGATGTTGGGTTTTTATAATGCCCACATTACCAGCTTAATTGACTATAACACTATTGCTTGTCCACTAGGGGACTAAACCCGCTAGTGGATATAGGTATTAATTAATTACATACAGTAACTATTGTTCAGAGTATTATCCTGAATTAAAACTAAGTAATTTGCCAGGTTTTGATCTAGTGGATTACTGATGTAACATTTGGGGTGATCCTCAACAATAAACAAGCGATTAGGTTGTTTATTGTAATATTTATAATTTACTTAAATTATATGATTCAATTAGGTTTTGTCCTGATCAACTAAGGGATTTGTGAGATGTTAGCCGAGGGATGCTGCCCTTGAAAAAGCAACTTAAGCGTTGACCTTTTTGGGTTGCAACCTACTGCTTATATGTAAGAGTCCCAGAGCCTAAGAAGGTTGTTAACCTAATAAAGGTGACTTAATGGAATTGCGTGAAGGCATTGGGACACTTTTTATTCAACACAGAAGGTGTCACTTTGAGAGTTGGTGGGAGAATCCAATTAGAACTGATGAGGAAGATAATTGTTTCATGTGATCATGGATGGTTTATTCATAGGTGATAGCCGCCATTTATTCAGATGGGACGCCAACAGAAAAGTTGAGCACCGAATTCCATTATAAATTCCCTTTCATTATGTTTATAAAACAGATAGATATTTACCAATAAAAATACTTTAAGAATAAGTACTTTGATGATCTAGACTGTTTTGCTCTTGAGACTAGAGTTGGAAAGGACAAGAGATTCTTTGTCAATTTTATCATTATCTTTGTGGCTCCTGCATTTAAAGTGAGGAAGGGATAGAAGTTCACCATGAAGGCTAATGAAATGTAATCACTGGATAAGCCTTAGGAGAGAACCTCTAAGCCGGAATTAGGAGACAAGTCTTTGAAGTAGAAGTTCCCTTATTAACACTGAACCTAATCATAGTTAAATTCAACAGAAGAGAGAAGAAGTCCCTACTGATATTTCAGAAAATTCAAGATAAAAAAGCACTAATTTAGCGTTGGATCTAATAACCATTCTGGCTAAAAGAAGCTCAACTAGATTAATGTTTCATACTATTAGTGCCCAATTCAATTAATTATCAACAAATCCAAACAACGCACATACAAAAAACAAATTTAGTCAATCAAAGGAGCATAAGTAAGCTACTATCAGTTAAGAGTAAACGGCTCCCAAAATTTAACACTTGGTGCTCAATACAAGGGTAATTTAATGTAAGCCATATTTAATAGGAGATCATATAACCATGTCTTACAAGAACAAACTACAAAATCTTTGGACAAAATGGAAACCATCAACAAGAATACAATAACTTGATGCCACAGGATAGTTTCAACTACATTGGAGGAACAGGTGACAAAAGCTGAGGGAGATCAAGAAAATCAAAAATCAACAATGACCATTATGAAAAAGCTCTCTTTTTGAAGCACAAGGAGGGTGAATTAATTAAAAAAGTACTATTTCAGAAAGCAAGCGAAAATCAGATCAAGCATGCTTAGACCAGATTTTGAAGATACAGCGCAACTATTGAAATGAATAGAGGAACTGGAGAATCACAAATGTGATTGCACGTAAATGGAGGCGGAAGAAGCTGAAAACAACATGTTAAAAACTCCAGTCAGGAAGATATAACCAACCAGAAATATGCTTAGGTCATCTAGAGCAATTTGGAAATGGCCCCAAAGTTACTCCTATGGACAATCGAGTCATTGGGCATGTATCCCCTGCTAATTGATCTATAGATGAACTTTATTGTAACTGAAATTACCCACATTTCACCAAGACAACGCCCTGCATTTTTCTCAATTGTTAAAAAAAACAATGTTCAGATTTAGTGACCAAAATAAGGCAGAGACCATAATGACCTTCCCAAACACCAATTGTCAGAGTTTGGTGTAGCCCCACATGGACGGGACAATTAAGCTCATATGAGGATAAGGAAGACGTTTTAATAGATTTTGGAAGCCATCTGTTGATGTCTAATTGTAAGCAGGAATTTATGGGCATTAATTAAAAAGGACGAAATTTTAGCCACCTTTTTCATTTAATTCTACCAGGAATCACAAATCCTGGCAATGCAAAAGTGCTTCTTGATTTTGACGCACAAATCACAATTCAAGAAGAATTTCATCAAAATCATGATTTGCATCAAAAATGGCTTCATTGCTAGTGACTCTGATGTCCACCTCTCAGATGGTGATCATCTAAAAATGTTATAAGCAATCTTTTAAAAACCAAACTGGCCCTTCAAAGCTATTCAGACCCAAGCCTAGAATACTTAAAAGTTCGCTGAGGCAAATAAGAGTCAACAAAATTGAGACATGATGGGAAACAAACTTAAAAGACAAGAATTAGTGGACAAGATGCGGAGCTGCTGCCACCAATGTGGGAAACCTGTACCTCTCACTGCATAATTTTGGAGCAAGAAAATCAAGAGAAAGTTACTTTAGTCCAGGCGAAAGAGAAGAAAATTAGTCAAGAGTCAGAAAAAGGGCCCTCAGTCTAGACAAGGAACAAACTGCACTGTGTACAAACCTGTTCCACCCAATATATTGAATGTCGATATAGATTTTCCTAACCTATTTGTAGATGATGAAACACCTTACCCACTCTATCAAGTTGTTAACTTGGACGTGAACGCCTCTATCTGAGCCAGAGTAAAGGGGTTTACCTTAAAGTTATAAAATAAGTGGCTCAGCTGTATGCTCGTCAGCTAGCAGACAAGATTGGATCCACCAAGAAAGTGGAGGAATTGCTTACAATGAGAATAGATGAATCGAATGTATCTCTCCTATTAGCGTGATCAAGGAATTTTTCTACAATTTATCTGTGCAATTAATTCATAATCTCAATTTGATTAATAATGCCGATATTTACTCAGTAAATAACTTATTACAATACTCTGAGTGTACCCATGTGGATATAATAGCCAACTGAGTGAGAATGTGGGCGATAAATGACATTGGAACGCCAACTAGTATCTTTTTACCAAAATTTGTGAAACAAATGAAGGTTACTCCTGATCTAAAGCACTGGAAGGAATATGGAACATAAATATCAGATATTACATATTTTTGTGGAGCCTACAGTGCACTGTCACTTTGGTCCATATTCCTTGTGTTATCACCTAACACCATAGTGTTGGCTATCAAAATTATGACATACTTATCAGGACAGAATCCCTGAGAATATAGTGTGAAATCTGATTTTGAGGACTATATCCTTACATTTTTTGTGGCAAACCCTGCCCTTGGTATATCAGAAGGAAGGATAACCGCCGCTGAAAAAGAAAAGCAATTTTGTAAACTTGGTTTACAATGATGGCATCATTCCCATCCAGTTCATGTTGGTTGGACTAAACTGAAGGGAAAAGCCAAAGGAGATCCTAGAAAAATGTGGGATACCCTTGGAAATGAAAATGACAAATACTATACCACCAAAAAATATAATTGTTAACACAGGGTTAATGCAAAAACCCCAGAGCAGCTATATAGAGAAGTCATCAGCCCATGGAGGAAATTGAGAATCAAGCCATGGGTAGCGCCAGGGCTTATTATGCTGGGACATAAAGAAATAAGTGTGCTACTGGATAATCTGGGAGAAAAACCGATAAAGATGGAGAAAAATCAAATCATTGCATTTTCACATTTAACACTAACGTCAGAGATTTGTAAATTCCATAACTTTGGAACGGTGACAGAGATGTGATTATAAGTGGATGTTGTCAAAGGCGCTAAAGTTTTGATCAACTAATAGACTCTGGTTAGAATTATCAAGGTAGCAACAATAAGATGTGCTTAGATTACTCGAAAAATATCAGGAACTATTTTCCCAAGAAGACCATTACCTGATATTTGCAAAAAACGTGATCTACAGGGTAGACACTTTGGGAATACCTAGTGATAATGATGTGATCATTCCAATAGTCTAGAGCTGCTAAAGCTGTGATCAGTGAAGAAACCAGAAAGCTAGTTGAGCATGAACTCTTTGTTAAATCGTCAAGTCTATGGGCAGCCCATTATAATTGTAAAAAAGAAGGAAAATTAAAATTAAGGAGTGATCAATTATCATTGATTAACTAAATCACTAAAAAGGACTCTTGTTTAAGTTGAGAATTGATAATAAACTCAATCGCCTAGTGGATGCCAATTACTTATTGGTGATGGACTTGATTTCAGGATATTGGAATGTCTATTTTCCATTAAGGATTAAGAGAAAAATGTGTGATAATTACCATGCAGGGACTGTACCAGTCGGCCCAAATGGCTCAGGGATTGTTCAACTTGCCGTTGACATTCCAGAGAGCAATGGACTCTATTCTCAGTGATGTGAAGTTATCCTACATTTTATTATATATGGATGATATCAATGTATTCAGAAGGACATTTACAGATCATTTGGAGCACTTAGAAGAAGTGTTCAAGTGCTGGTGACAGTGAAGTTGACAATCAAACTGAGGAAATGTTGTTTCTTCAGGAAAGTTCTTTAGTACTTGGGGTTTGTAATAAATTCAGTGGGGTACAAACTTAGCAGCAGAAGATTATGGCAATCAAAGGATTTTAATCCCAAAGAGCGTTTGGGATATCTAAGTATATCTTAGGATGGTCAGCTACTATTGAAGTTTAATAAAAAGATTTCACCAGGTTCGTGGAGCCATTATTCCACTCATTGAAGGATCCAAAAAAGGATTTGTGTGGAATGGCGAGGCCCAGGAATCGTTTAATAAGTTATTCTTATATTTGATGACCACTCCTGTCTTTTAATATCCAAATTTCATTTGGAATTCATTATCCATAATGATGATTTATTGATAGTTATTAGTGTCATTTTGGGTCAAGTGATTGATGGGGAAGAACATCCAGTGTCCTATGTGAACAGGAGCAATAATGTTAGCGGAGAGAATTTTGCCATGATGGACTTAAATGCCTCGTGGTGATCTATGAGCAAGTCATTCTGAGCGTCTATCCGTTGAACATACACTAAAGCGGTGACCAACCACTAATCTTTACGCTGGTTCATAACACGAAGGAACCAAAGGGGCAACTGGACAGATGGGCCATAAAACTGCAATCCTATGATTTTGAGATTATACACTGGGTCGGAGCAGCACATCAAGATGCTGACAAAATATTATGATTGCCTTCTGTCTAAATTGTCTATCATCAAGCGAATGAGTTATTACAAAGGATGATTGAATGCAATATCAGGAATAAGCCCTGTGAAATATAAGGTGTGCTAAAGAAAGTGGTGTAAAACACAGAAATGTTAAGCAGACAATTATATAAAACAATGGACGCTAAACACTTATATTCCCAAAGCCATAAGAACAAGAAGAAATTATCGCATCTGCACATAAAGTTGCCACTCATGGTGGCCTAGAGAAGCCATGGACCATATTCACCAGTATTATTATTGGGGAATCGATCAACTATGACTTCACTAAATATCTGTCCTGTTGCGTAGTTTGCCAAATACACAATTAAGAAAATAAAATCAGATAACAGCTAGTACTCCCTGGGCTTGAATGGCGCATAATGTCAATAGACGTGATGGGACCCCTGAGTATTAGTAAAGGAGGATTGAAATACATCATAGTGGCAATAGAAATTCTGAAAAGATGGGCAGAAACCAAAGCATTGAGCAAATTGGATGCTACAAGCGTGGCGATTTTCATCATGAACCAAGTAGTGTACTGGTATAGATGTCCGCAAGTTTTGTTGTATGATAATGGAACTAAATTTCACCTCCAATGTAAAACCCAAGGCTGAACAAACTTATGGCGATCTGAGGAGTGGTATCCGTTACATACTGGCCAGAAACAAATGGAATGGTAGAACACGTAAATGGAAAGCTGGCCACAACACTGAGAAAATTGGTCTTGGGAAAACCTTCCACTTAGGGAATTTACCTAAGTTTAGTTACCTTCGCCTACAATATAATTTATCATATGGTGACAGGAAAAAGACCCGTAAAAATTACTATACAGATAAATAGCAGCATTCTTACTATTTTTTATTCTGCCATAGAACCACATTGAGATGAGCACCAAACAATTCCTGAACCAACTGGCAAGTATTATGATCCAACTGCAATTTCTGGCGTCAATATCATCATAAAAAGGATTAAAGTGAAGATGATGGATGGCAAGAGTTGATAAGTGATACAAAAGTATCATGTAGGGCACAGGGTAGCCTGTTTTGACACCTATGATTTTGGAAGAAGAAATAAGCTAGATGCTTTGTGGTCAGGTTCATTGAGGTGATCACCAAGTCAGTGACTGAAGACAAAAATATTAAGAACCTCATGGATGGTCATATTGCGCACTGGGTCCATACTAAATATCTCAAGTATCGGATACAGGGGAATAATAAGTTGTAATGTTCCTAAAGGACCACCGATCCTACTAAAATAGGTGAGTCCAAGTTATATGTAGAGTCCCAGAAAAGCACCGGTGAACCATGATAGGTGGTTTGTCTTAAAAAAGGCTTCTAAACCATGATAGCTGGTTATATTCAAATAAAATGAACTGCTGAACCAGAGTAGGTTAATTAAAAAATTGACCTCTGAACCTACTTATAGGTTAAGTTTATTGAAAAAAAGAAAAATAACAAAAGGAAAAATAAAAAATAATAGATATAAAATATCATAAAATAAAAATATATAAAAAGATAAAATGATAAAGATATTATTACCAATTTTTATTTTCAACATAAAAAAAGCATCCAGTGATTTTTCTTTATGTTATGAGCATGACCAGATCAGGTTTTAATTGGGTTCACCAGTAAGAAGTCCTGAGTTGTTTATATGAACAAGCATATTATCAGTGGGATCAGTATGGGGTTAAATTAGATCTATTATGGGTAATCCCTAGGAAGTGAAATTTTGATCTGATCAATAACGGAGAGCCCAGCCTGGGAGAATACAGGGACTAGGGAATTGAAGAAGCCGCCCAAGTGGATCCTTTAAATGACAAAGTGTCATATAACCCTGAACTTGGGGGAAAAGGCTTTCCACCTTTTACTGACAAGATCATCCAAACCAGGCTGGCACGGCATGGGGTTGTGGGAACTAATCTCTGCAGCGGTAGTAGTGATGAGGACATGGAAAGGAAATGTAATCAAGAAGAAGCTTATCCTGAGATGCATCAAGTAAAGAAAGGAGCTGGACAAAGAGAACTATAATTTAAACCATGTTGGCGGATTCTATCAGAATCAAAATGGCTCTATGCTTCCAGAAAAAAACTCATTGCTAGATAATCTGTTCAAGTGGGGGATGTGCTGGGATTTCAATATGCCAAAGTTACCCAGCTAATTTGTTGTACTACATCTGCTTGTCCACTGGGGATTTTTATGCTAGTGGATGTAATAATTATCAAGTTTATATAATAACTATTGTTTAGAGTATTATACTGAACGAATATTTAGCAATTTACCAGGTTTTGATCTGCCAGTTCATTAATATCTTGTTGGGGGTGATCCCCAACAATAAACAATTGATTAGGTTGCCGATTTTATTACTGATAATTTAGTTAACTTGTAGGAAATGATTGGGCATAGTCATCAATTTAGTAAAGAGTTTATGAGTTGCTTGGAGAGTGATGCCTCATGTGATAAAGAAACATGTGAGTTAACCTTTTTAGGATTGTAACATGTTGTCTTTGAGGAAGAGTCTTAATATATAAGGAGGTTTTATATAAAAAAATGACTTGATGCGGGTTATGTGAAGGTGTTGGGAAAAGTTCTTTATTAAAATCCAGATGAAGTCACTTTTCATCATATGGAATCCGCTTAAATCTTATTAAGAAAAATATTATTTTGTGTGACCCTGGATGGTTAATTTATTGGTGCTGCCCGCTGTACCAATTAGGGGCGCTAACAAAAGATTAGGGCACCGAATTCCCTTATAAATTCCCTTGGTTTTTTAAATAAAGCAAATACAAAAAATTCTATATATAAAGGTACTATCAGATTAAGTGCTTTGATAATTTAGACTGTTTGCTCTTTAGACTAAAGCTGGAAGGATAAAAATCCTTTGTCTATCTTCTTTTATCTCCATGGGCTCTTTGTAATGAGAAAGAAGAACCTCTGAACCTGATTCTTAGTTAAGTTCCACAGAAGAAAAAATAGAACTTCTGAACATAAAAAAGTATTTGAGGTTTTTCATCCTTGGGACAAATATACCACACCGAGTTTTTTTTCTAGCCAGTATAGGTTTCCAACTTGTGTTGAACAAAACCTGCACTAGGTTGAAGATAGGGAATAACTCTACCAGGATAACCACCCTAGAACCTCTGAACATAAATTTAGTTAAGTTCTACAGAAGAGGGAAGAAGCCCTACCAATTTTCCATAAAAGACAAGATTAGGAAAAGCACAGTTTAGTGTTGGACTTAATAAACATCTTGGCTATTAGAAGATCAACTTGAGCAATAGTCTTCATACTAACTGTTATAAAATTAGATGGTATCATTAGGATCCCCCATAATGTTTGCACAGGTCAAACCCACTGAACAACAGACAGATGATGTGGGGATCGTCAGTCCCTCAGAAACACTTGAAATATACTAAAAATAGGAGCAATTGCCCTAACGACTCTTTATTTATTTTTAATAAATACAGCGACCTCTCGCTGTTTCACTATCTCTCTACTATTAACAACTTACTTCTCTCAATCTCCCATCTCACTTATATACAGTGGCTTTGGACAATATAGCTCTCATAGCTTGGACTATTCTATTCCGCCGATTCGCCTCAATTTCAACTTGTTATTCTTTAGCTCTATATCGCCCTAACTGTAGGCGATTTAATTTGTATTCATCATATGTTTACATCACCTTATCACCTTATTGCCTTATTTAGAGGCGATCCAATAATAACCAATTATATCCCAGTATCGCCTCATCTTGAGGCACTCAAATAATTGTGACTAAAATCATGTTCAGCGGATACTTTCCAATCTGCCCTAGCTGTCCCAAGATTATCATCCAGTCATATCAGAACTGCGACATTACCCCCTCTTGACTGGATGGTAAGGCTCCTATTGATTGTATGGTCAGAAGAACTTCATGTGCACTTTGTTAATGATCTGACCACTTGCGGGGTCCTTGATGGTATATGCATAGACCCCAGTTTTCTCTATATCTTTAAATGGACCAATCCAAATACTGGTCAGCTTGTTTCCTGTCCAAACCCATATTGGTCATGGAAGAGAATCATATTGCCTTATTTGAACTGTGCCAACCCACTATGATGTACCTGATCAGCAGCCTGATTCCTGATCTTTTTGGCTAAGATGAAGGGATATGATTCAGTTTGCAATTTGATCAGAGTGTTTGCAAGGTTAGCCAAATAGCAGCAGAGTTACATTCCACTGGCATCTTCTACACATGAATAAAGTAATGCCAGAAGAGCTGGGAGTCAGGCATATAGTATTTGGAAGGGGCTCTTCCCCATGGCGGAATGGTAACTAACGCTATAGGAAAACACAGCAGTGGAAAGGAGGGAGCTCCAATCAGAAGGTCAATCCTTTAGTAATTTTGTAGTATGTTTACCAATGTCTCGTTCACCTGTTAACCATTCCTTTAGACTCAGGGTGGTATGGAGTCATCAGAACCCCGCGGATACCCATAAGCTCGTTCAGTTTGGGGCTATGTGTGGGGTGAAGTTGATTCTGTTATCAGTGAGAATGAACTGAGGGAAGCTGTGTCACTGAATAATATATTCCATTATGAACTTGGCCACTGTGACTACCCCCAAATCCCATATCACCCTCACTTTGATCAACTGGGTCAAGTGGTCAATTGCCACCAGAATGTACTTACACCAGTTGGCTCCTGTTGACAAGGTATCAACGACATAGAGGAAAACTGTGTGCCAAGAAAAATGTGGTTTCACTACCTGGTATGAAGTCTTATGGCGGCATGGCTTCTCCACTTGGCACAGATGGCAACATAAATAGTTTCAAGCACATTGAAGTTCATGCTTTTCCAATAGTACTGAGGGCGCAACAGCTCCGTCTTTTTGCACACCCCACTATGTATGAATGCCTTATGGGGCTCATAATAATTCCCAGCTGTGCTGAGGTTGTGGAAAATTCACTGTAGAATCGCCAATCTGCTTGTAAAGTACCCCATTCCATTGGAAGGTATTCATTTGCATCTCATTTAACGCTTTTATCAATTGGGGCTTTTCGTCCTCATATTTTCCACTGTGCATCTTATTGTACATTACATCACTGAGGTCTGCCGTCATGGCAACAATTGCAAAAAAAACAAACAGTCAGCATTCTGATGCTTTACTCCTAGGCGATAAAGGATCTCGAAGTCATAAGCCTGCAGCTTAAGAGCCCATTGAGTCAAACGGCCTTCAGGTTATTTGAGGTTCTGCAACCAGCATAATAATGCGTGATCTGTTATGACTTTAAACTTTACCCCAGGCAAGTAGACTCTAAATTGCTTATATGCATAGATCACTGCTAAGCACTCCCACTTAATCACAGTATAATTACACTCATGGCAGCTCAGACTTTGACTGCAGTACACTACAGGATGCTCTTCTCCCTTGTCATCTTTCAGAGAAAGCACTGCCCCAACATCAGAAAGGAACACATCCGTCTGAAAAATAAACTCCTTATCAAAGTTCAAATAATGTAACACTGGTGCACTGATCAGAGCCGTGCAAAGTGTATTAAAGGCGTATTAATGACGTTCCATCAATTTAAACACAACATCCTTTTTTAACAACTCAAATAGTGACCCCCAATACAGATAAAGTTTAGGATAAAGCGCCGGTAGTAATTGACTATTCCAAAAAATACCTGCATGTTGCATTTACTATTAGGTATAGTCATTTTGGTGATGGCCTCCACCTTAGCCAGCTGTGGTTTCAGCCCCCTGGAGTCTACCACAAACACCAGGTATTCCAACTGATCTTTGAAGAAGTTACATTTTCAAGGCTTAATTCTGATTTTTGCCTCAGCAAGATGGCAGAATACTGCTTTCTAAATGATTAGGGTGCTTCAAAAAGGTTCGAGAGAAAACATTGATATCATCAAGGTATATGAGGATGCATGGCAGCTTCAGGTCACTAAGAATAGTGTCCATGGCTCGTTGAAACGTAGCTGGGGCATTACACAGCCCTTGAGGCATCCAAGTCAGTTGATAAAGGCCATTGGATGTGATTACAGCGCATTTCTCCTGTTCCGCCATGGGTAGCTCGATTTTCCAGTAACCTGATATCAAGTCCATCGCTGAAAAATAATGGGCTACCCCTAATCAAAAAAGCATCGTTGATCCTTGGCAAGGGTACAAGTCCTTTTTTGTAATACTATTGAGCTTCTGATAGTCTTTTACTATGAACTTGGTGCCGTACTTCTTTTTTACAATCAAAACGGGCAAAGCCCACAGACTCTTAGATGGATCGAGCATCCCTTGCTGCAGCAACTTGGCAATACTATTAGTGAAAGCATCTTCTGTAACCTTCAATTGGCAGAACAGCTGAGACCTTATAGGGGATGATCTCCTGTGTCCACTCGATGGACCACCCCCTGAGCACACCCTAAGTCATGTTTGTCAACAGCGAAAATCCCCTTGAATTTCTGAAATAAAGCTATTGCTTGGTCTTTTTGTTCTTATGATAGTCTTATTAAATTACTCCACGTTACCACTATCATTACGCCAGCCAGTGCCTCGACTGGTAGACCAAATTCATCCAACAACTCAAAATCATGAACCTGAATGATCTCTTCTATTAGAGTAAAATATAAATATACTACTATTTGGTGTCAGTGGATTTGCATTGGCTCTTTCTGGAGGTTTACTAACAAAACCTAAATCACTCCATGGCCCAGAAGTATAATCCCTGGAGCCACATGAGGCTCAAACTGTGTTTGACAATAGAGCCCAATGTCTTCTCCATATAGCCCAGCAGGCACTTCCACCTCTAACTTGGTGTTCACTAAAACTTGATGTCCAGAAGGAATAGATATGGGCCCCGCAGCTCAGAGAGGTATCCTTTGATATTCATATATCTGTTGGGGAAGGGGCCAAGTCTTGTTTTTAGTTGATGATAGCAACTGACATCACCCCATCACTATATGCAAGATTGATATGGCTCATGTGCACTGGATCCTTCGTCACTCCACTAGAGGTTAAGTAAATTGGGATCCACTATCCCAAAATAGCGAGGGTCTACTCCATCATATTAATTACAGCCCCAAAATGGCACAGGTAAGCAGTTTCAATTAGCAAGTCATAGACTTTGTTTTGTAGCACAATTGCTGGAGCTATGATGACAATGGACCCAAAGCGCAGAGGTAGTGCACTGTAAGCTCCCTCAGAGATGGTGCTTTCTGCTTCAGCAGTTCCATATACCATTCGATGGCCCACATCTGGTTTTAACGTCAACTTCTCCATCAACTTAGTGGATACTATGTTGACTGGAGCACTAGTAATTATTATATCGCAAACTCTATTTTTTGCTTCAAAACTATCACAGTACGTACACTTGGAATTTTAAGAATATTGATTGTTTAATATGTGAACATTTATGAGATCTCTTTTTTTTAAGATAACTCAATATCCCCTCGCCAACCTTAGGATACTCTTTGACAATGGCGTCTACTAGAAGGGCGACGTTTACTACTTTCAGAGTTGGCACATCCGCGGCAGAACACAGCTTGTCTGAGGAAGCTTGATCAAGAATTTAACAGGCATATGGCTTCAGTTATTCTGGGGATTCTTCATCTGCCGTGTCATTGGCTTAATCTTGTGTTAGTACTTTCACTCCTCCAACTGGCTGCTGGTATGAAATTCCGTCATCATACTGAGGGACTTCTGTGGGATATACTACTATTGATTCAGGGACATTTTTGGGTTGGAATCGCGGAGGTAGAGGGTCCCATCTCTACTTTGCTCCATCTTTTCCCTGGTAGTATTGAACTTGGTGTATGTAGTGCACACGGAGGTTATGACAGAATTATGCCAAGTGACCAGGGCGGCCGCATTCATAGCAGCTAACCCCATAAGAGCTATGCCCTTGATTGCCATAAGAGGGTCCAGGTTGAAAAGTTTGGGGTCATTTTTCATAACAGGCCCAGGTTGGTAAGATGATTGCTGACGTTTGGCATAGCTAGGTCCTGGTCAGTAGCTAGGTTGCTGATTGTTTTCGTGACCAGCCCACGGACGCTGATCAAACTGTTGAGTATAATTCAGCTGAGGATGAGGCACAGAGTTATATTAAGGTTGAGGGTTGCTAGGTGGAACGTGAGTCAGATGAGAGTATTCTCCTGAATAAGAGGGTACAGTAGAGTTGGTGGTCTTCCATTCCATATTTGGCAACGGAAAGTTAGGGGATATATGACGCAAAAACTGTAAAAATTTGAGCAGGGGAACGTCGTCATCTAGAAGTGACAAAAAGACATTGTGAAGCTTTAAGTATGGCTTCACTGCGGAGGTCATGGATATGCACACATTGGTTTCCGCTAAGGATCCTGCCCCAATCGGCTTGTGTGCTTCCATTGTAAATCAATCAGCGAACTCCAGGAGAGCCTCGTTTTGGCGAAATCTGATTGTTAATAATTCCGCTTTCTACTGTGACATATTTGAGGTACCCTTAAACAGGCAAAGCCAGTATTTTTTACATACCTATAGGTAACAGAGCTACTTGGGAGATAACATGTGACTTGATTGGCACTCTCAACATCCAAGGCAGATAACAACAGTTTAGCCTTCCATATATCAGATGCACCTTCCATGCAAATAAACCATTTAAAGAATTATGGATATTCCAATTTATATCAAACAGAGGTAGTTTCTTGATATTAACCTCCTCATCCCATTTGCAGCTTTTTGGGCCATATTGAGTAATGCGTTGGAATCAGAAAGCAGTTTTCTGATGAGAAGCTTGACCAGTGGAAGTTAAGATGTCTACTGCTTCAGGGGTAGCGTGGCCTTCAGCTGTGGGTGGCACCGCATTACTTGAGAGAATTGGCGCTCAGACTAATATTTGCATCCAGTACTACCATCCTGGGTGTAGTAGCTCGACCAGCGTCATATTCTTCCTCATATGATGCCCACCCTTGTTGTTCATCCTCATCTCAGTGAGAAGACTGAGAGGCACTGATAAATTTCTACTCTGCTCGCTGCAACCGTTTGGTAGTGTCATCTAACCAGTTGGCGAGTCCTTGTTTTGTTGTCCCAAAATTTCATTTGGCTAAACGTGCTATCAAGTTGGTGCATGACAGCATTTCGTTCTTGAAGAAGTTCATCTGTTTTTTGAGCACTGCGTCTAAGGTAAGTTTGAGTTCTTCATAACAAGCTGTTGTAGTGTTCCATGATGATTCCCAGTAACACAGGCTGTGTAAGACATAGCTGGCGACTGGAGATTTGTAGTACTTGTTGGGTGATCAGTGGGCCCCCTGTAGTGTTCACCACTGTTATAAAATTAGATGGTATTGTTAGGATCTACCACATTGTTTGCACAGGTCAAACCAACTGAACAACAGACAGATGATGTGGGGATCGTCAGTCCCTCATACACACTTGAAAATATACTAAAAATAGGAGCAATCGCCCCAACGACTCTTTATTTATCTTTAATAAATACAGCGACCTCTCACTGTTCCTCTATCTCTCTGCTATTAGCAATTTACTTCTCTCAATCGCCCATCTCGCTTATATAAAGCGGCTTGGATGATACCATACTCATATCTTGGACTATTCTATTCCGCCAATTTTCCAAAAATTCAGCATGTTATTCTCTAGCTCTTTATCTCCCTAATTTTAGGCGATTTAACTTGTATTTGTCAAATGTCAACATCGCCTTATTGCCTTATCACCTTATTTAGAGGTGATCCAATAATAACCCATTATATCCCAATATTGCCTCATCTCAAGGAACTCAGATAATTGTGACTAATATCATGTTCAGCGGATTCTTTCCAATCTGCCCTAGCTGTCCCAAGATTATGTCCAGTCATACCAGAATCTTGACACTATTACCGGCCAATACAATTTCCTTTCAACAATTCAGACAACGCACATACAAGGAACCTATGCAGTTAAACATGGGAGCTGAATGCAAGCTATTATCTGAAGAGAGTAAACAGCTTTCTAAAATTTAACAAACACTAAACTGAGGAGAAAAATTTGGGTGAAGCCCTTGTCTCAGAAGTCTTTCACAATATAACCCAAAGAATTGGTACCTTTGGTCCTTTAAAATACTTATTCAAATAAAGTTAATATCTCCCGTTCATATGCATATTTTTGGTTGTTACTTATTAAGCAAAATAAAGAATGGTGAAATTTAAAGAACTTCTCTATTCAAGTTTAATAAAAGACTAATACCAGGGCCTTTATATAACCTGAACTTTAAAGGGCAGCTAGATTTTATTTCCGTCCCAACAATCACTAATGCTCCCCAACAGGTATTCTTAATACCACAGTGAACCTTGAAAACTGCGGTGAACATAGTGAATCTGATTCAGATTCTTCTTAATTTTATGAAACCTTTTACCTTAATGAGTGGGCGGGAAACACATTTGTGGAAGAACTTTATTCCTCATCACATAATCTACAGCTACCAGCTTCTAAGGAGATGGACTTACTGCCTCAACCACTGAACACTACTAGCTACAGATTTTGGACTTCTTATATTCCATACAACTCATTATCACCAGGGCTTTTATCATAGGAGGACGAGGTAATTAAATACAAGCTTTAGCTATGCCAACTCAGATGTTAAATGTATGTAATTGCTACCCACAACATTGATCATGTTGGAGTGAGCTGTCCTAAACCTAATTTTAACAATTTATCCACTAACTTTATACCAATTTACTACAGGTGGCAGAATTTTATCATCAATAAAAAATCTTGAATTTTAACCTATCAGAAACTAAAAAAGTAACTTATTAAATTCTATATCTGCCTCCGTTTTACAGATAAGAGTATTTAAGTATATAGTTGAAAAATCCATGCCTTCTGAACAACATGCAATCACTAACAACTCCCATATTGAAAGGTGATCAGATATGTCTATTATAAACTCTTTACTAACTTTATTATCTGGAAGATTTTTCCAAAATCAGAATAAATTTGGCACAACTGAAATACAAAATTAGATTGCCACCTCAATAGAATTATTGGGGGATAAAGTATATATATCAGAAATTTTTATCAAACTTGGAAACCTTGTACATTAATTCATTTTAGGTCCTCTGGGGATGCCTGGGGATCCTACCCTATCAGAAGCCTTATATTACCTGGTCCTTCTGGAACTACTCAGATTACTGGACCCTCTGGAAGTGTTGATGCACCTGGACGCCCTTGTATTCTGGATAGACTTGTGACCTCTGTTCGTCCGTGCATCCAGGACTAGTAAAAGTTTAGGATTCCAGAAGACAGACATAACCCCTTGTTACACCAGGTGCAACTACTCAATACCCAGTTAGGACGCGTTGCTAAAAGGACTGAAATCACCTAAAAAATGGTACCATAAAATGCGGAAGTCTCCTTAACCAATCAGAGTCAAATTAAAAACCTTAGCATTACTTGTTTCTATGTAAGATGTGGTGCAACAAATCCTTATTATTTAACAGCTTTAACTTAAGCTTAAGGAAGCAAGTTTCAGTATAATCTTTTTCAGCAGAACCAGCTACGACCTAAAATTGCCCTTTAAAACCCATGAGCGATTTTATTGTACCATTAAAAGATTGAATGGATTGCGCCATCAAGTAGATACATTTAACTACAAAAATATAACTGAGACACTGAATCATCTCAGGTTAAACGTGCGCCTCCACGTTTATATAGATATAAAGGAACTCTCCAGACAATGAAAAGAAGCCTTTCTTTTTAAAGAAATGTCCTGGGAGAAGAAATTAATTTTGTACTGTTACAAGAGCGCTCTTTAGTAGGGTACCAATTATAAAAAATTCAAGCATCTATACATCTGTCTCAGCTGAGAAGCTTCAGATCTCAAGGACACATAATTAGTAAGAAGGTGAATAAAGTTTAAGCTAAGAACACAATAATTAAAAACCTTAAGAATGATTTAACCTCGGCAAATTAAGACAGGCTTTAATGAGAATTAACCCCAATTCAGGATAACTTATCATCGAGCTTACTCAAAGGGATATAGACGCTTAAATTTCAATTGCAAGTATAGCCTCACTTTGGACAATTTCATCACTGCTGCTTTATCCGCATTCCAATCCATGCCTAAAATCCAGTTGTACCTCAAAGTAATTAAATACTTTCTTACCTCATTTGTCACGTTAAGGAGGCCCATAAGGAGGTTCCCTCTAACTTCTTCAATATTACTGGACCTTCTCACTCTGCACCTAAAGCTTAGCCTCACGTCCTTGATGTGATGCTTCCTGAAACTTCTACTGAGAGAAAGTTCATTTATTTAATTTTATTTATCACATTGTGATATCTCTTTCCGTCGCCCTCAGGATGGCACAGAAAAATCATGGTCAGATCAGGGTAAGAGGTTCCCTCTGCTGACAAATCCTTAGCTTTAGACTACCATTTATATGTTTAGTACTTCCAAATGTTCTAAACAAGCCTCCCCTTCTGAAATTGATGGGGAAATTCTATTTAAGGCAATAGAAATTTTTCCTCTTAATTCTTATATCAGAAAATTACCTAAAAAATACAGTCAACTCCACTAGCAAAGCCTGGTGCATAACTAACAAACCTTTTAAGCATGTGTAAACCCTGAGGTTCACTAAAAACTCTTAGCTAGCCTCGCTGCAAGTTCCCCTTACTTGTCTTCTAACTGTTAATTCCCTGTTTGAATCATTTTTATAAGTAGAAGTGGAAGTCCAAAATGCTAAAATTGGACATACTTGACACTGGCTTTCCAAATAACATCATCTCCTCCAGACTTAAAAATAAGTAAAACGTCATGAATTAATGATGCCAAATATGGAACAGTGTGAGCTCAGCCACTAAATCTTATGGAGCTCAATCAACCTTCACCTTTAGGTTTGTTAAGCTTCAATTCACTGCTCATGCTATAGACTTAGAAAACGGTAGTTTTAGACTTACTCATTAGAGTTCAATTAATGAGAGACTTAAATTGAAAATGTCTTATAAGAAACAATATCTCTACCTTATGGGATATCGCATAACACTACATATTATACCCCATCCAAAAGGGGGCATTAAGAAGCGTTTGTGTCTCCATCTGTTGTATATAATGCCAAAATCTAAGGCTAAAACTAAACTGCCACCTGACATTGTTGAAGCTTAAGATGTATTTAGCTTTCTGTCCCCATTTTTTTACTACACTATCACGCTCTCTTGTTGTGGCTGACTTGCAAGTTTAAATTTATATTTCTCATTACCATGTTTTAAAGATGTATGGAATAATCACTCCTTCTATTAGGGTAGCTTTGTCCTGTTCTGGTTTCCTGGACCGTTCATATGAGAAGTCTATCCCCTCTTTTGTTGAATAAAGTTACCAATCATGCACTCCAAATCCCATGGCATGATGCCATTACCCATGTCAAACCATGTCCAATAAAAAGATATCATTTAAAAAATTTTCTATGCTTTTCAAAGCTTGAGATCAAACCACCTGTCAAAATTTCTACAGTCAAATTAAAATAGTGAAACCCTTACTCTAAACTAACGTCAAAAATGATAAACTAAATATAGAATACAAAGATATATTCATAAGGATTGGCGATTATAGTAAAATATATGGAATTGTCATTAAGTTGAAATTAAAAAAGCATCTTTACTTTAAGCCTGAACTTATAGGAAGTTCAAATTTAGAGGGGGCACAAGTGGCTATTGAATTAAAGAAATTACTAAAGGCTGGACTATTTGTGCCATTTAAAAGCCCTTAAGCATCTCCTCACTTATTAGCCTTAAAATAGGATGTAGATCATTTGGTCATAATTGAATATTTCCGTAAAAATTCTAAAGCTCAAAAATGATAGTTACCCATTCCTTGTATTGATAAATCTATACGTCTCATACAGGATTGAAGTATTTTTTGTGATGGGTTTCATCAGCGGCTAATGGCAGATTGGCCTATCTGCTAAAGATCACAAATTATATGTGTTTTTTTATTGAAGTTCTGTTCAAACCTATGCGGATGCCACAGGAGCTATGCAATGACACTACTACCTTTCAAGTAGCAATGGATAGCCTGTTAGGGACTTAAAAGGATCCTGTGTGCCAGTCTACTTTGATGATGTATCCAACTTTTGAGAAATTTCACAGCTTATTGAACTCACCTTAGAAATGTCTTCAAGTGACTAAAATAACTTCGCAGAAACTAAAAACATCCTAATGTAATTTCTTTCAAAATAAAATGGATTTATAGCCATACCGTAAGTCAAGAAAGAATTTTCCCAATGAAAAAAAGATTACTACCATCGTTTTGTGACGGTTTTGGGTACCTTTGCGCCTACAAATTTTGCAAGGAATGGGGAAATATTGCTGCCAATTTATTCACCTTTTTAAATAAATGTCTAAACCCTTAGGTTATCAACTAAAGAAAGGAGTTCCTTTTTACTATAGAAAAGAATTTTTAATCATTTGCCATATTAACCTTAGCTCTCACTCTCTTGTTATTATGCACCTTAATTTAATATTTATTTTTCTAGTCACTGATGCTAGCAATATTGCTACAGGGGCTTTACTATCACAACTTCATGCATTTTTTAGTGGATCATACCATCTCCTTTTACAAAAAAACCTTATATTAAGATGAATGAAATAATATTAAAACAGAACGTAAATGTTTGTCTGTCTTAATGGTCATTATACATTTTCAACCCTTTTTAATGGGTTCAACTTCACTAAAGTTACTGATTATAAATCCTCACGGTACTTCATAAAATAAATATTCTGATGAGCGCCTGGATCTTTAGGCCTTAAAGATCCAAAAGTATGATTTCTACATAATCTATAACCCATGCTTAATACACCAAAATGTATTTCTTAATCAGATTACTAATATTAACGCTAACTGAACATGCAGAAATCAAACTACGACCTCATTAGCCAACCTCAGATGTGGAATGGTGAGCCCATCTTGATAGAAAAGTGACAGGAAAAATGTCAGTAAAAATATAAAATATGACGGTCACCTCCACAAACTAGCGTTAATTTAGTGGCTATCCTATATTCGTTCCCCCAAATAAGCCATACCATTTTTTTAATGACACCTACAAGTTGTCCATGAGGATATTCAAGAAAGACTATCATTGTACCTAAAATTTTAGTGCTACTGGAGAGAAACTCTATCAAGAATACTTATTGTATCAAAGTTCTGATTAGTTTCTATAAGCCAAGATGACCCTATTCATCACCACAAACATCAAGTATACTTAATTCTAAACCTTTTCAGATAGTTTGTTTTAATATCATAACCATCTATTTTGAGCATCCAGAGGAATTCAGTTTATCTTGCTAGAAGTCATTCTTCATACTTAATAGTTTGAGGCCACATCACTTTCTTCACTTGTTCCAAAGCACCGGCATTGTTTTTATATTAAATCATCATTCAACATGGTCTTAAAATTATTCCCTTGGACAATAGACAAAAGTTTTGGCCATTGTTGCAAGTTTTAAATGGCTTAATGGGAGTTACTAAAGTGTTTACAACACTTATTATCCCATAATCAATAGGATGTATAGAGAGTTAAAGCTAATTTAATCTCAACCCTAAAAAGAACATGACCAATACTCTTCACTGGCTTCAATATCTACCTAGTGCAATTCTTCTATAACAAATTTGTGACCATTAACCTATAATATTACCCTTAGCAGCTTTGTATGGAAGTGATACTTGTTTTTTTAAAATTTTGTTTGAACTATGCCGACCAGGGGACAGACATAATAGAACTCATTGAGCAAAAGAACCAAAGAATGAACAAATGGAACCACAAATCAAAGAGAAACCTCCAAACAGGCAGGGAGCGGAGTATTGTTACCCCACCATGGCAGAGGGTGAGGGGGGGGTCAGACAGCTCTTCTACAGGCTTAATGATCATGAAGGGATCATTATAGCTGTAGAAGCGGACAAAAGTGGAGAGCCAGGGTGTTGGTGAATTAGCGTGGTGGGGGTGGATGGCAGTGAAGAATGGGTTATCTTGTTCAAGATCAGCTTGGAAGACAGTCTCAACTAATTCCACGAGTTGATGGTCAGCTAGAAGTGTGCATTAGTGAGTTGGGGAAATGTGGTTATATTGTGGCAGGAGATATTAGCAGATGGGTCAAAATCTGCTAGGTTTACAACATGCATGATAGCATCTAGGTCATCATCATACAATTTGTTTATTTCCTCCTGTGCTGCTTTGGGGAAATCAGGAAGAAGATAACTGTGGTCAAACCTTTATGGAAGTGAGCCACTGATTGGGCCTCTTCTTTGTGGAAGTTAGCGAATGTGGTGAGGCCACCGCTGCTAAGGCAAGCTGGTGGTCACTTTAGTAGGGGATGTAATTGAGTTTAGGAGTTGATTATTTGGGGGATAGGGTTTTGTCAAAAACAGAATTGTAAAATTAGGCCCATTCATAATCAAACAGTACAAGAGGTTCACCAGTTTCCTTATTTGCAATAACCTTACCTGATTCGTCAACCTCAGCCAATAGGTTCCAAGGATTCTGGTATGAGAATATTGGAGACTAAGTTAGGGTGGGTGGTGGTAGGCTAATGAGTAGATGTTTGGGTGCAAATGGTGGTCCAAGCATGACTCTGATTGGCGGGGTAGAATTTGGGTGGGTTAATGTGGTTGATTTAGTTGGGGGCCAATTTTTACTCTAGCTCACTGAGAGAGAATGTTGAGTGGGAGGGGGCAACAAAACTCCCCATTCAGAATCCGCTGAACAGGGCTCAGAAGCCGCATCAGAGGAAGTGGATCAGGGGCAGGATTTTTATGGTGAAACCCAAAACAGAGGGGATAAACTTGCCAACCATTATCCACACGAGTCCAAAAAATGCTCAAGTGAAACAGAAATATGAGCATAAGGGGATTCTTTGGGATATGGCAGGGTAGTGTGGGATTATGGTGGCAGTGGTGCGAGGGGCAGCTTGGCGCTCTGCACTATAAAGAACAGTGAAGATGAGGTTGGGCTAAGTCCAATAAGCCAAAGACCCGCCATCAATTATTCATATAAAATTTAGGGTGGGAGGTGGGAAGGGAGGGATGCAAAGGACACCATCAGTGTGTTGTTTGAAGGGAGGCGAGTATAAGTAGTAGGAAAAGGAGTTTTTGTAAATAAGGGGAGTTGAAGCCGCTGCTGCAGTGTCCTCCTCCATCTGGAAACCTATGTCAAATTAGCCTTTAAATGGGCATAAAATCAATAAAGACAGCCGGCGTGTTTGCAGTGGTGGCAAGTTCAATTATTACTTTGCAGCATATGGGAATAAATGCCTGTAGTCAAAACATAGGCAAAATCAAATATTGGAACGAGGGAGGGCGAGAGGATGAGGGCAAGGAGGGTGAATGCGCGCAAGGTGGTGTACTAAGTCCCATGGGAGGATAAAACGGCTGGTAGAGGTTGGCGGGCTATTTGAACTCATGAAAATGTGTTTGCTTGCAGGGTGGAAAACGCTAAGCGGTGGAGCACTGCTAACCCACACTGGAGCATCAAGAGGCGGATCTGAGGACATCAGCAGGAAAACAGACGTGGCCAGATGGAAGTTGTAAATAAAACTTTCTTATAGAATTTGCTCAAAAGTGAGATTAGATGGAAAGAAAAAGTCTTTGGATGACATTAATACTTAACTGTCTATAAAAGATAGTATATGTAAAATTAAGCCTCATAAAAAGCCCTTGAAGTTACCATGAAAGCTATGGCTGATGAAAGCATTTGGCTTCAAGCATTTTTTTAAGTCTTTGGTCTATTATTACCTTCAAAGAAACAAAATAATTTCAATAATAAATATGTCACCTTAAATACCTTCCAGCTAGGTGATTTAGCCCTACTCTTTTACTGGTAATATGGAAGAGGCAACAATTTAATTTCAAATTGGTCCAAACCTTATAAGGTAATTTAAAGAAGGGTAAATGAATGGTCTACTGGTAAGGTACCCAGGATACCGTGGTGAATTGGTTACACAGCCAATACCTATTGTCCTTTATTCCCCACGTCAAAATTAAGGGGCGATGTTAAGATCTAAGCCTAATCTTAAGAAATATTCTTCTCCAATGGCGTAAATTTATACTTGATCTAGAGAATCACAACCTCTAATGGCAGGGTTTGGACCCATTCTAAAGGATTGACTTTTTCTACTTGTGGTTTGATCCTAGTATAAAGGATAAATTACCTCTACTTTGCCTAAAATTGTTAATTCTCTCCAAAAATGATGTATACAAACTGGGTGTAGACTATGTCTTAAAAGTCTCTGAAAATTATACCCAAATATATGGTACCTCATTACCTATATTAATACCCCCTTCAAAAATTTGATACTATTAATATGCATATTGATGGTTGTTTCTGATAATCAACTAAGATAAAGTATATTTGGCGATCAAGACTGAGTTTGCACTTAGATATATAACTATTAAAAAATCCTTACATTAGGATCTTTGGGTACCCCTAAACTTTCACCTGGATGGTCTGATAATACTCTCATCCCAATAAATAGAAACCTTCACAGTATCATGAGCTCATGGACCCAACAGTCCTAATGGGCCCAAAACCCAAGAAACTTAAATACCCACTGGAGCATATAGTTACAGTATTCTTTATGATCTCAAAGGACCTGTAAGACTTAGTGGCTTCGATTGTGTCAGGAAAGGGTAGCTGAGGGTAGTAGTTCCTCTGAAGCATACCAAAATATTTGGGATAAAATGTCCCACAGCGAGCAGACAGCGGGGAGAGCCGGGAATCCTAAATGTAGGGGCCAGTAACTTGCTATAAGCTTGGGAATAGGTGATGAGGGACCTATTGTATTAAAACAAGTGAAGTTGATGTCCGGAGAGGGGCTTGATGTACAGAGGTCTAGAAATAAGTAAAATTAAGATAGAATTGGAGATAAAAACGTAACTTTATTTAAGAAAAGGAGTGGATATTTATAGGCGAGATTTTTCTAATCCTTTCAAAGTAGCAACGTCCTCCACTGGCAAGATCTTCAGCAGCCTGATGTTGATCAGGTGGGAGTCAACGGCAGGCTTTCCTTTGACAATTTGATTATGGTACGGAAAATAATGCTCAGTGAGAGGAAAATTTGAAGAGGTATCAGAGGTAGGGAAATTCGAATTGGATTGATTGGGAGCTGGTTGAATCCCAATAACACCCCCCTCAAGAACTTGCCAAGGGGGATAATACTTGCACAGAAAGTGGCTGTGGACTCGATTTACTTTAGTGCCAGTACCAGTAACAGCGATAGAGTATTCAGGGCCCCTACGGTGTATCACCCAATAAGGACCAGACCAATTGGTGGCAAGCTTATGTGTCCTGCCCTCAAGGCAATGGTGGTAGAACAAGACTAGACTTCCTAAAGAGTATTCAGGGAGTGCAGGTCGGTGCTCATTGGCTCGAACCCCTTTTCTAAAATTGGTAGTTTTTATAGATTCATTAGCCATAACTTGGAGACTTATGATCTCATCAGTTAGCTGTCGCAGGGTAAGCTCTACATTTCTTAGATTAGCTGAGTCAAGGATTGGATGAAGGCTGGAAGGCAAAAGTGGCTTGCGCTCATATATGGCTTGGAAAGGGGACATCTTAATCATCCTGTGATAGCTAATGCGGTAGGCTAATAAGGCACTAGGGAGAAAATCATTCCAATGCACAGGGTCTGAAGCAGCTAACTTTCGTAGAATGGAAACTAAAGTACCATTAGCACGCTCTACCACGCGTCATTGGTGGAGGGGTGATATGGTGTAGTGAAGAGATGCTTTAAACCTAGCAAAGAAGTTAATTCCTGGACTATAGAAGAGATAAAATTTGTGCCATTGTCTGATAAAAGTATCCGTGGACAGCTGTGATGGGAGAATATGTGTTGGTACAGGAAGAGGGCAGTAGCTCTAGCAGTAGCATGAGGGACTGAAGTGGCCTCAACCCACTTAGTTAGGTGATTGATGGCAAAAATAATATAGCGATGGCCATAGACAGCCACAGGTAGTGGCCCTACAACATCGATGTAACAGTATCAAAAGGGGCCCCAGGGGCTACGAGCTCAAATATAAAGTGGGGATTAGACTTGTCCTGGTAACGGCAGCTGAAGCAACTTTCCAAAACATCATGAATGGACTCGGCCATATTCTCCCAATAGCATTTGGTTTTTAGCCACTCAAGGGTTTTCTTTATAACCCCATGACCAAGGGTCTTATGGGTTTCCATGATAGAGTCAGTACGAAGGGAAGGGCGGAGATAGGGCAGAAAAGCGGTGCCAACCTATTTTACCAATACACCATCAACGACTTTAGTGTTAGCAGCCATCTTTTTTAATTAAACTTGAATGTCTAAAGTTTCTTGAGACCACAACCTTGGGTGAGGGAGAAGCTCAAAAAGTTGATCTTCTTCAGGAATAGTTACATGTAAAATAGGGAGGCGGGATAGTCCATCCACATTTTGATGAATGGCGCCAGCTCTGTGAACTATAGAAAAATCTTAATTTTATAGCCTGAGGGCTCAGCGAGCCAACCTCCCATTGGGATCTTTCATTTGACAAAGCTTTGGAGGGAGGAATGATTGGTAACTATTGTAAAATGTTTAACATAAAAATAAGGGCGGAAGTGTTTGATAGCAAGTAAAACTTCCAGGCACTCACATTCAGTTACTGGATAATTCCGCTCTGCCTTGGTTAATGTCTTGCTAAAATAAGCAACCGGGTGGTCAACTTGGTCTTGGTCTAACTAGGAAAAAATGGCGCCTACAGCAGTGTTACTTGCATCTTTGAAGAGAAAAAAAGGTTGCTTAAAGTTAGGATGTATTAACACAGGGGCTGATAACAAGGCAGTGCGTAGGGAATTGAAGGACTGTTGTTGCTCAGGGCCCCAAAAGAAGGGCACATTTTTGTGTAGGAGTTCAACTAAGGGCTCAGTAAGGTCAGCGAAGTGAGAGATAAACTGCTGTAGTAGCCCACCATTCTAAGAAAGACTTGGATGCCTCTCAAATTCTTTGGAGCGGGCATGCGTTCAATGGCAGAGACCTTATCTGGGATGGGGAGGATACCTTGCCGCGTCACCTTGTGTCCTAAGAATTCCATTTCTCGTTCAAAGAATTCACATTTAGAAGTTTTAATTTCAAGGAGGTTTCCTGTAGTCGCTGAAATACCTGACAAAGATGATTGAGATGTGCAGTAAATGTTTGGAAGAAGACAGTGACATCATCAAGGTATACTAACACACACATGAGTTTAAGGTCCCCAAACAACTGGTTCATAGCCATTGGAAGGTAGCAGGGGCATTGCATAACCCCTGCGGCATATGGGTGGGCTCAAACAACCCTTCATGGGAGATGAGGGCACACTTGGCACAATCCTAAGCGGAAAGATCAATCTGCCAGTAGCCACTGGCCAGGTCCATCGCAGAAAAATATTGGGAGCCAGACAAGGAGTGTAAGGAGTTGTCAATGCAGGGTAAAGGATAGCTTTCCTTGCGCGTAATGGAATTCAATCGTCAATAGTCCATAACAGCATGATGGCTCCCATCCTTCTTTTTAATCAACAGGAGCTGGGAGGACCAGGGACTACGTGACGGTTGAAGGAGGCCAGCATCGAGCAATTGCTTTAATTCAAGGGTAACCTGGGCTTCTTCAGTTTTCAATTTTCGATAAGGTTGAGAGTGAAAAGGAGCAGCATCTCCAGTATCGACCTGGAGTTAAATGCCTTGCATATAGCCATAAATGTGAGGGCCCGAGGAGAAAATATCTGAATATTCATTGATCAAAGCTTTAACAGCTGCTTTTTGCTCAGCTGACAAATCAGAACCAATTTGTACAGGCACTGCAGCAACAACAGGAGGCTCCTCTAAACTAAAGTCATGAAGGGTCCCAACACCATGAACCTCCATCACCTGGTCATAAGGCAAGAGGTGGATGTAAGCAGTAAGTTGATTCAGATCAATGACTTTTAGGAGACCGGGAGAGGTTGGCTAAAAGAACAGTGACAGTGCCTTGATAAGTGGGATCTAAAACCCCTGGACAGGGGAGAGCTTCAAATATAGAAGGGTTAGGTAGACTAGAAATCTCGAGCAAGTAATTAGGAGGGGGAACCAACTGGATACCAGTGTCTACCAGGATTTGGGCTGCAGAGATATGGTAAGGACTTGGAGAGAATGTAAAGGCAACCCCTCCTCACCCTCAACCATGGGAGGGGGCAACTTAACTTTGGACCCCAACACATGATATTATAAATACTCAACGGAATCAGGAGACTTGAGCAGGCACATCCTCAACTTCCGCTTCCCTTTTTCCTTAAGAGCAGAAGTTAAAAGTAAAGGGACACGGTATCCTAATATAGAAATGAAATTATCCTTATAGTAACAATGGCAGCATGTTCCATAAGAAACCCAGTGCCCAATAGGAGGTCATAGCTATTATTATCCAAGGATACAGCAGGGATAGAGAGCTGTAGGCTGCCTAACTCTAAGGGCAAGTGGGAGTAAGCACCTATAGCTCGAGCATATGCGTTACCAGCGGTCCCATATTCTGATGAATAGTTAAGATCAGGCTGAATCTTAATTTTTGATTAGTCAAGAAGAAATGATGTTAATTGGAGATCCAGAGTTAACAATAGTGAGAACCTTCACCTTGCGAACAACCACTTCAATACAGGCTACCGTCATCCCCACTGAGCTGAGATTGAATATATAGCTGCAGGGGCCAACTTAGATAGAAGATAAGAAGAAATATCGCTAGGTTTAATATCAATGGAAGGCTCAATAGGGGTTTCCTCTTCAGTAGCACTAGGGCCAACAAGGTCAGTGGAAACGGTATGAACTGATTGTTCTCAAGGCGCAGTAAAGCTGTCAGCATAGGGAGCCTCTCGCCCTATGCTGACCCTTCTTTTTCTTTCTCTTTGGACATTTTCGTCCAACAATGTTAAATGGTGTGGTTGCGACGGCCACAATAGGTGCAGTTGGGTCAAGCTCGATTTTTTTCAGACTCATTGTTATTAACCACATGAATTTGAGGATGTGAGACTGAAGCGGAAGCAGGAGTGGCAGTAACTACAGAAGTAGGAATCTCAAGAAGGGCCTCCTTAATATCTAAAATAGAAGTAAATTTCGGTTAATTAAGTCATGTGAAGATGGAGCTGCGGGTTAAACTCTAATTTGGACAGGATGGCAACAACAGCATCATTGAGAGTGAGGCAGTTATTAGTTACCAATGTTTGAGCCTCAGCACAGAATCGAGCAGCAAACATTGTAGGAGATTTGCCACGTCTTAACTTATTACTCATAAAGGTTTTTTTCTGATTAGCCAAGGTGAAGTCACTGCCAAATTCTTTAATAAGCGCGGCCTTCACCTCAGCTCAAGTGCTGCATCTCATGAGCTGGGGTACCATAATTTCTTGGGAGGATCTACTAAGGCAAGAGGGTAAGTACTTAACCTTTTGTCAATCAGGAGCTTCCTCCATTCCATTCTCAAAAATATTTTTAGAAATAGAGCAATACTTTCTTCCCCTGGGGTGAACTTGTTTTAAAAGAAGGTATAAACGTAGTTCCCACAGGAGCTGAAAAAACATTTATGCCCACTGGGCTAATTCATTTGATTACAGATAACTCAGATTTGGATGGAGGCATGGGATTCCAATTTTAATCAGCTTTTTATCTAAAATGGTTCAGATCCTCTTAGAGCCCCAAAATGGGCAATTAGGGAATCAGTAGATGCTTTAAGTTGAAGTTTGTTATGTAATAATTCCATTTTGACAAGTAGATTTTGAATTAGGGATCAGAGCTCATAATTGTCTTGCTCCAACCTAGTAATTCTTTCTTTTTGGTGAGTTAAATCGTCAGTGAGAGAATCGTAAAGATGGTAAGTGTTGTCCAACCCTTCCTTAAAAGCATCAACAGTAAGGTTTGGATAAATGGGTTCTCCAGAGCGAGATAGCCAACAGCTTTGAGCAATATTTTCAAGGTTTTGTTCAAGAGCAAGAAGGCGTCTATTTGAGGAAGGATCCTCTGGAGGGGAAGGTAAGTGCACAGTCAGACCTGAAGGACCAGGAGGGCCAGGGGGCTTAGGGGGCCCACGAGGACCAGGATGCCCATACCCAGGGGGGCCAGTTGGCCCAGGTGGCCCTTCACTTCCATCATGACCAGGGGGCCCCATCACTCCTGCAGGACCAGCTGATCCTCACTCCCCAGGGGGCCTGGGGGACCCACAGGACCAGGAGGCCCTGGAATCTCAGGCACGCCTGAGGCATTAAATGCTGGTTAGATTGCTGGTTCAATATGGCTTATTCGTTCACTAGATTTTTTTGGTAAAAGCATTAAGTTGTCTGGCGAGGTTGGCTATGGCTTGTTGCAACTGAATCTCGATAATTGTGGTCAGTCTCTGTTAAATGGGTAGCTACTTCCTTGCAAAGCAGGCTAGCCACTCCCACGTCCAGTTGGGAGAGTTGAGTTTGCATAGAGATAAGTTGGTTGTGATTTTTCAAGAATACCCTCATGGTTATTCTTTACAAACAAAGAAGCTGAGTTGTAGATTTTAAAAGTAATAGTGTAACTCTTGTGACAAGGTAAACTGTCTCAAAAATTCCTGATGAAGGATCCCCATCATTTGAACTAAATGGTGAATGGTGGGGTGCACAAACTGTCATAAATATAGCTCTGTGCGAGATACTACTACTTTGGAGTTGGGTAAGGCGGTAGATTCATATAGTGCTCACATATTATCAGTAACTTCAGAGGCTTGGTTACAATGGGAGCAATCTCCAGGGAAAAGGGCACCTAGAAGTAATTGATTACAAGTATCAGCAACACATGTAGGCTGAAAAAGATAGTTTTGGGGCTCTAGGGCCAGAATAGAGATATTGAGCATAGCACGGAGTTACATAAAATTGGGTTAATTGTTCTCAGAGTCTTTTATCCATTGGAGGTTACCCATTGGGTGACGCTGGATATTTTGGTAAGTGGCCAAGTAGAGTCTTGGCGGGAACCATCCATTGTGAATATATTTATTCACCAGGTAGCTCAGGAGAGTACCTGGTAGGGAGCAAAAATTATTTTGTCAGGATAGGGTAGCTGAGAGTAATAGTTCCTCTAAAGTGTACCAAAATGGATGGGATAAAATGTCCCACAGCGAGCAGACAGCGGGGAGAGCTGGGAATCCTAACTGTAGGGGCCAGTAACTTGCTATAAACTTGGGAATAGGTGATGAGGGACCTATTTTATTAAAACTGGTGAAGTTGATGGCTGGAGAGGAGCTTGCTATACAGAGGCTCTAGAAATAAGTAAAACTAAGAACAAATTGGAGATAAAAATGTAACTTTATATAAGAAAAGGCGCAGATATTTATTGGCGAGGTTTTCCTCCTAATCCTTTCAGAATAGCGTCGTCCTACACTGGCAAGATCTTCAGCGTCCTGATGTTGATCAGGTGGGGAGTCGATGGCAGGCTTTCCTTTGACAATTTGATTATGGGACGGAAAATAATTCTCCATGAGAGGAAAATTTGGAGAGGTACTGGAGGTAGGGAAATTTAAAATTAAATTGATTGGGAGCAGATCAAATCCCAACAGATGGGCAGAAGGGCTACAAGGCCCTATAGGCCACTAGGCCCGCTTTGTCCACTACCCCACTCAATGAGGGTGTTAATGTATGGAGAAGAGAAATATTAGATAAACTTGAGGCTTTAGAAATGCGATGGAAAAAATAAGACCAAGGGTTTAATGTCCTAAACAATTGCCTTCCTATTGACCCCTAACCTCCTTTGGAGCACTAATTGAAGAGTTAAAAGTGCATGCATTTGCAAAAGTAACCATTAACTTCAACGACTTAGTTAAATCTCTTATCAATCTCAGAATCTATGTCATCAGCTGCAAAGCTGATCATATTTATTATTTAGTATGGAGTAAAAAGCAAATAAAGTCGCTCTCAAAAATGCTTGAATGAATTACAAGATGACATAGAGAAACTAAGTAAACATGAGATCAAAGAGCTCCCCAAAATTAATTGGAAAAGTTTCTTTTGAGCTAGCTATAGTACTGAGTTAGGTGTTGTAATGTTCAAAGTTTTACCTGACCGCCATTTGTCCTTTACCTTTATGTAAACAAAATAAGAGTATGAAAAAGGAGTTCCCATGTTTGTCCATGAAACAGAACCAAACTTATGAAGATTTGATCTTTTCAATAAATAGTTACAATAACATTGGAAAACCATATTATGCTGACAATTTTAATGTAAAGTTTGGCTCTTACAAACTACCCAAATATAGTAATTTATATAAACCGCGCTAATACTATATTAAGCTAATATTTATAGATAAGAACATCTGGATATTTTCTATGTATTATCAGACATAAGAGTTCTAAGCTTTCTCCAGAATCTAAAAATTGATAACATGTTAGATTCTATAATTTAGTCTTCTTAATTATGTATATAAAAAACCTAAATGTTTCAATTTAATTTGTAATATATAGTAGGATTCAACGGCATATATGAGGATAGAGAATTGGTAAAACTCTAGCTTCCATCTATTCTTTATCAACAGGGCAAATAGAGATTTTGTCAACTGTGATTTTGTACACTTCTTTACATTTATTATTGTTGATTGCGGTATTAATCTACAAAGAAGAAAATTATCTCCAGTATAGTCTAAGCTATGTGGGCTCTAGCCTGGAATTCTTGCCAAATTCAATCGTTGCATACCAAAAGAAGCTTGTTTGTTACAGATATAAACACTATTTCCCCTTCTGGCACTAGCTTTAACCCATTTTCAATGAGAGATTTATTCCAGGTTAGAATTTATAGTATAATTCTTAAGTGCATACATAAATGCGATGGAAGAGGACAAAAAGAAGAAGAAAGTAAGGCATATCCATCCCTGTAGCTGCAAAAAGAGAAAGAAGCTATGATACTAACCTACTGACTGTTAGACCTGGGCCAGGTCAGGCCGCTTTAACCAGGGGCTTCGAATTAATCAAGCTTTTGAACTAGAAATAAGCCTCAATAGCAAACAGCCTAAATAACAAGGAAAGTTCCAGCAACTTCTCTAATGAACTTTACACTAGCGCTCAACCGTTAGTCACTATTAAGCGCCATCTTTTAGATGATGCCATCAACACAGATATCTCTTCCATCAATTATTTTCCTCATGTACACTACACATGATAGGGCTTAAGCAGAACTATATGAGCATCTAGGAAATTAAAAAGGGTTTAAACAAAATCCCTACCAATAAAGTTAATTAATATTCTGCAACTCAGAAAACCCATATAGGACACTTATGCATACATTAGCAAAAAGTAAAACATGACCACTTGTTCCTACTGAAAAAAATTCCACACCATGTATCAATGTTATAAGCAGCATGCTAAGGAAGCTTAAAGAGAACAGTCAGCAAAAGAGAGGTCAGCATGAAGAGATAGGCTTATTGTGTTAAAGCTCCCACAACCATGCCTTTAACCAAGCTACTTCAATTACTGTTTTGTAAGAATTACCACCAGGGAAGCCTGATGAACGAAATATCTACTTCTGGCAATGGCATCTTTTTTTAGTAATAGATGGTCCTGGCAATGGCATCTTGATACTGCTTATTCCACTTATGACAAAACACTTATGTGCCTATTTTGCTACCACTTTGGGAGTCTGGTAACTTGGAATGCCAGGAAGTTCATAAAATCTAAATTTATAAAATCAATGATAGTAGACCCCTGAGAGATGTCATTTTATATATCTTAAGAAGAAATCAAGACAGCTCCTACTTTTCTGCATTACATTGAGTATGGAACCATTGTTGCCCAGTGTGAAAGATCTATTGGAGTTTATTTTGCGCCCATATTAGGCTTGGTAAAATATAGGCAGCACTTTGACAGTGGCCCTTCACGTTCCCAGATAAAATTTACTGTTGGGGACTCAATTCCTCTAAGAGAGTATGATTTCATTATACATTACACTTGGAGGTACTTATCCTTACTAGTGACAAGTAAACCCCAATTTTTTCAAAACTACCAAGGATTACAGGGAGCATTTAAAAGGCTTGCACTTGCTTACTGGAGACAGATGACAAAAACCTTTGATTTAGTATCATGTACAGGGTTACCTTATATGACTACCACCACATGTGGTCAATGAGACAAAAGGATTTCCCCTACATCTCCAGGATTGTTTTTATTTTCTTAAAATGTCGCAAATTATACTACACTCAGGTGCATGTGAACATTACCCTTTAAGATTTTAAGATATGAGATTCTAATAACCTGTCAGTGAACGAGGTCTTAACATGTCCCAAAGTTCTTAATCCTGTTTAATCCGCCCCCATCTGAGTGCTACTGGCCAATTTGATAGCTGAGACACATAGTGTGGGACTAACACCCAAGAACATATGTTCAGCTACTACTTGATGATAAAGATTGATATTGTCTGAGTTTTGGGATCTCCGCGATTTCAGGTTGCAGTTGCCCCCTGTGGTGGCACTAGTTGGGACTTTGGTTGTAGAAGACTTGATTAATGAATAAAAAAAATTAAATACTGAAGAAATAAGCCATTTGTTCTCCACCTCCACATATGACATCAGAAGGATGAAAGGGGGTATTGCTGCAAGTGGTCTGACCAGCATCTAAAACAATTTTTTACTATTAACTTTATAATCAACAATTGCCTTCTCACCTACCTTTATAACCTCAATCCGCGCGCTTATCCAGGGCTGGCTGTGGCCTGGCTCTCACCCTCCTATACGGATGGAAACACTATTTGGCCCACGCTCAAGCGGAGGCATGGGACTAATAGATTTTTAGAGCCACGCTAATCACATCCTAGGTACATAGATAAAGGAAGTCTTTGCTCCAGTACTCCCACAACAACATTGGTCCAGAGAAGCAAGGACTAACTTTGCACAGGCGCTCAAATTAAAAAACCCACATATTCCACACAGACTACTTTCACACCTTGCCAAGCACCCTACTGTAACGGGACCGCATGGAACCTCCCCTCATTTCAAACATATCCTCCAAACTATCCGCCGTATGGGATGGACCATAGAGAACATGGGTACTATACAGGGAAGGGGATGACCCAGCCCCAATTCAAATTAAGAAACCCAGAAAACCACCCCCAGAGAGATATGCTCGCACCAACCCCAAACATAGCTAGGATATAATACTCAGATATGTTGGACATTCCCTATGATTTAACCACACAGAAGGAAATGTGGAAAATGACTCACCACCCACTCCTACAGCCGAGGATAAGAGAAAACACTTGGCGCTGTATGAGAAGGACCTATAGGATGGTGGACCATTCCAACTCCCTCCACAAAACATGTGCAGTATGTGGAGGGGAGGAATACCTACATCAACGCCTAGAAACATGCCCCCAACCAAAGCTAAATGGCAGGAAGTCGCACGCCTGCTCAAGATCCAAAACAAACAGGAATTCTCGATATCAAAGAGCATCTTCGCGCTCCAGATCGAGTCACCAATCCCATGCACACTCTGTTCCCTAATAATACCCATTGCAATGTGGACAATACACACAATTGAATTGGATGTGTTCAAGGGCACGGTCCCAACCATTCATGGGGTATATACAGATTCCATGTCCACTTACTAGAGCACTTCCAAGCCTGGCTCTATGGATATATGAGACCAAGGCAAAAAACGCTCATAGAAACATGGTTCCCACTCTAATTCTCCACACAGACCCTTACCTTCACATCTGCTCCATAGCAGGGGAAGCCCCCTCAGAGTAGCGCACCAACCCCCCCATACCTGGCAGTCCCGCTGGCAACAGGGGTAACTTGATTACCCTGGGGTGCCCAATTTAATATTTGTCAGTTATTCCCTTAGTTTCACGTATATTCAGTAATATCCATCCCCTGGTCAGCTTGCCTCAGTTAAATAAACTTTATAATTAACAAATATATATACTATGGATTTAAATTAAATCTTAACTACATTGATGCTGATCAATAGTTAGCAAATTACTATAAATTACCTCACCGCCACGCCCATGTTTGAATGTAGTTGTCAATCTGTATTTTTAGATACTAAAAATTACCTTGCTGCTGAGCCTCCAATTTCTGGCAATAAGAGGATATGATTAAATCCTCAATCCCCACCTATGCAACACACAAAGAATTAATACATTGGTACTCGCCTCACAGGCTTTGTTTTAAATCCTTTATAATATTATTTTTATATCAACTAAACTGCCCCATACTGGCTTAAACTTTTATTAATAGTTAATTTTAATTTCCTTAGTCATTTGACTAATTCTCAATTATAATAGCTTACCTGGTATCATTATGTAAATGTCTCAAGTCAATGTCTAAGCATCCCTGTTTTTTTCAAATATAAAACAAATGACATAATTCCTCTCAATGGCTGTTAGATTTTGATGGTTGACTCAAAAATAACCCTCAGAGAAAACCATCATGCTGACGAAAACTCCCAATGATAGATTCCTTGATCCTTCCTGATTTATCTGCATAATCAGATCCATCACAATCTTCCTCAGTAGTACTTAATTTTTTTAATTATTAAAAATTAATATGAGGTAAGGGACCTTGTGACAAATACACTGCGCCGGGTTTTTTATCCTGTGCTGGTTTAGAGCATGTATCGATCAAAACCTGACCCAGAATGGAGCTGGAACCACCCCGCTATGCTATCCACTCCTCTTAAATTATCACATTTATTTAACCAATAATAGCTATGATATAATCTTTTATGTTAAAATAAGAGACCCTTGGGTGCAATCTGGTCTCAAAGCTTTATTTAAATTGTACCTTTTAAATTAGTGCACTAATATAAATGCACTAAGGTGAAATTTTTGGTTTTATTAATGAAATAGATTTATTAAGCACTTAAACATTAATGTCCCAGTTAAGGGCGTACTTAGTGCTATGGAAGGCCCGCTGACATCCCAATTAAAAGTGCGTCATATTTATCATTCAAATGTACTTTACTACCCAAAATTCTGTTATGCTTTAAGTTATGACATAGCTTTAAAGGGAAGATGTTTATGTCAAGTTTGAATCCAAAATCGTTCCAGTTATGAGAGTAAAATTGTTATCAATCAGGCTGAAACAATTTTTTTAGTCAATTAATGGGCTGAATTGACTTGGGGATATTTCATGCTTATTGCCATGACTAGCGGAGGATAAGCATAGTTTTAATGAACTCATCTATAGATGATATTGGCCAGAGATTCCTGAGAGGTATTTAATACCGGAGCAAGGCTGATTAATAAGAAATCAATTAAGATCATCATTGTGAAATATAGGTCTTGTTTTTATTGGCTAATAACCCCTATATACTTATTACTTGCACAGGTTCAGTTCTTGTGCAATTTGTCCACGTTGAATTGTTGTTGATATAACTTGTTGATAATAGTATGACGACTATTATCCATAGTTGAATGGAATTCTTAGATCTTGGCCCAACGCTCAGCCAGTATTTCTGCTTAAATTCTTGAGATGTCTCAAAATAGGGATTTGTTCCCTCATACTGTCTAACCTGATCTTGTCTGAGATTCCCTAGTGACAGTTCATCCATTTTGACACACAGTTGGCAGCAATACCCAACATCTTTCTGCTCCTTTTCTGGATCCCCGCTCAGATCCTTAATCTTTTTCTTAAAGAGTCTCCCAATTATCACACACAGTAATTATATCCTTGAGAGATAATAGAACAATTGAAGGCTGATAAAGCTTACTACTTAAACTATAAACCAGATGAGAACTATAGAACTGTTTTACTGTAGAAGTATATAACTGTTTTTTATTATAAGTGAATTCTAGAAAATTTATAGTGGGGATTCAGTCATCTAACCCTCAGTTGACACCTCTTCGATGAATGGCAGCTGTTGCTGTTGAATCACCCATCCTTATCTCAGCAGCCATGGTCTTCACCACCCTGACTAAGTTTCCATCATTGGACATCCTCGAGACCAAAAATGGAAAGAGTCAGAAAACGTGTCCCTAACGTTTTCCTCTTGAACCAAGTGAACCAACCTTATTTGGCTAGCAACCTTCTTAGGTAATGGGACGTGTTACCCATTAAGGCAGGTCACAAACCAAATGATCAATTCACTAGTAGCATGCGGCATCACTTGCCTCACAACTTACTACTTACATTCCCAATAAGCTGGTGATGAAACCTGACCAATCCCAATTGGTACACCTGATAGTTAATCACTATCAGATTCCCCTATTTTGTCAGCAACTCTGCCTAATGATATCTTAAGCCTTTGTCCAGATTGATCCCCAACAGATATGACAGGCAAATATCATAAAATCCCCTGAACATAGTTACTCTGAAATTAGGGTCAACCAATTTACAATTCATCTCACATTAGGGAACTATCCCCTAGCAATTCCTGATAATCAAGCAGGCTGGGAATATAGTAAAAAATCCCAACAATCATCATATATTATCTTATTAATTATAGTTGTCCATCTGTCATCTGTCTGTATTTCATCTGCTACCTTTACATCTATATTAGATTTTGTGAGTTTTTATACTTCCCAAAGTGAAGTACTTAGTTATACCTTCCAAAAAAATAGTCCTAATTAAAAGAGAGTAAGATTCTATTTTTTTAAAAACAGAAGGTCTTGTATTTTTTTGCCAGTAGATTAAAGAACAGTGAGATTACTGAAATTACTTGGCCATTATTAAGGATTATTGGCGAATTTACTTCTAAATTACAAGCAGGAGTTTTATTAGGAAAGCGATTACATATCCCTGATTCCATTGTTAAGTCAATTCAGCTTGCACCCTTGGCTAAAAACTTAACAGTGATGTTACATTATTATATATTTTGCACCTATGGGAACGAGGTATATAAGAGCAAATCAGTAAGGGACTGTCATTTTTGAGAAAATTTTGTATTACAGACGCGCCATAAGCCTACCATAATGAGATACCTACATTATGATCCCCAAAGACGCTGTAATTATTTGATACTATATTTTGCAATCATAACAATATCTTCGAAACCTACTTTTTAACAAGCTTTCCCTTTGTGTTTTATTAGTTTCTTTTATCATACAGGTTACACTTAGCTGATATAGTGCGAAATAACTTAAAAACTTAAAATATAAATCGCACACCGCTGACTCAACTATTGTTCTTAATATAGAACTTAGGACATCTTTCCCTCATCTGAGCTTAGCCTTATTGGAAGAGTAAAGTAGAAGAAATCCAAGTCACTACAAGAGCTCAAAGAGATATAAGAGTTGAAAAATCTAGTACCATCAAAGAGCACATGGGCATCGCCCCACCTACTTGATCTTAAGAATGATGTAAGTAACTATGTTGTCAATGACTAATGAATAATTTGGTAAACAAGAAGGACAATTAAAGTTTGCCACAGATCAATGATTTACTTCATCTCCTTTCCAGTGCAAATTATTTTTAGCCGTAGATCTTACCAGCGGGTACTGGAAGATTAATATACAATCCAAAGATCAATCCAAATGCTTAATAGATTTCTCCAAAAACTATTTAAGCTGAAACAAATGCCACAAGGGCTATGAACTGTCTAGGTCACCTTTCACCAAGCTATGGATTGACTGCTGGGCGATCTGAAATAAACATGTGTATTGGTTTACCTCAATGACATCATAGTATTCTCCAAACTTTGAATGGTCATTTATAGAATCTTTGTTTAGTCTGTAACTGGACAAGTAAAGCCAACTCAAGCTTAAGACTTTTAAATACTCATTTCCCAACCTTGATGGAATTAATTGTGCATGAATTCACAATATAGGAGATCCAGGATCTTTCAGACAAAGGTGCCATTATTGATAATATGACTCTTCCCTGAAGCTTAAGGAGTTACAAGTGTTTTATCTTATAGTTGGTACTAAAACATTTTATAACGCTGTTTTTTGACATTGATAAACCAGTGGTCTACCTAAATTAAAAAGAAGTTTCTTTTGTTTGGGATCCTGAGCAGGATCAGGAATTCAACCTACTCATTATTGCTGTAATGGCATCTAATCCCCATAAAATTAAAAGTTTGGTCAGACCTTCTTGTTATCACCCAACTCCAGTGATGTGGCTTTGGGGCCATTATGTCCCCCTTATATGACCTATAGTTAGACCGTAAAGTGGCTTAATTCAGTAAAGCCCTTACTAAGTCAAGCAAAAATAAAGCTTTGCCAAATGAGAAATGTTTTTTTGTACTTCTTACATTAAAGCATTTATAACTTTATTTATATGGAACTCACCTTAACATCTTCATTGATTATGCCTCCCTCATATGGCTCCTACAAACAAGGACCCAGATGGTAGGCTTTTTAATGGTCGTTATGGTGATAGAGTTAAGTCATTATTTATAGTTAATTGTACTAGTATTACCCAACGGTATGCAGGTGAGTTGGTTAAAATGCTAACATTGACTGCACAAAATCTGAAGAATATCGGCTTATAATCTGTTTAAATGGCCTAAAATGGGAGCTGTAGTCACATAAGAAAACAAACAGGAATAATATATGACAAAGAGTAACCAGATAATAAAAGGAATGTTTTACAAATTATTCAATGGGAAATGGTTGGCATATGTGTGACCTTCCTCATGAACAAAAATATTGTCAAATGCAACTCCAGAATCACAATCAACTGTTAAAAAGACTTATAAGTGGCAGAAAATAAACTATGTCATTTGACTGGGATGCTAGAAACTATAAATGAGGCACTAGAATCATATTATACTTTAGGACGCAGGATTGTCCAAGCCTTCACTGTCAACATCAAGTTGTGGCTCATTTGATGCCATTAAGTGTAATAAGTATTGATACTATAGGGCGTAAATTCAGAAACTATATGGCCATTGCTAATTTCTCCTCTCTTTTGATTACCTTACCAAGATGGTAAATATAAATTTGTCCCTGACGCCACGCAGAAGCTACAGCATTGTTATTTTCATGCTCCATTTCCACACAATATGGATGCCTCATGTTCCTACTATCTAGCTATGTGTTAAATTTTACCTCGCATGTAGTGCAAGAACTAACGTCATTGTTTGATATCTGTGAACATTTTTATGTCCCCTAAGATCCCTCTAATGATGGGGCTGTGTAATGAGCAACCAGTATTCTTCTATCTATACTGAACATGATGTGGCTGTTTGCCCCAAGCAAAAGAAACATTACTTGCTCTTCTTTTATGACTTATTAGGTAATCTATCACCTAGTTATCAATATGTTGCATCTCATACCCTTTTTTTAGAAGGCCTCATTTATCCAACATTGTTCAAAGCTTTTAGGCTCATCCATCTCTGGAAATTCGAATTTAAGTCATATGGGCACAAGCAGACCAAAATAGTATATTAAGTACGCTTGTCATTAAAGTAAAATTTTCATGAATACTAAAAAAGCTACAAAAAACAACGCTCATTGACTGGCCATCCCACCTTCATTGTTAAAGGTTCTGTCTCAATATATCCTCATCGCCCAGGTGGATGTCCTAATAAGCATGATATATCCTGTTTGGGCCTATATCATGTTTTATTTAAGATAAGTTCTAAGTATTTCACTCCAGATGTTGTCCAGGGCAACATGTTCAATTGGGTTCATGGTGATTTCTTGGGCTAATATCCCTCTATTTTAGAATCTTGAGGGGACCACTTTTAGTGTTAGCAATGGCATAAAACCCAACCTATTAAAGACAAAAGTGAGGAGCAGTTTAATGGCCTCCTCTATAGTCAGGCCAAAGTGAGACAATTTATTGTTACCTAATAAGTCAATGTCCACAAATGGAAAACAAATAAAAAACTAGGAAAGCTAAAAAACAATATAGATGACCATGGATTGAACCTAGTGAGAGTGTTTTTTGGCACTAGTGGTGCTCAACCCAAAAGGGGGAGCTGCCACACATCTTTAAATTGTGAATGAGCCAAACAAAGGGATTATTGTAAATAAAAAATTCTATTTATAGCCCCTAAGTTATCAGCCTAGGAAGCCATATCAGAAGGTGAAGAAGCTTTGGGGAAACTTTTTACGGTTCCTGCTTTAGCTGGTAGACCATGGTGGACAACATAGGGGTAGGGCATAAGTGACATGTGGCATAAGAAGGTATGTGAAAGTGTTTTTAAATTTTAGTCTGGCTAACCATATGTAAAAATTATTCATTTACTCTATTGTATTTTAACATTATTTAATTATAAGTCAATCATCACTGCCTTATCTCTGAGGTTAATTTAACATATCTCAATTTGCTATATAGCTGCATTTATGAGAAACCCTCGCCAATCATAGATGATATTATATTTTTATGATTGATAACTTGCCCTCGCCAACACTTAACCCAAATCATTAATTCATTTAACATTACTTGCCTTATGATCACATTATTTATCATTTTTATAATCATATAATATTACTCTCTGGCCACAATGCCACCGATAATGTGTCATAGATATGAGATTTCATACTTGGTCTTTCCAACGCATTGGCTTATAGTTTCTATCCTTTTAATTATTGCACTCTTTTTATGACAATTATGAGAGCAACAAATAATAATAAGTAAAGTTTGGTTCCCAATTATCTGGTATCACTAGGGAACCAGAATTTAATTAGTTCATAAATATGGGATCAGGATTACAGAGTCTTTTCTAGATTTCACTAGTTGCTTCTGAAATCATTAGAATTAAAAAGATCATTAACACGCTCTTTCCCAAAGGTCAGTTACAGATACTATAGTGCTCTTTATTTTTACTTATAGAAAACTAATATTGGTAATCTTGGTGATTAACCCTCTTTTCAGATGTTATCATCATAAGATCCCTATTGATTAGAGCATTTAAATTTGTGATTACTGCAGTTAATGCTGAAGTGCTAACTTCAACAAGCTGCATCCTGAATAACAGAGCCATTAACCAAAAGCATCAGGACAATAAGGATACGACAATTAGGGCATCAATTGAAGAAATTGACTACTTACCAAGCCACATATTGGATGAGAAGTTAAGATCCTGATCAAGAAGTTCACAGATGCTCCTTTCGTCATAGACCCCACTCACACTATTTTGTTGAAGAAAATTTGGCTCAAAAAGTTTGCTCTATTCTTCCCTAGATTTTTCATCAGCATATTCTAAGTTTGTTTGCATACTTATTTAACTTCAACATAACGTTTGTGACCAAAGATATGTGCCAATAAGCTTATGTTAATGAATGCAAAAGTGCTATGTCAACGCCCACAGAAGGATTTCGTTACTAAGAGATATCCTGAAGGAAGATATAATATCCAAACAAAGCAACTTGGCAACTAAGAATATAAAACCTTGCTCCGCTATAGTAGTGAAGCCAATATGGGGTATTAATGTATTAAGGATTTTGGATTACAATTGGAGAGCACTACTACTCCATTACTGTAGGTCAGCACATGTTATTAAATGCTTTCATTGATCCACGTCACCCCATAAAATAGAAAAGTGGAACGAATAGTTATAAACAACTCCTTATGGATTGCTATGCACCCTGATTATTATTAATCTTACAATGTGACCTAAGTTCTCTGAATTTCTAGAATGGACAGCGTTTTCTAGCCTAACTCACAATCTCAGCTTCTCATATTTAATCATCAGTATCTAAATTCAAAACTCAGGTCCCCAAAAACCGAGCTTTAGGAGTAGCTAATCCAATTTATCTTTGTAATAAAATCTTCATGGGCGATTCTAACAAAATCATCAGTTTCGCCCAAGACACCTGGTCCTATGGCAAGGGACAGCCTTTCATCAATTAGCTACGGGACTTTCTTAATTCATTGGCTTCACAGATTAGCTTCCTCCATCCCCATCTGCCCTTAGTTAAATCCAAAGATTCATTATGATGTACGTTCCCTCAGGTCAGCATTGAATTTAGATATCGCTGATAGGTCACAATCTCTTAAAAAAGTATATGCTACAGTATGTGACAAAAACCTGATGATAAAATTCTCATTAAACTCTTGACAGCCAATCTAAGATATTGTAAATGTTTAGGCCAAGAATTATTATACACTAATGAACAACCCTTTTTTATAGAAATATGATTATAACTGTTTGGTATTCCACCCCCCTAACACCACTACCCATTTCTATACATTAAAGACCATTGGGTGCCATCCAAAGTAGGGCTCGCATGCATCACTTAAAGCTGCACTAAAGCACTGATGACTGATGTAACCTAGATTAAGATAAAACAAGAAAGTAATTGAAATTATAAATAAACTGCTAGCCAACCCCCAATGGTTAAAGCTTAACCCCACACAAGAGCTCTCTGAAAGGAGCAAATAAATTAGTTAAAATTTTGGCCTATTTTGCGTTGTACCACTAATATGCCTAATTGGAAAATAAAACCATTTTTAAAACAAAGATGGCTTACGTTGCAGGACGTCCCTTACTTAAAAGTGTCCACTCACACTATGAAAAAGGGTAGATCATGTTTAATCTCTATTGCTTCTACTTAAGTCAATTTGAAGCTAACCGCATGGACTCATCAAACCTCCAAGATTCCTTTTAACATGCTCCTGAATTACTAACAACTTAGTGGCTAGAAAACAATACTAGCGGTTTTATTTACCAAGGAAGTCATGGATATCACACATAAGGCACCATTTTTTAAAAACCCAGGTACTCATAGACCAACCTTTGAGGCTTACCTACTGGACCCAATGGCTATAGCAACCACCTTTTATGACTTAATCGTGACCCTCATGGCAATCTGAAGGTACATCCAAACTTAAGATGCTCTACGATGACCCATATACACAAAATTTGGCTTGGGGGTCACAGAATAAATGTCGCCTATTATCTGATCATATCAAACTAAAACATTTAAATGAAGCTCTTGGATAACTACTTACCAAATGGAGTTGCCTCGCCTGGATTTCTCTTTAAACAGCCTCAATATAGAAAGTTCACTGTGAAAGAGCTCAATGGCCTTCAAGCGATTTTTACTAACTCTCTATATGGTAAACCGCTATATGGTTATTTATACATGGAGAAAGCATACAATTTGGGTAAAATGCCTTACATTGACGAGCCCCTAACCTTTTTCCACCCCTTAAAAATGGCCAGCAATGGAACTTGCCGCTCTACAACAACTCTACAGCAGAGCATAGTCTTAACAGGCTTCACCAAAGAAGTTCGAGTAAAACCTGTATTATACCAAGGCAACCCCTGAGTCAAGAACTATTCAGCATCACCTTTAATTCCCATTTGGCTATTTCTCAAGATATGCTACCAGGGATGCAAGTCCCAAAGAAACTCCCCACATGCATTATGGCCTTTGCAGATGGCACCGCTATTGAGTTTGGCTACTCAGAGGACATCAACCTCACCGCCATGACTATCAGAAAGTCTGCTAAAGCATCCAAAAACTAGGTCAACACCTACAAAATGATGTTAATACATGATTGCCTCCCTCATTTTCCCTTCAACAATTAATTTAAATCCAAATGTAGAACCATCTTTCACCGTGGAGCTCTCCAGATCAACAAGAAGTCATAAAAAGACTATGAGGACAAAGTCCTTGATGTGGTGAATGCTAAGGTTGCCAACTGAAACATCTAAAATATCAACTAAAAAGACGATTTATGAGGAATAACACGTTATTTTTATCAAACTGGTTCCTCATCCACGTCAGCTCCTTTATTAACACTTCTACTTGAGGTTCACTTGCTTCATCAATGTTAAGATATGATATAAAAGCCCGCCCAGGGCACTGACAACTATACTTGACTATGACACATAGGGGGCCTTCTACCTAGATACATGAACCAACTCCACCTCATCTAACTCAAGATCCTACACCCACTTATCTAATGGAACATGAAACCTATGTAACATTGAGCGCTACCCCTCTTCACGCAGCGCCTGGATCTCTGGGACTTCTTAATTCATTACTGACCTTTCTTGACAGATGCCCAGCTAGCCACATGAGCCATAGGCACAAGAACTTTTCAAACACCTATAAGCTTTAGGCTCTCATGACCTTGAAAAGATATGCTCTATGAGCCAAACGCCTTTATACAAGAGGGAGGGCCCTGTACTTAGCCCCATTGCCATGAAATCATAAATAACGGACAAGCTGTCCTGACCAGCTGTTAAAATTTATGGGTTTTTATTATTCTCAGATGATAATACCAAAGTTAATTCATTTTCACAGGTCAGTGTTGTGCAATTCTCCGTGTTGTCTGATATAATATGTTTTCATTTGGATAGTATAGAGACTATTATCCTTAGTTGAGTAAAGTACTAATATTGGGTCCAACGCTTAAACAGGATTTCCCCTTGAAATACTTAAGATGTCCTCAATAGGTAAATGTTCCCTTATAACGCCTAACCTGATCCACACTCAGATCTTGGTTTATGGCTTCTCTCTGGTGACACACAGTTGGCAACAATCCCTAACTCAATCTAGCTTCTATTCTCTGGATCCACACTCAGATCCCTACTCTTTAATATAAAGAGTCTCGTTGGGACCATCTAGTACTAAAAAAAAATATAAAGAGTCTCCACTTAAAGCTCACAACGATAATTCCTTGAAGAAGAATAGAACTAATCACAAATTCTGGTAATTACTGGTCTTTTATTAGGCTAGTTCTTAGATAAATTTATAGTGGGAATTCGGCGCCCAGTCCTTAGTTGCACCTCATTAATGTAATAGCAGCCATTACCATGAGATTACCCATTGTCGTCTCATCAGAAATAATCTTCCTCATCCTGGCTAGGATTCTGTCATTGGACATCCTCAAGACTGAAATGGAACGAGTTGGAAAACGTGTCCCTAACGTTTTCCTCTCAATCCCAGAAATACAACCATATTTGGCAAGCGACCTTCTTAGGTAATGGGACTTGTTATCCATTATGGCAAGTCATGAACCAACTGATCAATTCGCTAATTTCAGGTGACATCACTCGCCTCATAACTTGGTCCTTAAATTCCCAATTGGTTGTTGATAAAGCCCAACCAATCCCAATCAGTACACTTGATAGTTAATCATCAACCAACTATCAGATGCCCATATTTTATTGGCATCTATGCCCAACGAGACCATAAGCATTTACCTGGATTGACCTCTGATGGATCTGACCCAGGTGAACTACCTAAAATCCCCCAAACATTTTACCTCAAAATCAGGGTCAAGTGATATCTAATTTACTTCGCTATAGGGAATTATCCCCTAGTGGCCCCTGATAATCCAGTCAGCTGGGAATATGGTCAATAATCCTGACACTAGCCTCAACCCAATCAATAGACACCCCGTCCACCCAAGACTTATTGAGCTCCCCCTCTTCACTTAGTCAACTTTAGGAAGAATTGATAGAGTTTCTACCAACCAATCCTCTCAGAAATGGTTTCCAACACTCTTAATAACGTCCGTCCCAGTTCATCTAGGGCTTAAGACTAAAGCAGAACGGAAGTTTTAAAAAATTATCCTCACTGTGCAGAACCCAATTAACCACATCATTGTTACTTCACCTAGCCAGGTGTTAAAATTTATGGGTTTCTTGATTAACACGGCTGGTAACCCATAAATTGATTAATTGCACATGTTTGGTGTTGTGCAATTCTCCGTGTTGTTTTATAGTAATATATATTTAATTGATATTAGTATGAAGACTATTATCTGTAGTTGAATAAGGCACTAGTATTGGGTTCTACGCTTGACTAATATTCCTCCTCAAAAAACTTAAGATGTCCTCAATAGTTTTTCATTACCTCATACCGCTTAACTTGATCCTCACTCAGATCCTCTTTTAGGCTTCTCTCTGGTGGCACACAGTTGGCAACGATCCCTGAATCAACTCAGCTTCTATTCTTTGGATCCACACTCAGATCCTTAATCTTTATCCTAAATTATCTCCCAATTAAAGCACACAGCAATAATTCCCTGAGAAGAATAGAATGGTAAAGTGTCCTGTAAAGAGTTGTTTTTGTTATATGAATTCTTAAGGAAATTTATAGTTGGTAAACAGCGCTCAACCCTTAGATGCACCTCATTGATGAAAAGGCAGCCATTGACATTGATTTACCTATAGTCATCTCATCAGAAATAATTTTCCTCATCCTGGCTAGGATTCCGTCATTGGACATCCTCGAGACTTAAAATGGAATGAGTTGGAAAACGTGTCCCTAACGTTTTCCTCTCAATCCCAGAAATACAACCATATTTGGCAAGCTACCTTCTTAGGTAATGGGACTTGTTACCCATTATGGCATGTCATGAACCAACTGATCAATTCGCTAATTTCAGGTGACATCACTCGCCTCATAACTTGATCCTTTCTTTCCCAATTGGTTGTTGATAAAGCCCGACCAATCCCAATCAGTACACTTGATAGTTAATCATCAATCAACTATCAGATGCCCATATTTTATTGGCATCTATGCCCAATGAGATCATAAGCGTTTACCCGGATTGATCCCTGATGGATCTGACCCAGGTGATTTATCTAAAATCCCCCAAACATTTTACCTCAAAATCAGGGTCAAGTGATATCCATTTACTTCGCTATAGGGAATTATCCCTTAGTGGCCCCTGATAATCTAGTCAGCTGAGAATATGGGCAATAATCCTGACACTAGCCTCAACCCAATCAACAGACACCCCATCCTCCCAAAACCTTTTGAGCTCTCCCTCAATTACCTAGTCAACTTTAGGAAGCATTGATAGGATTTCTACCATCCAATCCTCTCAGAAATGGTTTCCAACACTCTTAAGAATGTACGTCCCAGTTCATCTAGGACATAAGACTAAAGCAGAAAGGAATCTTAAAAAAATTATCCTCACTGTGCAGTACCCAATTAACCACATCATTGTTTCTTCATTTAGCCAGGAGTTAAAATGTATGGGTTTATAAATTTTTCACGGCTGATAACCCCTAAATGATTAACTGCAATATTTGGTGTTGTGCAATTCTCCATGTTGTTTTATAGTAATGTATAGTCAATTGATATTATTATGAAGACTATTATCTGTAGTTGAATAAAGCACTAGTATTGTTTCCTACGCTTGACCAGTATTCCTCATCAAAAACTTAAGATGTCCTCAATAAGGGATTCATTTCCTTATATCGCTTAACTTGAGCCTCACTCAGATCCTCGTTTACAGCTTCTCTCTGGTGACACAAAGTTGACAGCAATCCCTGATTCAACTCAGCTTCTCTTCTCTGGATCCACACTCAGATCCCTACTCTTTATCATAAAGAGTCTCCAATTAAAGCACACAACGATATTTTCCTTGAAGAAAATTAGAACTAGTCCAAATTCTGGTAATTACTGGTTTTTAATTATGCTAGTTCTTAAGGAAATTTATAGTGGGATTTCGGCTACCAGCCCTCAATTGCACCTCATTAATGAAATGGCAGCCATTGCCATTGAATTACCCATTGTCGTCTCATCAGCGATGGTCTTCCTCATCCAGGATAGGATTCTGTCATCGGACATCCAGAAGACCTAAAATGGAAAAGAGTTGGAAAAAGTGTCCCTAATGTTTTACTCTCAATCCCAGAGAACCTACCATATTTGGCAAGTGACCTGCTTAGGTAATGGGACTTTGTTACCCATTAAGGCAGGTCGCAAGCCAACTGATTGATTCAATTGTTGCAGGTGGCATCACTCATTTTGCAACTTTATCCTTAAATTTTTTTTATTTTGGTTGGTGTTGAAACCTGACCAATCCCAATCAGTTCACCTGAAAGTTCATCATTGATCTACTAGATGCCCCCATTTCGTTGGCAACACTGTCTAAAGAGATCCTAAGCATTTACCCAGATCAAGCCTGATGAATCAAAATCAGAAAAATTCACCTAAAATCCCCTCAACATTGTTCCCCTGAAATTAGGGTCAACTGATATCCAATTTACTTTGCTATAGGGAATTTCCCCTAGAGACCCCTGGTAATCTACTCAGCTGGGATTATGGGCAAAAATCTTAACACATCCCCCTCTTGCCTAGATTTTCAACAAGAAAAGGATTGGACAGGAGAATTTTACTTTGGATACTCAGTCAAAAAGTTCATTTATATAAGCAGAGTATGGTCAATTGGTACTAAATGATGCTCAGGACACCCTTCAGCATGTGGCTCTCTTCCTCTTCATCCTCACTACTGCATACTCAGAGCATTGTTCCCACGACCTTCTGTCATGCCAGGATGATCAATTTACTCATAATGATATTAATCCCTGGAACCAATTTCCCCCATCAGGGCATATGACCCACCGTAATATTCAGGATTCTTGGTCTGGCATCCTCAATTTCCTGATTTTCTCCTCATCCTCATCAGGAGATTCTTGTCATTGATGTTTGTTTCACTGCACAATTAAGAAAGCTCATTTATATTCGCCCTTGTTATTTTCTCATGATAAGATCTTGGCTCATGTCATTCTTAATTAATCTCTGGAGAGCTTAGCCCTCTAATTTTTGAAATTAATTTCTCCAAAATTAGAGCTTAATCGATTTCAGAGTGCATAATGTTGACTGTCATATAATTCCAACATCCTCCTCTCATCCAGCTCATACGTTAAATTTGAAGTCTCAGTACCAACAACCGCTTAATAGCATGTCTATTAAAGACCTTCAGCTCTTCCAGCTGATGAGTCAATTTGTGCATCAGAACCTCTTATATGGTACTTCCAGAACTCATACTCCCAATCAATTACTATGGCCAGTCTTTTCATGGAATTACTAGAAACAGTAATCAACACCAGTGAAACCAAGTTAGTGATTGTCTCAAATGACTTATGAACAATTCATCCTATGTTATCAATTCCTAAGCTAGACTTCAAAACTCTCCTGGAATTTGGCTCCATTTGCAGATTCTCCTACCATCATCATCAAAACCTCCTGAAGCAATCCACTTCGCTCTCAATCAATTGTTCGCAGCCAGATCAAACTTGCTCCTGTAGTTCCTTTTACACCTCAGCCTTATTACAAGCCAGCTGTTTTTGGCAACTGAAATAGCCATAGGAAACAGCAAACATTTTGAACTCCCCTATGCAGAATTGAGGGCCCAAGAAACCAAGGATTTGTCCATAGCTCTGAACCCCTCTGATCTTGAAAACATCCTAGATCGAGACATTGTAACCTATGCTCTTTGCTTTACTACCCAAGTTCTATGAAGTTAGGCCACAAAGCTTCTGTTCTCTCCTGGATTTCCTCTCTCATTCTGCTTCTGCTTCCAAGAAGCTCATAAACATCATCTTCAGTATGCCATTCTCTCCAAGCATGACTATCTCGTTTCTGACATATCCAATCGGTATCTTCCACTGATGGCTTTAATAGGGGGCATAATTTGGCAACCCCCACCTAGTATCCCTTGCTCGATGCCAGCTCATATGTCCAGTGTTCTTGATGAAGCCTGACATCAAGCGCTCATGACCAATCTTCAGGCTCTGGTGCCATATTGGGATTACTCAGGGTTATTTGCCAACTGCCTCTTATTGTTCTGTTGCTTTCCTCCCCATTTCAGGATATTGCGTTTGGCATGTTCTGGCATCTCCATTTTTCTTCCCCTAGTCACTTTCATGCAGGGACCAGCATCCGCTCAACAAACTTGGTTTTGAGTAGGTCAAGGCCTCACTAGCGTTTATTTTCACATAGATTTTGACAGGTTATTTACTCCTACTGTGATCCATACTCCCTCCCCCAAGAGGTGAATAGTCAGAAATATCCCCAAGTCAAAGATGACCAATAAAAAATTATAAAATATATTTCTTTTTTGATGCATTATTTAATATGTTTTTCTTTATTTTTATTAATCTTAATTTTTTCTTCATTTTCCTATGGGACTTGACCTTGTTTCAGTTCAGAGGTCCATCTTTTCCCCCAAAATGTTACCTAGGTATACTTAGACCTACCAGTTTTATATATTCAGAGTTTTATTTTTTAAGCCTTAACCATCTAGTTTGGTTCAGCAGTCCTTTTTTGGACTTAACCGATCATCAGGACATAACCATCTTAATGGTTCAGAGGTCCTTCAGGAACTCCTTTTTCATTATTTTTTTCATTGATCCACCGCTTTAAGTACTTAGCATGGACTCAATTTACTATCCTTCCATCCAAGAGGTTCTTGATGGAGTAGGCGTCAGTCGCCATCTTGGCAATAATTTCAAATGGACCTGATTACAATTCATCCAACTTGTTTCTTCTCCCAAAACCATGTGTATTGCAATAGGCAACTCTTTTGCCTATTTAGTATTCTGATAAAGCCAGTCAATTCTTATCATCCGTCATTTTTGCTCACATCCTATTCTCAAAGTTGTATCAAATGATTGTGATTGCATTTTAATCAGGGTATTCATCAATCAGTTCAGGTACTTCTTGGCACTCATCCCCAATGTTGGTTCCACCACCTAATATAAAAAGGGTGGCAACGCGGCCTTCCTTCCATATAGTAGCACAATGGAATTTTTCCCATTACCATATGATGACTTATATTGTAGGTGAACATCACCAAACTCAGGTACATTCCCCATGCAGAAGTTCTTCCTATGACCAGCCTCCTTAGTGTCATGGCCAGTGTCCCATTGACTCATTCCACCAGTCCATTTATCTCTGGCCAGTATGGTACAGACATGACTAATCGGATCCCCATTATTTCATTTAATTGCAGGATCGCATGAGACATGAAATTTGTTCCATTGTCACTCAGCAGGACCTGCGGGTATCCATGTTGGTCTACTACTTGATATAGGATAAACTTTCCAAGCAATGCTGGTAGCATCTACTCTCACCAGGGCCTTCATCTCGACTTATTTAGTCAAATGGTTGATCACAACTATGATGTATTTGATTCCCCCGGTACTCATGGTTAGTGATCCCATCATGTCAATGGACACTGTATACCAAGAATATCCATGGCGGACCAATCTGTATCCAGTCATGTTCTTATGCAGCTTTTGCAACTGGCACTCCACCCAGTAAGCCAGATAGTCCGCTACATTGTAGTTGATGGACTCCCAGTAATAATACTAGTGAATATAATTTATTGTTTTCCATAGGCTACATGCCCGACAACCTTATGAGCACCTTGAATGATACTTGCTCTTTCCAATGGTTTTGTGAACAGTAATTGCTTCCGATTGATCATCTTGAAAACTTGTCCATCCATGGTCTCAGTTTTTACATTGCTTTTCAAAGCGCACCTTAAATTTAGTAGGTCTTGTTTCTAATTTCTTTATTGATCATTCTCTGGAATAGCTCATCCGCCTTCTGGTATACCACCCAGACCATTGGTAACCGCAATAAGCCATCCACATTCTGATGAGAAGCTCCAGCTCGTTGGACTATCTCATAATCGTAAGCCAGTAGCTTTAGTTACTCTTAAGCCAGCCATCCTTCTGGTTCTTATAAATTGTGTAGACAATGCAATGAGGAATGGTCCATCACCATTTTGAAGTGCATTATATGGATATACATTCAAAACTGTTTACAGTCGTAAATGACCACAAGGCATTCATGCTCAGTTACAGTGTAATTCCTCTCAGCAGCTGAGAGTGTCTGGTTTACATACGCCACCAGATGTTAATCCCCAAATTCATCTACTTGGCTCAGTCTGGCGCCAATCACCATTAACGAAGCATCAGTTTGTATCATGAATTCTTAATCAAACTTTGGATATTTTAAAATTGGAGAATCTATTAAATACTGGTGTAACTCATCAAAGGATCTCTGGGCCTCTTCACTCTAATGAATCCTTTTTTCAGATCCTTCAACAAATGGAAGAGGGGCTCAGCGATTCTTGCAAAATCCTGAATGAATCTTCTATAGTATCCAACCATTCCAAGGAACACTTGGATAACTCAGACACTCTTTGGTACAGCCATTTGCTCTATGGCTTCACTTTTCTGGACTTGCGGCTGCAGTCCACTAAAGTTGAATACAAATACTAGATGTTCAAACTCTTTCTTGAAGATTTGACATTTCTCGACTTAATCTTCAGTTTGGCCATGGATTGTCACTTAAAAATTCATCTAAGTGGTCTAAATGTTCAGTAAATATCCTACTGAACACATTTATATCATCCAAGTACACCAGGATGCATGAAAAATTCAAGCCATATAGTATGGCGTCCATGGCCCTCTGGAACGTCTCAGGCGCATTGCATATACCATGGGGAATCCTTGTCAGTTGATAAAGCCCCTGAGTGGTTATAATCGCGCATTTCTCTTGGTATTCTCTTAGCAAATTGATTTGCCAATACCCCAATATTAGATCCATCACGGAGAAATACTTCATTTCTACTAATCAATCTAGCACATCAATAATTAGTGGTATTGGATATGAATCATTCTTCATAAATTTTTTCAGCTTCCAATAATAATCACCACCTAATTAGAGCCATCCTTCTTCTTTACAATAAGGATAGGGCTCGCCCAGTGACTTGACGACGGAACTAGAAGACAATGCTTCACTAGTTTTCTGATTTCTTCCTCCACTACCGCTTCAGCCGCCTTTGGCCTTTGAACAGGTCTCATCCTTATTTGCAACTTTTCCCCGGTATTGACCTTATGGATCACATCTCTCATGCATCCCAAATTCTGGTCATCATGGTCAAGTAATTCCTAGAATCTTGTTAAATAATTCAAGCACCTCCTCCTTCTGTCTTCCCGTTAGAGCAGCAGGTTGCTCTCAATCAACCAATAGATTGATACTCTCAGTTACCCCAGCCAGTAATCCCATTTCATCAAGGTTCCTAAAATTATGGAATTTATCTATTCAGCCGTCAGGATTCGATGGACAAATGCAATAATCTGATTCTTCACAATCTTCATCTGTTTTCCATTCAATTTTGCCAGGAAAGCTCAACTTTCTTCATGGCCTGGTATAATTATTCTAGGATTCACTTTAAGCTCTACTCTGGACTTCTTCCAGAGGCTTCCAACTTCCCCATATAGCAGCTCTGGTATCTCTAATGTCAACCCCATGTCAACTATTATCTGTGATCCCAGCAGTATAGTTCTCACACTCTTGATCCTCCAAGGCAGAAAATTCTTAATGTTTCACTGAATTCAAAGCGTTCTGTTTGATGGTTGCCAACTACGTCCTGAGTTTTCTTATTTTATCCTTGTATGACATTGTGTTCTAGTATCTTACTCAACTATCCCCTGTAGTGAGCACCAGTTGTAAAAATTATGGGCTTCTTGATTATTCACAGCTGATAACCATTAAATTGAAAAACTGCACAGGCTTGGTGTTAGTCAAATCTATGCGTTTTTTAATAAAAATATAGTCAATTGATAATAGTATGAAGACTATTATCTGTAGTTGAATAAAGCACTAGTATTGGGTCCTACGCTTGACCAGTATTCCTCCCCAAAAAACTTAAGAAGTCCTCAATAGGGTTTCATTCCCTTTTACCGCATAACTTGATCCATACTTAGATCCTCGTTTACAGCTTCTCTCTGGTGGCACACAGTTGGCAGCAATCCCTGATTCATCTCAGCTTCTCTTCTTTGGATCCACACTCAGATCCTTACTCTTTATCATAAAGAGTCTTAAATAAAAGCACACAGCAGTAAATTCCATGAAGAAGAATAGAACTTATCACAAATTCTGTTATTTACTGGTTTTTTATAAAGTTGGATTTTTAAGGGAATTTATATTGTGAATTCAGTGCCCAACCCACAGTTATCACCTCATTGATGAAAAAGCAACTATTGCCATTGAATTACCCATCGTCATCTCATCAGAGATAATCTTCCCCATCCTGGATAGGATTCTGTCATTGGACATCCTCAAGACCTAAAATGGAAAGAGTTGGAAAACGTGTCCCTAACGTTTTCCTCTCAATCCCAGCAAACCAATCATATATGGCAAGCGACCTTCTTAGGTAATGGGACTTGTTACCCATCAAGGCAAATCATAATCCAACTGATCAATTTGCTAGTTGTAGGCAGCATCAATCACCACACAACTTGATACTTAAATTCTCAATTGGTTGGTGATGAAAACTGACCAATCTTAATAAGTACACCTGATAGTTAATCATTGATCAAATATCAGATGCTTCAATTTTTATTGGCAACTCTGTCCGGCAAGATTTTAAGCATTCACATTGATTGATCTCTGACAGATATAAACTAGGCGAATCACCTAAAATCCCCCAAACATTGTTACCCAAAATCATGTCAAACAATATCCAATTCACTTCATTATAGGGAGTTTTCCCCTAGCGATCCCTTTAATCTAGTCAGCTGGGAATATAAGCAAAAATCCCAACACTGGGTATCACCATCTTCTGGCCTAGAGTCTGCATACTCCTCCTGGCTCAACCATGGATGGACACCCAGTAAAAGACTTGAATTTTAACAGCCCCTTCCTGGGTGCTCTTTTTTCTTTAAGTCCTAACCTAAGTACGGCTTTCTGGATGATTTACAACTCCTTCATATGTTATGTATGTGATTCACAGGTTTTGACAATACCACGTACAATCACCACTTCTAGTTCCACTTCAGGATGACCCTAAACTTTTTAACATGATATCAGCCTTTTAAACCCAGTCTAAACTGGTTATGGCTTTGTTAAAAACACCCCCTCATTATCTTTACACCTCTTTGCTCCTTTCCCTCACTTCCAGCTCCTAGAATCTCAGGCATAATCAGATAGATATCAATAAATACCTTTAAGATAATGACCATCTAATATAAAAAATCCCTTTTAACGACTTCTAAACGTTACTATGAACATAACTGTTGTAAAAGAATTTTTTACAATTTAAAAACCCAGGACTTAAAAGAATGTGATTAGTATTAGCCTAACTTGTTTATAATTGAGTTTCACGACCAAAAATCATTCATTTTTATTATTGTAATGTTACTACTAATATATAAAACTAGCAAGAAAAAAATCAGGAACATCTTTTATCTTAAATAGCTCTTTAATTAGTATAATTTTATTAATTCATCTCAAAGTGACAATTTTTCTTTTGACTAACTTATTTTCTTTAAGTTTTTTTCCAACATCAAGCAGATAAAGCAAACTAAAAAACTTTTATTAACTCCACTTATAGGACATTACATATTTAGTAGATGTCTAAATAAGAGAAACTGAATTGGAGTCAGCGTTAAAAAATGTATGAGAGGTATAACAATATTGATGAACTGTTAAACTATCTTAAAAGTTTGTAAATAAGATGATATACTCTCATTACTAAGTAGGTTTTGAAGAAAAAAAATAGGCAAAAAGAGAGGGAAAGTAAAAAAGTCATAAAATAAGCCCCATAATTGAGACTTTTATAAGGTAAATAAAGTACAAATTACCTAAAAATGTTATTTCAAAATTTTAGATATTGATGGTACTTTATAAATTAGTATCACATATATATGGAGTTTTTAGTACTAAAATAGGCCTTGATAAGATTGAATTATTTTTTTAGTACTAATGGTCCCAACCCAAGGATAAGATTGCATTATTAAAAGCAATAAAATACATTCTTGATAGGTGGTGATCTAGGTCTCCAGGTTAATACTTAATAGTATTTAAACTTCTTAAAAAACCTGAAGAAATGAGTAAGGATTACTGTAGTAATAGAGCATAGTTGCACTATCTTACTAAATAAATTTTATGAACTTTTTTTAGAAAATCATGATAAGAGAGATACATGATTAATAATGGCAAATATCTATAGCTGATATATATTTTATTTGTGCTCTACTTCCAGGGAGTCTAGTTAAGTGGTAAGAAGTTACAAAAATCTTTTGAGCTGTAAAAAATATAAGTAGTAAAATATAAAAATGAATTGAACTTTTCTTAATATAGATAATTTTAGTTTATAACATAGTTATAAAACTTTCTGTAATCACCCTCAACAAAGATCATACATATTAACACTATACCATTGCTTTAACATAAATCTGAGTCTGATAATTATCAATCAAAATAATACAAAAAAGCTGATAATGTAAGCCATAAGATAAGAAATATTTAATGAGTTTCCTAATTAGTTCTCAAACCATAAAATGTTCCTAAATCCTAAAGGGATAGCATAAAATGGCACAATATAATAAAATTAAAGATGAGTTTTTTAATTATATTTTAACTATGAAGCATGTCCAAGGCTAAATTGGGGCAGCTTTGGGTTTAAATAGAAACTTATCTTAATTTTGTGATTTTTTGGGGATGACCACACTAATTAATGAGTTTAAGTGTAAGTTAAATTCAGTGGAGTTAATACTGAGGTAAACTTGGGAGATAACATGGTAAAAGGGTGATGTATATAACAAGACACTTAATTGTAGCTTAAGATGAGACAATTATGGTTGTTACCTGAGAAAAGAAATTACAAGTAGGTCTCCAGAATGGGGTGCTGGGTCATTGAAGAGCTTTTCTATAATTAACAAATTTAGGAGCCTTTAAAAAAATAGATGCCGCAACAAAGTAAGTTATTAGGAAAAAAAAGTTCATAGAGACTTCCTAATTTATAGAGACAATATATAATATACACTGATGCCTGCCTGTTAAAAGGGAACCCTTTGTGATAGGGTTATGGTATGGGTCAAGATCCCCAAATATAATGTAGATCTAATGAGACAATATCCCACTGGCTGGATTTCAAAGCTTTAAAATGTTTGGATGGAGTTAGTTTTAGTACCATATTCACATTTACATTTGCTTCATAATATGATGAGATTAAAAAGTCAAATATGAACTAAAAGTCAAAAAAGCATATGAGGTGGGGTGACCAAATAAATATTATAGAGAGAAGACTATACATTCAGGCTTTCTTTTTGTACTTAAATTATTAAATTTTGGACCTTTTCAATCTTACTTGGCTGGGAACTAAAATAATTCAGCGGGATAGACAACCCCTCTTAGGATTACTTGTCAAACAATGGTTTAATCTTACTTAAGGGTGTTAGGAACTAATGAGTTTCTGTAGTCTGCTACTTTACTACTGAAGATCTATATTTAATAAGAATAAGGGTGAGATCTGGTAGAAACCATCTAATATGTTGCAGCAGAAAGTTAATGGGGTTTTAAATTTTAGTAAATGGGAACTTATCCTATGTTTTATAATTAGTGAGCAAAGAATGTATTCAATTTAAGAGGCTTAGATGGAGTTAAGACCACTTTAATTTATATAAAAAATTTGTGGTATAAGTGGAGGTTTTAAATCAGAAGATTAAAGGGGCTAGATGTGCAGATTGTATTAGAGGTATAATCTTAATGTATTTTAAAGCAAGGACAAGGGTAATATTTAATATAAGTGCGCTTCACATTGTTATATTTTTTCTTATATTAAAAATTACTGACTAATGATTCCTAAAAGAGTCTTCTGCCTATGGGTGCAGTTGATCATGGGCCAGAGCTTTCAACACAAGGTAATGTTTTCAATACAATGTAAATTATAAGGGGTAATTTAGAAGCAAAGAGGATAGATTAGTTGTAAATTAATCACAAGTACATTTGCCAGTAATCACTAACCTCTGGTAGAATCCTTTACAGCAGTCACATATCACTAGAAATAATTTATTCAGAATCAAAAAGTCATAGATAAGTGCAACAAAGCCTTTTTGTAGCCCGCATGACTTAGATAACTTTATTAACAAGTGAGACCCTTTTTATAAATGTTTTTAACATTTGATAAATGTCAACAGTGACAACGAGCAAGCCTTTTTTATACCCTGGGCAACCAAAACGATCTGAAAACCATCAATACAGGCCAAAATCAGCTTAATACTACTAATAAATTTTATATATAGAAAATTTGTTTGATATACAAAATTTTTTATTTATGTATCATTTGAATTGGCTACAACTAGTCTTGGCTGAACATTCAATTTCAGATAACAGGCGAGGCACTATATAATAACGACTTGAGTTGTTAACACCACATGAACGTCATCTTGAAACAATAGGATTTGGAATAGCCATTAAAGAGTTTCATGGACTCTAAACCTGATCATAAAGAAAGGATTAAGCAAGGAGATACCAACATCTGGTCAGAGGACATATAAAGTGTGATGAAGCTTTGCAAAAATGTTCTTGGGTAATTAAGATCCACTATTAATGATAAATAGAAGAAGCGTTCTTTTTGGAACTACAAAAATTAATGATTAGATAAAAATCCTTTTAAACAATATCACATTTCTAGATTTTTTACTAGAAGTATTTATGACTTCGCTTTAATTAAATAAACTAGTTATCTATGAAAAGTATCATTTTTCTTGGCTTTCATCTTAAAAATTTTTGGTATATGTTAAGGTCTCTAGTAACCATTCTGTTTTCATTTATAGAAGTTTTGGGATTGTGAGATTTGGAATAGATTTTGTTAGAATCAAATGGCAAATATTTCACAATCTGTGCAGGGAAATTCTATTTTTGCAGAACCTACCAAAATTGCCACAAGCAATGGACATCCAGACAAGAAGCTGAAAGCTCAAATCCCATTAGAATCCGCCGGACTAGGAAATAAAATGTTGCAAAATGAAGATTTTCTGACTGTCAAATTAATTAAGGCAAAATGTGTCCCCCAATTCAGGCAAAATCTGCTAGTTCATTCCAAAAATCACTGTACCCCACGTTCCCATACTCCAATTAAATCTATCAAAGTCCTAATTTTCTAAAGTAAAGTGATTCTAGTTTATAATCAAATTTTGCCTAGTTTTTACTAGAGATTTCTCCTGCCTAACAGAAGAGATTTGCCTTGCCAGAAGTTACTTTTCCAACAATAGATTTGCCCTATAGACTAAAGCCTACTATTTGATTTAGCTGAGCTACCAGCAACTGATAATTATGTAGCCTTTTCAGGTTTTGGCTTAAAATTATTTATGAGTTCTACCATTGGTGCTATGTTGGGATCTTAACAAGATAAATTTTTTATAGAATTACGAAATTAGGGTTTAAATTAGTTTAGTATATCACTTATTCCACTGAGACCCAAAAGACTATCTGGAAATATGCACACCATCCTCTGTTGCAGCCTCAAGTCCGCTCCCATGTGTGGCGCTGCCTGAGGCGGGTGTATCATACAGCTGAGCGCTCTAATGCTTTACACTCATCCTGTGTCGTGTGTGGCCAGTATGGAACGCTGTTCCACCGCCTGGAGAAGTGCCCCCCCTTTAAAGTGATATGGCGCGAAGTCCAACGTCTGCTGAGCCAGGATCAAACGCATCCCTTCAGTCTGTCAAGAGATATGTTTGCTTCATCAATGGCCTCCCCCTCCCACCCTCCCTCCATGCTCTGGTGGTTGCAATCGCCATGTGGACTATCCACACGATTGTCTTGGATGCCATCGCTGGCTCCATCCCCACCCTCCCTGAAGCTGTCCACAGATTCCAGTCTCATTTGGTGGACCACTTTCTAGTGTGGATGTTTGGATATCTCCCACCGCATCACCGACAGCTAATCTCCTCCTGGTTCCCAGTCTGGTTCATCAAATCAGACCTTTCCTCCACACGTGCTCAATAGTGGCTACGACCCCTACACACGTTCCCTCCCCCTCCCCATAAGTGGCGTTCCCGCTGGCAACAAGAGATAGCATCGCTTCTCTGGGGTGCCTCCCCTGGTACTAAGTTTTGTCTCGTCTGAGTCATATTTGGAAGTGTCCATCCCATGGTTGGCCTTCCCCGCAATAAATTTAAAATTTAAAATTTAAATTTGTTTAGTATGGTTACAAACTAAATTACTAATTTCATTAGTATTATTAAATAATCAATAACCAAAGTAAGATCCCCATTTGGTTGAATTAAGCTGTTTTATGGATTTGCCAGATTTGCAAAGTGTTGGGATTGATCCCCCAATAGTATAATTGGTGCATTTTAATACTAACAAGAGAGCTGAGGATTTCAAAATGATATTTATTTTTATTTATGATGATGAATTGCCAATTTGACATTGAAGATATAAAGAAGGTCATAAATCAACAATTTGGTCAATTTTGACACTAGCAACTGTAGTGAGGATGTCTTTATATTATTCTTATTAGTAAGTTGAATCACTAATTTGATTTTAGAAAATTTGGGGATAATTCTTAATATATAAAATGGTCCATTTTGGCACCAGCAACTGAGACTGAAGATGTCAATACCTTTACTAATATTATCAATTCAGATTTATTCTAAATCAAGTGCTTGATGATGAGATTTTGGTATCACTTGTGACTGAGCCCATGGCTGAACCAGTCAATTACTACTTCAAGATTAGCTGAAGACTTATGTTGATGATTATCAGTTTACTGGCTATGGCGCCAGGGGAATTAGAGTTGAGCACAAGAGGGACTATCTGCCGACTTAAGTTAGTAACTACCAACAATTAAGGCCAAAAATAATTTAAGAGGAATTATATTAATAAATAGTATAAGAATAAATCAGCAACTGATGCTGAATGGATCAATTTAATATATTGGACGTGGGGAATGATGAATTAAGCAGGGATGGTTACCAGCCAGAGTTCTTATAATTGGGATCGCAAGTGAGAGTGCTGATGATTGAGAGAAAGCAATAAATAAATGACGTTGATGGGTTGGGAATGCGTACAGATAGTTGAATCTCCCTCTTTTCAGATATCTTCAGGGTTCTAAGTTTTTTATTAAGTGCCTACCTTTAATAGTTAAAAATGGACAAAGGTTAGCTTGGCTGGTAGAAGTGGGACTGAAGATCCACAGAGTTAAGATGCTGGGTTAAAACTCTTGAAGTGGTCTGAATTACCAACTACCAAAATGGATCTGCAAGAAAACCTTGCGGGAACTTGGAAAACTGGCCACAAACAATGATGGACAAGAGGAACTAAAGGGGAGGAACCTCAAGGGCCTTGAAGGAGACTGCTGAACCACAATCATTTGACAAGTTCCAAAGAGGACCTCTGAGACATATCAAGTGGTCAGCCTCATAAGGTGAAGTTGGTTTGCTGGGTTGGTGGGTTGCCCTGAAAATTTATAGGAAAGGTCACCGATGAATTTGAAAGAGTAATGGCTAGAAATCTTCATACTGTTTGGAATGGTACACTAATGGAGCTTTTTTTGTGCTGATGAAAAATTTCAACCCGCTCCCTGCCAGATCCCATCTGAAGCTACTTGGTGAAGACATATCTTCACGTCCACAAGCCTAGAAACAGCATTCATACCAAAATGAGAAACAAACGCTTGACTGATAAACCATTTTTTGATGGGAACTACAGAGCTAGAATTTGCTAAATGAACAACAGCTGCTGAAGGTGGCTTGAGGAGAATGGCTGAGCATTTAGGAGATTTCCTTGACAAGGAACTGACAGTGATTTAACTTGTCTAGTCAATTGTTGCTCTATCTGCCAAGTGGCGAGCCAGTCCACTGAGATTGCGTCTCCTCCATTTTTTAGATACCAAAGCCTCACTTGATCATGTTATCACTTGCTATAGCAACCTCCAGGACTATATGGATAAGTTCTGTCTCCTGGTAAACAAGGCTAACCATCAAACTGACCTAGGCACCACGGAGTCAAGTGTGGCTGAGTGGTCTACTCCTTCAGCTTTTCATGTTCTCCCTGAACCTATTAGATATTCTAAAACCTCCTTTAAAGTGAAGTACGTTCCAGGGACTGAGCTCATTAAGTCATACCTCTATTTGTATGAAAACACAATGGAGGCTGCAACATATTATCAGAAGTGCCAGTATATGCAAACCTTTCTTGACAGTTAGGCCTGAGAAATAATGATTCTATACTTAAAAGATTGTGATACCTGACATTGTAAGGAACGCCCTTATTATATAATTGGGGGATACCTATCCTAGTTCAATTGTAAACTGGCGTAAATGCAGAACCACCCCAAACATGACAAAACAAATGTTGATTTGCTGAGCAGTCTTTCATCATGAAGCTCAAGCACTCACATCTTGTGTTTGAATTAACTTAGACAATGCCAACCGCCGCAGTACTTTCTGCGTTCCAATATAGTGAGACTTTTGTGCTACATCTCCAGAATGTGAAAACTATTCCAGTTTACACTTGATATTAAGAAATATCAATGAATTGCCTGAGATAGAGGGGCGCCACACACATATAAGGAAATGTCCCCACATTCATGCAGTATGACCACTCCAGAGATCTAAAATCCGCCATGACCTGTGATTCTATTGAGAGCACTTTTAAATCAGGGGCTACCTGTTGGAAGAAAAAGGCTGATGAGGTGGGAAAAGAGGAGTCATATCAGGTCGTGAGGCACCCATGCTTATATCATTTTGCCTCATCCCATGCCCAAGTTGTTTATTGCGCTGTATGTTGCACCCTAAACCCATCTGACAAGGTGGATGACTCTAATTTGATAATTGCAAACAAAAGTATAAACACCTCTTATTCTAACCCTCCTGGACCGCTTTCACCAGGTAATTCTATTTACTTAATTCCTCATTTTGGCACTGAGGCTACCAATGTCAAAGTAATTTTCTAAAAGGTGATTAGTCTTGCTATAGTTGATACCATATTGCTAGTTAACATCATTTTCTATTGACTGGTAAAAAGGATAAATGTAGCGCCGGACCAAAACTACACTGTGAAATATGGAACTGCTGGGCCTTAGAGGACTCGATCTTTGGGTGCTTACTTCACCCTGCCACTTCAGTATGGATCACTTGTGGTAACAGCCCCAGCGGTCATACTAGAGAATGACAGTTATGACCTCCTCCTAGGCACCTAATTCCTTTTTTAATTTGACAGCAAGGTCAGTCATAAGAATTTGATTTCTCTATCTTTGGATATCACATCCATTTAATGGTTAAGGACATTCCCAATGAGAAAAGAGATATAATCTATATTCTTCTTTATTGGATCATCTAAACTGCACCGAGCAACTAGAATATTGAATGGCTGGACCCAAATGTTGGAATGCTGGAACTTTTAGGTGCTCTGGTGCTTGAGGCACCAGATTTCAACAAACTAGCAGCTGCTGGTGCTTTACAACTCTTAGCTGCTTTCTTGTTTTTTTATAAAACTTACCACAGTAAAATTAAATTTCTTAATAAATAAAAAGGGAGATAATATCAAATTGGATAAGTATAACAAGCAATTCTTTATTATTTAAACATTTCACTAAATAAGATATTTCAAAGCTAAAAAGTGGGATATGAGGGAATTCATAATAGGTAGAGGAGAATTTGATTTAGTTAAATTATAAATTCTAATAGAGTCCTTGACAATTTTTACATCTCAACACAGCTATATGTAGGAAAGTGGGTCAACAGCTGGGATGACATATCTGTGGGGTAGCATTTGAAATAATTTTCACCTAATCAGCCATATCGAACATATTTCTATCTTGGCAATTACTAGAGGTCTTAAAACTGATTGTCTGCTAAAATATTTTCATACCTTGAATCCCCTTCAGTTTATAAAAAGGTTTGTTTTCTCTTAAATTTGGCATAATATCATGGTATTGCTTACAGACCATAAGATCAGTTGTCCTTTTGCGCCATAGTTCTGCATAACTGTATAAACAACATCCCTACAGTTCATCTGAGAGCTAGGTGTAGGATTATTACTCTGATAAAGGTTAATCCCCCAAAGTTAATATAGGAAATTTTAGCTTGATTTATGTAGATATATGACACCAGAATATTCTTTTTACTAATGAAACGTCCAATTGTCCAATATTATCCCCTTCAAGGATGTTGGGGGAGAATAAGGGCGTAGAATTCGTTCATGTAATCAAATAAAGTAACTTAAGAGGCAAGAGACTTGACTGAGTATTCATCACCTCTCTTATAGGAGACCACAAAAGGTATTTGAGTTTTTGTGTGTCTGTTAGGGCACCCAGTGCAGGAAAATCTTCGGGATGAAACTGGGTCAATACCCCCACCGCACTGGGGCTGCATAAATCTATTCAGCACAGATGTGGGATAATTGCAGGTGGGGTGGCTCACACCAACCCAAAGCTGAAATATTCCTCACTGGTTAGTATACCAGGTAGCAAAGGCTACCCATCCAGTTCAGAGTAATGCCTCCCATTCCTTACTTTGAGGATTGAGACCAGACTGGCCCTAAGTTGGGCTTACTTGAGAAAAGAGGATTGCCATAGCTTTCCATAGCTATTTCTAGCTATCACTTGACTATGGCTAAGGAGCTTGTTGCCTGGCACAAAAGGTTTTTCACAAATGGAACCGAGCTTTTCAATTCTATGAGATATTAATTGTGATAATTAATACTAAGGTAGAGATTGAAAAGGGTTAGAGGCGGTCTGAGCCCATTATCTGCTTTTCCTTGTTTAGTGACGAATTTGGTTAAGTTTTATATATCTCAGCCAGTAGCTCGATGCTGTTTTGGGCCAACTTCTTCATAGCCTTGTCAGGATCCTCATTAATAAGATAATAGACATCATTGGCTAAGTGAGAGGGCACCCCAGGTTCTCATCCCTACAAGACTCAGAAAGGGGACATTTTGAGGATCTGATGGTTTGATACTATATACCATAAGGGCGTTAGATAAGCTCTAATCCTTGTAATAGAGGGTCAGTAGTAGCCATTTTTCGTAATATGGGTACCAATGTTAAATTTTCTCTTTTCATAGTACCATTTGAAGAAGAGTTATCTGGACTCTGAAAAGTTGTGCTCCCATGGAGGTAGCCAAGAACTTAACTACTCTGGAGGTGAAATTTTTACCGTTGTCACAGAGTAGAACCTGACGTCAACCATGGTAAGCTTTAATATTCTGATGTAGGAAAGTGGTGGTAGCTTTTGCAGTCTGGGATGGGAAGCCACGGCTCCAATCCATTTGGTGAAGCGATCAATTCCCACTAGTATGTAGCGGTTTCCAATGGTATTCTGGGGTAGGTGACCTACCATATCTAGACTTTTAGTATGGAATGACTGTTAAGAGTAGTAAACTGATATTTTTTCCTTGAAGTGGGTTTGCTTCTTACAGGTTAAGTATACATCCAGGTCTTCAATAATAGATTTCATGGATTCTTCCCAGTAATACAGATCTCTAACCCCTTAATAGTTTTTCCACACTCCGCCATGCCCAAGGAAAGTTTAGGCCTCCAGGATAGCAGGTACTCACTCCGAAGGTAGAAGATATGGCAGCCAATTGGCTCTACCTTTTCAGATAACTTTTCATTCTCCACCTTGGTTTTTTGGGAGTGTCGCAAAAGCATTTTCTTAATGGGGTCATCCTCATTGTCCCAGGCATCAGGGGCCATAAGGAGGTCATGCAATATCTCCGCTTTACTATTATATAAGTAAAGCAAGAAGCCAAGTCAGCCCATTTACATTCACATGGTGGGTTCCAGGTCATTGTTCATTTCATGTCATAATGTTGGTATTTCAAGGCCCAACAAGACAACTATTCAGTGTGATCTTTCATAATTTGTAGCCATTTTAGAGGGGCATGGTCAGTAATCAAGGTAAGGGTAGTCTCATACAAAAAAGGGCGGTAATATTTTACAGCTAGTAAGACAGCTATGAACTCCTTCTCTGTGACGCTGTAGTTGCGCTCAGCCTTTGACAGCATCTTGCTGAGATATGATACTGGATTATCCACGCCGTTACCATCCAATTTATCAAGGATGGCTCAAAAACTTAATCTAAGGGATCAGTTAACAAAAATGTAATGTTTACTATAGTCTGGGTGACTGTAGGAAGGCCGTTTCATAAGAAGTTTCCTTAGCATCTTAAACGAGGCATTCTGTATAATGCCCCAAAAGAAAGTAGAGTTCTTAGACAATAATTGCACGAGTGTTTTGCTAAGATGTGCGAACTTGGAAATGAATTGATGATAATATTCCACCATACCCCAAAACACTTGTATATCTTGTAAATTTTTTAGGGGAGGCAATTTTAATACCAAATTAACCTTATTTTATAGGGCAAAATCCCTTCCTATAAATTAGCATGTTTAGTAAAATCTTTTTTGGAAGATTTTGCACTTTGAATGTTTCAGCTTGATATTGGATGTACTCAAGCATTGAAAAATTTCTTTTATATGAGAAAGATCTCAGTAAAAGTTTTAGAAAAGACTGTGATATCATCAAGATAGACGTTCACACATATTAGCATAAGATCCTGCAAGATGTGGTCCATTGCTTGTTAGAATGACGTAGGAGCATTTAACAACCTTTGATGTAGGCGTGTGGGCTTAGTTAAGCCTTCACTGAAAATGAGAGCAAATTCTCCTGATCTTGCAGAGAAAGGTCCACTTGCCAATATCCGCTGGCTAAATCTATAGAGAAGAAGAACTTGGAGTCAGAGAGAGTTGTACAGAGCATCATTGATGCTGGAATAGAGTAGATATTTTCCTTGGTGAGATTGTTAAGTTTGCGGTAATTCATATCTACCCAAGGACCACCGTTTTTCTTTATAATAATAAAGGAAAGAGAAGCCTTAAGGGTTTGAGAAAGTATTAAAAATCCAGCGTCTAATAACTGCTTAAGCTCAGTCCTAATTTGTTGCTCTTAGACCTTGTATTTATGGTAAGGTTTAGACTGGATAGGACTGGCATCACCAACATCAATGGTGTGACTCCGATGCTTCATGTGCCCATAATCAGTATCAGATTTAAAGAAGATATCATTATAGGTATCTAAGAAAGAGCGGACATTCAAGAGCTCATCAAGATGAGTTCATTTGAAATATGAACGTTAGTCAGAATACATACCAGGGTGTTAGTAGGTAGGCCCATTTCTAACATAGACCCAACGCAGAGGAATTCTTCAATATCCTCAAGGGAATTAGCAGACTTTTTTTCTATCAACTGGTGTTTTTATAATAACGTCCTTATTGTAAGATTCCACGTCAGAATATTAATTGGTTGCTGATAGGCAGGATATAGTATTCCAGGCAATACTCGAGGGCTTTATGGACTAACTCCATAAATGTTTATTAGGTGGAATAAGCAGTTCTGGGGGATGTTTAACGTAACCTTGGTGCCAATCACTCGTTTTCCCAACTGACTTAGTTACTATCTCCTATGAGGCATAAAAAGGAGTGCCCTTTGAGGCGTCCACCAACTCAATCAATTTTTTATACTGTGCCCAGACGTTGTGTAATGTAAATATTGCAGCAGAGAGGTATTCAACCAAACAAGAGTATTCTATTTTGTTGGGTTCTTTATTGGTTAGGACTAGAGAAAACTCATAGTATAGCAGAGAAAACCCAGTTATAAGTTGATAATTCCATCGTACACTAGCATGAATTATATGCCAATAAGAATATCATAATTATTGTTATATAACGTCACATCCAGTTTTAACAGGATAAGTTTCCCAAATCAAAGGGATGGAGAGGTCATGCCCCAATGGCGCAGGTACTGTTGGGAAACGCAGCGCCATACTCCTGAGAATAGTCTAAGTAGGGCGCCAACTTACTCTCTCTGATGAGTTTCAAATAGATTACATTTATTGGAGAGCCTCTCTCTTTCCGATTGGTGTAACTTTCTGAGCAAATTATATGGAAAACAAGAAAGCAATTTTAATCACCCGCTGTAGTTTCACTCTGATGACCTCTGATCAACAGCTGCTCCAGTTTGGGGCAGCGGCAAAACTCCCCTCACCATTTTCTGTCTGGAAGGAAAACGCGCACAGAATGGCTCACCTAGTCATACCAAACTCCTGGGATGATTCGTTCCTCCCAAGGATCTCAACGCCCACCTCACTTGTACCTAAGTGGTACAGCTGCTCCTGGTGCTCCCCCAGAGCAACATGCACTATGGCCTAAGGGTCAACTATGAAAAACTCTTCCAATACCATGACCAAGCCATTATTGAAATGTCACAGGAGGTGATGATTCCCGCCACTTTTATTGATTTCCGCCCAATAAGGGGTATTTCGACCTCAGTTAACATGTTAACCTGAGCCGCCACTGCGGCAACTGTGCCCCTGGTATTCCAGGGTACCCCTCTTCCCACAATTTGGACCCAGTCCCAGCGGACATCACTTTGGTGGTGCAGTTTGCTGGTTTTCCCACCAACCTCCATTCTGTGGTGCTCCACCAGGAGCTGATGGATGGTTTGACAGCCTATGGCTCTAACCCCATCTTACTTTTTGTGGTCCCAAATTGGGCCACACGCCTCGATGGGCCTCAGGCATATGCCACAATTAACCCTGAATTTAGTAAAATCGCTGTTTTGATTCCCCCTCATACCATTATTCCTTCAACCCCTGACCATCCATTTTAGGCCCACATCAAGGGCGAGCGGAAGATCTTCCCATCCTGTTTCAAGTTAGACCACTCAGAACACAAATGACTCTCCTTAGTTGACTCTGAAAGATTGGATTTTTCGCCCACTGACCCCCAATCCGCCACCCACCCTGCGTCAGTTCTGGCATGAGGTATGATCCTACCTCCCCCTCCCCAAAGCCTGTTGCTACAGTTGCACCTGCAGCCACCAATCAGCCTCCTCCTCGCCCCAGTGCCACAAACGCTCCACCCAATCAAGCACAGGATTGGACCTCAGTTTGATCCCATGAATCCTCCAAAGAATCTCCAATCCTCAACCATACGCCAATTCCCCAATTCAATTCAACCAGAATCCATGGGAGTTATTGGATGTTTAATGAAGAATCAGGTGTTATCATTGAAGAACCATATCTGCAAGTCGACAGATTCTGTAATGCAAAATGAGACACAGAATACCCCCTCATTTAAATGCCCCACATCCAAACGCCTAATCATTCTACAGCAACCACCAGCTTACAGTAGAAACATCTGCCACACCTGATTATTGTCCCCTCTGCAAAGCTGCCACCAAATCAGTGGCGATGGTCACTTGAGGAAATATACCTTCTTTTATCTTCATAAATCTTACTCCAAAAGTAAGATAAATATAGATTAATTGCACAAAAATGTCAGCGACACTATCCAGAACATGGTAACTGTAGCAAGAAATCCTAAAGCTAAGATAACCCAAACCAATATTGCCACGTTTGTCAAACTACCAGACGCCCACATTAAAGCTGAAAAGCTTTAGCCAAATATATCACTGCCATTTTTGTAGTTGGCAATTTCTTGGAAGTACCAATATTTAGAAATACTGATCCACATGCCACTGATGCCCTGACGCCCTTGCTATCCGCCTTGAGATGTACCCTACTCTGAAATGAGGAAGCTGCTGCTGAAGATGAGCTCTTAATCCCCCTCCCCTTCCACCATGGAGGGATAAGCAGTCTCCGCTGCCCACCTGGTTGGTTGTTTTGTTCGGAGTGATTCACTCAATTCATTCATTTTGGGAGTTTTGTTTGAATCATTCAGACACGTTAGTTTTAGTTTTAGTTTTTAGTTTGTTAATGTCCATCCCATAGTCAGCTTACCTCGGTTAAATAAAACATTGATTGAAGAGCCAGTGTTAAGGATAGTGTCAGAAAACTTCTTTTTATGGTGACATTGGCTCTGCTGGTAGGCAGGCCAACCAATATGAAGACTAATCAGCCCTTGCCACTTTGCCTTAGGCGATGGGATCAGCAGCACTGGCTGACCCCTTAGCGTGTCACCTGCGCCATTTGGGGATCCATTAAACTAAACCCCAACGCAAGATTGACATAAACTTAAATTATAGAGAGTTTAGGCAAAGGGTTAAGTTAATGAAAGGGAAGCACCAAGTAATTATATGTACAAATGGGGTAATGCGCCCCTTTCTGACATATTGGCTTTACGTTGGACCTTCCAGACAGCCACTCTCTCTCTAACACTGTGCTTCTCACTTCCCCTGTGTTGACTATTTCACCTCATCATTCCCAATGACAAATTATTAGTTTTGGCTTCATCCTCAGCCTACATTTTCTGGTGAGCCGTATAAATATTTTATAAATTAATACTCAATTAGTATTTGACTTAGTGATAATGTGCAGAAACATCTTCATTCACTTGGGTACTTGAATTAACTTTAGCTTATCACTAATAACTTATTTTTAATCATTGTAATTGATCATTTAAGGCTCCGCCTTTATTAGGCGCTTGTCAATTATTATATTTATGAGACGCCAGAAACAACCTCAGCCGCCTCAAACTTGGGAATGTCAAGTTCTTCTGAATCATAATATATAAACTAATTAGATCATCCTTGGCTAATAGTCACTGGTGATCCGTAAATTAATTTGGGGTCATCACTTGCCCCACTTGAATCCTAACTTCCAATTTCAGTAATATAGTTGGATTCAGATCAACCCAATTTTTGAGAGCAACTACCTAGCAAAATATACCAAACACCAAAAAGTTCAGTCAATGAGCCATTCAGCTGGTGTTGGCCATACCCTTTCAAATAACAATAAAGCATTGGAGGAATTTATCTGGTTAAAATTCTAACAGGAGGCTTTCTTGGTTTAGAAAAACCTTATAATGGGTTGTTGGCTTAATATATTGTGCTTGGTTCAAGAACATTACATAGGGTTTTCAAAGCTCGTTTAAAGAATCATAATATAGAATATATAATTTATAATCTACAATAAGAATTTTTAAAATTGTTATTAAGTAGACAAACTAAGGCTTTAGCGAGCTCCCTAAAGGTAAGTGCTTTATAAAAGCACATATAAATTGCAAATGTCATAATATTATCAAACAAAATTATGACTTTACACCATGTAATATAGAGCATTGATGGGCAGAAGATATGATATTTGGGAGGGAATGGCAGCTGCAACAGAATTTTTTGGCAATGACCTTAAAAAGGGGATTAGGCGGGCACAAAAAATGTCTAACATTACAGCACAATTGGAGCGGTCACAGTGTGAGACATTAGAAGGGGAGGGTTAGGGGCTTGACATATGGACTGGGTGGCATAGTGGCGGACACAAATGGAGATGGAGGCAATGGTGAAAGGGTGCAGTGGGTTGCAATGAATAGTGGGGAATAGGGATCAATTATAGGAGGCATGGCGGTAACATTGGAGGTGGAATTTGGAAATCCATATGGGTACTTGACAGGGTGGCAAAAGGATTGATCTCGTTTTAATGTAATGTGCATAAAGCCCACTACATCAAACTAAGTATATGGGCAGAAACACTATAAAATAAAGAAAATTAAAAACAGGAGGTCATATTTCATAATTTTTCTCCTCAACAGATTCAAATGGGGTGAAAAACAAGTTGAGGATTACCTTGGTTTGAAGGAAGCAAAATATATCTGCGTTGTTAAGAGATATTCTGCACATGGCGAGAAAACAAGCCAGAGGGTCATAGAAGCTCTCAACTTACATTAGATTAAAAAAATGTAATTTGATAAGCTATTTATATGCAATTGAGAGGTCTGACATTACACAATCAGAGTGAGGCTTTGCTGAGTTCATAGAAGGTAGATGATCTTTTGAGTCTTAGTAAATCTTGGCTACCACATTAAGCATAAGTCATGTCATGACACTGATTGCATCATTTAAAACTCCATGGTTTCACCAGTCATGCAAGTACCAAAACTAGGTGAAAATCTATGGCTAAGCATCAACGTTATAAAGTTAAATGCAACAATGAAGGAAAATACACACATCATCATTTTATAAAGAATAACCTCTCAATGATTTCATAGTGAAAGTCTTAGCTAAACTAGATTTGTTGGAAAATTTTAGATAAATTTATTGTAAAGCTAGAGTTCATTATATATTACTTTATAATGTCATTTTAAGTTTTTAATTAGATAATGCCTTATGGATTTCAATATCCATATGCTAATTTCTGGTTGTTGATGAATTAAGCGCTGGGATCTGGTTAAAAGTGTTGAATAACAAATTGATGGTAACTTGACGATAAAAACCGTAGTGAGTCAAATAAAATGACAAGGCAATGTTGGTGAAGTCTTGTACATTTGCACTCCAGGCTTTAAGGTAAGAATGTTTTTGGTCAAAGTGGCTGAAAAGTGGAAGTGTTGGACATTTACAAGTCTGCGATAATGATAAGATTGATAAAAATTATAATAACGATTTTACAGTTAAAAGTCCCTGACCAATTCTCAGTGGTACCCCACAAATTGGGGTAACATGATTTTGAATACTTCACGGGTAATTAACATGAGATCAAGCAGTCAGATTACTTTAACCGCATGGTGTACTTTGGGGCGTCCATCAGATGGTAATCCCACAGCCATAATCAGGTCCATTCAAACACTTATGCAGGGACCCCCTTTTTTATAGGCTGGTGGGGGTCCCCCAAAGTGCAGTAATTTTATCTAATGGGTATTGGTTGAATTTATTAAATCGTTACCCCATGGGTACATCTTGCCTAAAAAAACTCCCCATCAGTCATTCATATAAGTGAAGTGAGTTTTCTGGAGCTTCTATAGTCAGATCTACATATATACCCTTATTTAGACCATACTAAGCTGTTCCAAACTTACCATTGAATTCCCTTTGACCCTCAACACAGTTTAATATAAAATAGTGAGATACTGAGAGTGTCGGTTTTTTCTCTTCCCATTCTTGCACTAATAAAAACCCAGCTTTTTATTTTATTGGTGTTTTATCTTCAAATTAATATACCCATTGTGGAATCCAGCAACATTTAGCACCAGCAAGCACAACTAGGTGGATTCCCACAAGGAGCTTTTGCAAGCTTTAAATAGTCTCAAAGTGAAAAGATACTCATAAATTAGTATCATTTTTAGGTTTATGGCTTTTAAAGATGCACAAGTTAGATGTACAAACAAAATACATGGTAGATGAATTGGAAGCCTCCCATAAACATAATAGGGTTCAGAGATTTAGGGAACTTAATATCATCCATTGATTTACAAGGGGTTATTGGTCAGAGCAGCTTCATTGACAAGCTTTATGGGAGTTCCAAACTTGTTGCCATTCAGAAGAGCCATTCTATCAAAAATAAAGAAGTGCCTTGTGATGGCACAATCCCTAGCGCACCCAATCCCAGACACTTATTTCTAAGCTAGTGCTTTTAATTTTGAAGTGAGTGGAGTCTTATTGCAAAAAAAGAAATGATGTCTTTGAGCATCATGTTTTTTTCTTATAAAAATAATTACCACTGTTAAGAAATGTTACTAAAAGGTTACAATCTTCAACCTTGTAAAAGTCTTCCTTTAAAAACTCACAAATTGTTGGAAATGAGATAATAAAATTAGATAGTCAGGCTTTTTCTTTCCCATAACAATCACTTTATTTACTACGATTTGATTCAAACAGCAATTTTAGATAATCACACCAGAGAGATGGGCGATTTTAATAATAAATCTAATACAACCTGGGCGAGCGTCGCATCAAGAGGTGCGCAAAATGGTGCACCCAAGGGCAAGAAACGCCCTGGAGGGGAACCAGGAACCCAAGTTGCCAAGAAACCACAAACTCAGACACCATCCGGGTTTATGGTGTTTACTATAAAACAAGATCAATACATGTATATACAATATAACCAACCCCTTTCAAAGGTGGATCACGGGCTCTGACTCTTCCTTGGGGATGAGTCCCTGACCATGTGGGAGAAAACATGCGAGGAACAGCCCTCCCTTTTCCCCCACATGGTATATGTCGCCACCAACAACATGGTCTGCAGCAGGATCAGTATTGGTTTTGAAACAGCCAAAGAAGCGGAGGCTGCAGCAAAAGTCTGTGTCAAAATTGCCCTTTTAGAGGGCAAAAAAATAGTGTGCACCGCGCGCACCAGATGGATCAAAGCGAAAACTTTGTTCATCTCATTCAACTTGCCCCCTACAAACCTTCCTTGTAAGGTAATCAAGGAGGAGCTCCGCAAAGGGCTCATAGCCTACGGAGAATTTATGCAACTTGAATTACAACAATTTCGCCTGATGCCAACCCTGTGCACAGGCAAAGCTATCGCTGTGATCAACCCATTCCCTGAAGTGGAAGATGACTTATCAAGAATCCCCCACACAGCAGAGTTTCACTTTGTGGATGGGGGACAGTCATCCACATTCTGAGTTACACCGGAATGTGCACCGCCTATATGCAACTACTGCAGTTCATTGGGACACAAGGAACACGCATGCCCTGTGAAGGAAGGCTTAATGGAAGCAGACTACTGTGAGGAAGCCATGGACAAAAGTAACAAAAACTTCGCCAGAATGACCAATGGTCACCACCCATTCCGCTGGGGTGAAGATGGACTTTACTCCATTGTGGACCCAGCTACACATAAACAATGCAAAGTGGCACAAAAAGCCCGCAAGCGAGCAGCAGCTGAGGTGGCAGTGCATGTGGAATTATCCATCGGCCCAGGATAAATATAAAAAATATTTCGGATATTCACTGAGCCAACCAATAAGAACAATATGCCCAGGTTGAAAATTTTCTCAGCAATTTGACTGAGTCACCAAGCGACATCAATCATGCACACTTTGAGGAACAACTCAACCACAATATGGACGAAAATGTGGTGCACAATTCTCCAACTTTGAACCCCAAAATTACAGAACCCAATCATCACCCCACATTGAACCATCATGAGATATGTGTTGGAAAAGATAATTCAAATTCCAAAAACTGAAATTCCCGCAAAAAATCGAGTCAGATCAAGGGAACTGACATTGTCACTGAGAGAGTTGGAGTACAGATGTGGAGCATGGCCAAAATGAGCCATGGTGGGGTAGGGCCAGAGGGCCTTATAACTGCTCCTGAGGCGCCATGGGCACCTCAGTGTCAATAGGGATGCTAAACATTGCGGGAGCCAGGGCTCAAACGTCCCAAGCCAAAAAGCTGGACTTCCTGTGAAAACCCCTTGTAGACATCTTGGCCATCCAAGAAACCCACTGTCTACAAGGGGAAGAAGGATCAAGGTCTGCCAGGGTCTCACCATCACAATTGGTATGGATGTCTCACTGTGGGGTGATAGTCCAAAATAACAAAAAATTAAAAATTACAAACTCCTCATCATACCTTCATGGCCACGTCCTGGTAGCAATGATCACATGCCAAGAGGAAGCAATCTTGATAGCATGCATCTATGCACCGTGCACCACAGCCAAGAGAAAACAATTCTTTTCGAAACCATTCCAACAATCACCCTCCCACAAGATACCATTATGTTGGGTGACTTTAACTTCTGGGATAACCCTGACATGGACCGATGGCTGAACCCCAGGGGATACCCACCAGAACACATCGAATTCCGCACAATGAAGGCATCCCTTGGCCTACAGGATGCCCTCCCCCTCAGATCACCACTCCTTCCCCACATGACACAGCCCAACATATGCGAGGGAACGCTCATATCAATGAGTTGCATTGATCACATCAACATTCCACAATCCCAACGATCAAAAATTTCCAAATTTACAACAAAAAAAGTCAATTATTCTGACCACCGACTTGTTTTGGTGCAGTTATCACCAACCTGAACCCCCATGCACAGGTGTCGCCCAGGAGAAAGTTACACCCAGAAAATATAAAATTACCCAAAATAACTGAATGGGTTGAACACGAGGCCACAAACTAAGAATTCACAGCCCCATTAATTTTCGATCCCATTGCAACATGGGAAAATTTAAAAAAGAAACTAATCAACAAAACCTGATATATCACATCACGTAAGTACACCGCTGATACAGCCACAATCAGGCGTATCTTGGTGGAACTGGACCACCTCAAGCATAACACTCCAAGACTTGGTTATAGCCCCAACTGAGGACGCAAATGGGTGGAAATATCCGCCCAACTAAACACCCTCATCTTCAAGCACCAACACAAATCAAAGTATTAAACAAAGGTAAGTTCATAAAAAGGAAGGAAAAATATGTTTGACATATTTCTTCTGCCAATACCACTCCCGCAGCAATCAACCCATTTTCACACAGGTCTGCATGACCTATAGCACCGTGGCAACTGACCCTGAGGAGGTCAAGGTGGAAGTACACCGCTATTACACCGAATTATACTGCAATATGCCAACAGACCCACAAAAAGTCACAAATTTATACAAACTGCTGGAATATAAAGCACAATGCTGAACTACAATATTCTAAATCTAATTACATGGGAGGAGCTTTGGGATACAATTTGTGGTGCACCACGTAGGAAATGCCCAGGGCCTGATGGGATACCCTACAAATTTTACAAAAAATATTTTCAACAAATTGCCCCCTCCTATTGGCATCTATGAACCAGTGCTTGCTGGAAACACGCCTCCTAACTGGTGGCCATGAATCATATGTCATAACCTTATATAAAAAGGCTGACAAATTGGACCTGGCCAACAGGCGTCCAATCGCGCTATCTAATACTGACACAAAAATTTTAACAAAAATTTTAGCAGCCAGATTAGGCGCAATTGCCTCTGACATCCTATCACCCAACCAGCTTGGGTTTATACCAGGGCTCTCAATCTGGAACAACATACACCCTGTTGCAAACATATGTTAGTCCAAAGCAACTGAAGCCCTAGTCTTCTTATACCAGGAAAAGCAATATGACCGCGTTAGCTGGCCATACCTAAAGGAATGCCTACACGCTTTCAAACTCCCACCCAGATTCATAAACTGGGCGATGCTCCTTACAGAATCTGCAACCATGGCTGTATGCGGCCCTGGCTTCCTAACTAACAAGATCACACCACACATAGGACTCAAACAAGGGGACCCCCTCAGCCCACTACTGTATAATTTAAGTTTTGATTCACTCCTCCGCGTAACTGACTCACGCTTCATGGGCATAACTGCACAAGGCCAGCCAACAGTCAAGATACTGGCCTTTGCGGATGACTGCATGGCAGGTATAGCTAACAACAATGATGCCCGACAGCTGGAACGCACCCTAGAGAATACTCCATGGTGAGCAACGCATAGCTCAACAAAAGGAAAACAGAAATTATTCTCTTAGGCAAGTACAATAACAACTGGGCTACAACACCAGAACCTCATACCCCCATACTAAGGAAAAACCTACTCATCTTACCCTTTGCATCACCTCCCACCACCACTCCTGTCCGCCACCTTGGGATATGGCTGGAAACAGGGGGATATGCCAATGAGACAATGGAAAGCAACCTACTACAGCGGGTATCCAACCGCGTCGCCTCCTTCAAGGGAAGATCCCCAGGACTAACGGGGCGAGTAGCAGTTGCTAACTCACTCATCCTCCCAATACTATGGTACCCTGCCCACACAATCGCCTTCTCACCCACCTTTATAACATCAATCCGCGAGCTCATCCATGGCTTGCTGTGGCCCAGATCCCATCCTCCCATACAGATGGAAACACTCTTTGGCCCACGCTCTAGCGGAGGAATGTGACTGATAGATTTTGAGAGCCACGCCAACTGCATTATAGGTACCTGGATAAAATTGTCCTTTCCCCAGACCTCTACAACAACACTGGTTCAGGGCAGCGAGAATTAACTTTGCACAGGCGCTTAAATTAACCAACCCACATAGCCCACCCAGACTATTATTATACCTTGCTAAACACCCTAATTCAACGGGCCCACATGGAACCCCCTCACTTCAAATGCATCCTCCAAACCATCCGCTGCATGGGATGGACCGTAGAGAACACTGGCACTATGCAGGGAAGGGGACGACCCAGCCCCACTTTAAATTAAGAAATCCAGAAACCACCCCCAGATAGACATGCTTGCTATGACCTCAACCATTGCTAGAATCGAATACTTAGATTTGTTGGACATCCTCTATGATTTAACCATACAGAAGACAGTGTGGAGAATGACGCACCACCCACTCCTACGGCTGAGGGTAAGAGCCAACGCCTGGCGCTGTCTGAGAAGGACCTATAGGATGGCGGTCCGCTCTAATTCCCTCCACGCAACCTGCGCAGTATGTGGAGGGGAGGGATCCCTACATCACCGCCTAGAAACATGCCCCCCAACCAAAGCTATATGGAAGGAAGTCGCACGCCTGCTTAAGATCCAAAACGAGCAGGAATTTTCTATATCAAAGAGCCTCCTCGTGCTCCAGATCAAATCACCAATCCCATCTACCCTCCGCTCCCTAATGATACCTATTGCAATGTGGACAATCCACACCATTGCCTTAGAAGCGTTCAGGGGAACGGTCCCAACCATCCATGGGGTTATCAACAGGTTCCACGTTCACTTACTGGAGCACTTCCAAGCAAGGCTCTATGGATATATAAGGCCATGGCAACAGGCGCTCATATAATCGTGGTTCCCACTCTGGTTCCTCCACACAGACCCCTTCCTTCACACCTGCTCCATAGCGGGGGAAACCCCCTCAGAGTAGTGCATCAACCCCTCATACCTGGCAGTCCTGCTGGCAACAGGGGTAACCTGAGTACCCCGTGGTGCTAAATCTATCTATCTTCATTTTCCGCACATGCTCGGTAATTCCCATCCCCTGGTCAGCTTGCCTCGGTTAAATAAAAAAATTGGATAGTCAGTATGGACCATAATTATGGCCCTTTTATAGTTGCCTCCAATATCATATAGTCAATGTCTCTATGTTTCTGATGAATAAATTATCTTAAAATCAGCAATGTGATGTCCAAGTCACCTAAAGCCTTAATCATTAAAATAATTTGATATCTTCTGACAAGTGGCAACCCCATATGATACTTCTGGTAATGAGCAAATATATTGATACTTTCTTTTAACCAAGTTCACCGTTTGTACATCCTCATATGAATTAGATATAGCCAATTAAAACAACCGATGATCATGAAGCAACCAATGCTACCCAACGAGCCACATGAGTCACATAAACTACCTGAACAGCAAAGAGCTTCATTAAACAAATTTTGATCTTAACAGTTATTGAAATCTGAGAACCAGTGGCTACTCTACTTCTTCTGAAAAGAATAAAAATTGTTAAAGTCTGGCTTCATTGATGTTGTTCCCAGAGATTAATTGCACAGTTTTTGTTATATGCCATTTGCGTTGCTTGATAGTATTAGATAGATGGGTGATGATAGTATGAAGACTATTTTTTGTAGTTTAATAATAAAGTAGATGTGGTCCAACGCTAAACTTGAAATGTTCCACAAAATACTGATTATGTTTACAATAAAGGACTTCTTCCCTATTCCAGAAGAACTTAATACACTCTCAAATTCACACGTTCTTAGCCTTGGTTCCTGAATTGCTGAGTCAGCAGAGATCTACATCAAAGGTATGCTTCTCTTCTAAGGAAATCCAATCCTTACTCTTTATTACATAAAATACTCAACAATTATTGTACTACAACGATAATAAACTGAAGATGAATAGAGTTACTAATGCTACTTGGATCTGCTTTATTGAAAAAATTACTATGGAAAATATAGGGAAAATTCGGCGCTCAACTCCTTGGTTGGCGTCTCAGCCATAGAACGGCAGCTGTTGATGTTAAAATATCCTGCAAAGTCTCTTCTGGTGATGGTATTCTCCATTTGCTAAGAATTCCTCCATCAAATATCCCAGAGACTGGAAAACGGAAAGAGCTAGAAAACATGGCCCTAACGTTTTCACTCAATCACAGTGAACCAACCACATTTGGCTAGTGACCTGCTTAGGTAATGGGGATCTTTACCCATTATAGCAGGTCATGAACCAACTGATTGATTTGCTAGTTGCAGGTGGCAGCATTTGCCTCACAACTGCTGATCAAATTCTTAATTAGTCAGTTATGACACCCAATTGATCCCAATTGGTGCACCAAATAGTTAATCAGCAATCAACTATCAGATGCCTTATACTGTTGTCTACTCTGCATGAAGAGATCTTAAGAATTTGCATGAATTGATCCTCAATGTATTCAAACCCAAAGAATTACTTAAAACCCGTGGACAATATTAAGCCAAAATCAAAATCAAAAAATATCCAATTCATTCACTTGTGGGATTTATCACCTAGCAAACCAGCAGATAACCTAGGAAGCTGGAAAGGTGAGCAAAAATCTTAACAACAAAATAATTTGGATTCAGGTCAAGAAATTCTAGTAGAATCTAGTATCTGGATTATACTAGCCCTGAAACAAGAGTGAAAGCAAATTGTTTCTTACTAAGATATGCATTAAGAATACTTAAAATAATTCTTAAGTTCAAGTCTATAAACCCAAAACTCCCCTTTATAGTATAAATTTACATATTTTAATCATAAAAGGATTCTAGGCTCTCTCAAAATCTACTTTTTTATTGTTTATCTTACTTTAATGCTAATAATTTCAGAACCAGAAGGTTCACACTAAATTTAAGTGTCAAGTAGAGGTTGATATTTTCCTAGTGTGCCCAAAAAGAATTCACTGTGATTTACTATCCGGGTTTCAACATTGTTGAACATGATTAAACCATAAGTAAAAGTTCCAACAAAAGATGTTACTTTTAAATGGCCTGATGACACACTCTTTGAACAAAATAAATGACTTATTACCAATGCCCACACCTATCAAAAAAACATCATGATAATACTAGTGCCATTGAAACAATATCCACTAAGACTTATTGCCTGATATATGTTAAAATATTATTAGCATTAATGTCACTCTCAATGAATAAAAGCAACATTTGCCTATTGCTTGCCATTTTAACTGAAACCTCCTTCTAATAGTTGCTCCAAAAAAGTTTGCTAACAGGGCTAAAGCTATAGCCTTAAAATAAGTAGAGCTCCAAAAACAAAATTGCAAAACTGTTGGCAACTCAGGTATTTTAGGAGGTACAACCTCATCAAAGAGAGTCCTAGCTGAAAATTATCAGCTGGGTTTCATCCCTAAGGAGCGGCAGCACATAAGTGCAACATTATTCTGAACTCTTTATGCTTTTAGCACGCCATCAGATTCTCAGTTTGGCCCAACCTCAGTAGTTGCTTTAGGCCTTAGTTGTCAAGTAACCAGCACCAAGGGGAGAAGGTGACTGATGGCCAACCCTGACCAGAAGAAATCGATGGTCTGGTATCCTGGTGGGGCTTCCCCTCACCAGGGGTCTGGCTGGCACCACGGGGACCTGGATCAGCAGGGCCTCTCACTGTCACGGATGCAGCTAAGAAGAACTAGACTAGGCTCCCAGTCAGGGTGAACGAGCACCCAGTGGAGGGCCCATAATTCTAGAGGCATAGCGGTCCGAGCAACTAGGATAAGTGGGGATCTACGGGATATGTGGGGAAAGCAAACATTCAAAAACGTACTGAAGGCCCCTAAGGCAAACCAGATGGTTGCTATGGGGGCAACCGCGAGTCTTACAGGGGCAACCCCAAAGGGCGGGAGAGGCAAAGAGGATGATGACTCCTCCAGGGAACGCGGTTGCTAGCCTTCAAAACTTGAAGAAGAGGCTGATGCACCAGCAGGAAGCAGCAAAGAGACCACCACGTTGTTGGGAATGTGGGTAGAAGTGGAGGGAACCCCATAGGAGGGGCTGGAACTGAGTTTCCCCAAATGAGGACACTCAAGGTCCTGCTGGTGACTGGGACCTACAGTGGCAGGGGTGGCAAATGGAGCCGAACCCATGCGCGGTGGGCCAGGGGCGCCTTGAGACAGCTCCCCCTGGGGAGCAGACTCAGTGGACTTGACGTCTGAATAAATGGAATGTGCTTTATTTAACGGATACAACAGAACAAATGAAACAGTGGGTTCATTTTCAGGTGCAGGCTGGATTATTGCATCAATGATCCACTGCCATGTGGAGGGATTGAGTGACCTGATAATCCAGTCTGTGAACATCGGGAAAAGGATCTGGGCAATGGCGTGCTTTGTCAAATTGAATGATGGAATGGTGTTTAAATCTGTTTTAACAACGGGCGGAGTCCATGGCAAACTAAGCAGATAACGTATTTTTATTTTGAAAAGGCTAAAAAGTATGAACTAAAAACTTCCTTGGTGGGGCCAAATGCCTTTTAAGTGGTTTGATAGGCATTGGTAATAGTTGGGGGATTGGTTGTTCAGGGAATGGGGATGGAATTTGGTTTGCTGACTCAGAGGGGGGTGAAAGGTGGCTCCCAATTTGGCAGAAGCTTGAAAAGTTTCTGAAAATTTTCCCAACTTCTTGCGACCAAGCCAAATTGATGCTGCTGATCCAGGTTCTGATGACTCAACTAAGCTGATTCGCACAGCTTGGGCATTCCAGATTCTTCTCTGAAAGCAGGGGTCCATGAACATGTTTATTGCGATTGGTCTGATCCCATGATTTGGCGGCTCACATGATCTGAACCTCCTGGAACTTCCTCAGAACATCGGACCTGATGATCTGAGCCATTGGCACCCAGTTTTTTGATCTGAGCCATGTTCCAATCTGGCTCCTGAACCCAGCCAACCTAAACCAGCCCCCAGTCCAGAAATTACCAGCTGGGCTCTGACACTGGGAATTGCAAAATTCCCAATTTTTTCCCATGGCTGGCTTGAGGAGTGGGTGGCCTCTAGACCCCCTCCAAGCCCCCTAACGTGAACTACCTCCTTGAAGACCCCCTCTATCAATCCTACCAGGTTTGAAGAGGAGGGAAAGGGAGGGAGTGGGGCAGCTTTGGGGAGAAATGCTGTCATCAAGCGCTCATCTATCACATGGGCGAATTCACCCAGTTGTTGCAGAGGGTCCACAGGAGCCTTGGGCCCCCTATTTATCTGGAAAGGGTGCTGAGCCCTATCCAGCTTTAAGGGCTGATCCCCAAGACTTACACTCACCCCATGGTCAGCCCACCATGTGTGGGATAACCACCCAGCCACATATTGGGCGTATTTCCCCTTTCCAGGTGAACTTTCTCTTGAAGTCCAATTCTGGCTCTTTTTTTGTTGTGGAAGCCCTTGGGGTAGCTACCTCTCGCTATGGGGCACCCTCTTGTAGTGGCTCCTTTTTAGCGGTTTTTGATGTAACAGTCAGGTCAAACCAATTGTTATATTTTGACTTGAGATTCAGATTTACAAAACTTGATTCAAAATGCTTTGAGGTTTTTCAGCTTTTTCAGGGCTCAGCGCTGGGCTGTGCCCCCCTGATCTTTTATTTATGCTCTTAGGGGCCTAAAAATAGTGTGGGGGCTCCCTGGAAGGGCGATCTTAAAAGGTTAGGCCCATACAATTCTGGACTCAGTTCAGAATTCTCTTCTCATTTCCCACTCTTGCGTGGGTCTCCCTGGTGGCTTCAGGCCACCATTGCCTTGTCTTACCTGGCTCCCCCACAGCAAACCTATTTTTATGACTTAACAAAAAGATGTTTGGTTTTCAGTGTTTTTATTGCCAATACAATTATGAGTCTTTTTCTGTGTGGTTTGCGGTGCTATTATACTATTGGGATTAAACTTGTCTGCATGTTTATTTTTGTTAATAGATAAAACAAGGCAAATTCAGTGCTTAAATCCCCGTTTACCTTTGTCATCTTTCCTCGTTTTTGAATTTCCCTAAATCTGAGGTTAAATTGGTGAGTATGATGAGTTGAAGCCTTATCTCCTTGAACCTCATATCAAACAATCTATTGGCATCCATCTTCCAATCCTAAGGCAAGTTGTCGGTCAATAACTAGATGTTTTTGTCTGTTACAGCCATACAATTTTCATTTGTACTCTGTTGGGATTTGCCCCTTACTGGGTGAAGCCTCTTAAAGAGCTCATGTCACATTTATATAAAAATTTATTAATAGATGCCAAATTATGCTCCTAATTAACTTGAATTGTGCTAATTTAAAGGATCAGGAATATTCTCAATATAATTAATGTTATGGCAATCACTGGCGATTTATTCTGAGTTTGATCAATTTCTATTATATTAGACAATAGGTATCAATTTGATACTGGCGACTAAAAGAAAGATGTCAAAAATATTGTACTATTAAATTTAGGTTCATGGTAGAATACCAGTTTGATGTGAGACCCAATTATATGTTCATATAGAACTATGGGCGACTCCATGACAAGGTTTTCTAATCATTAATTAGTCAGGGACTTTCTGGAAGAAAACTGAGGTCTCTCATATAGGATTGAGTGATAATGTTTCTGCCACCTAAGATTTTTTACTATATTGATTATGAGTATTTTGAATAGTTATCAGTTCTAAAGCTATTAGGAATCATTCCCAATAGTAATTCAAGTCTTATGATTACTAATGACTAAAGCCAAGGATAGGTGATCATCTATGTATTGTTATTTATATTTTTATTATTTTATTGCCAATTAATGCCAACAATTTCTCTAACCTAATTACTTGCTTACCATTTATCACCTAGAATCCAACCTCCTGCCTTTCCTAAATTCTCTTTTCCACTTACATATGTCCTTAGCACTTTAAATAGTGCAATACTCACTTCTAATAAAATAGCTTACCTTATTCACCCTACTTTTTAATTTAAATTAACTTATCTTAATCCCTTTTCCAACAAGGGTTCAGGTTGTGAACTTAGGGGGAACTTTAGCATCATTTCTCTTAGGCCGCATGGCATACTAAGCATACCTCATCAGCCATACTGTTGGAATTATGGCTAGCACCAATTGAGAACCCCAACAATCCAGAATTCTGTCAAGTGGTGCTCCCTATATGGGGGCCCCTTTACACCCTCGGTTATCAATCTTTGCCTTAAAAGGGGATTGCTCTTTCTTGCGCTGGACTGAGCTCCCAAGGAGCCTTTCAAGATGTTGGGGCCACACTCTTTTGGAACCACTGAACCCCCTATTATTAGGTCAAGTTTATCAAATGAACCTCTGAACCTAGAGCGGAGACCAAGTTCCAACTAACAGATGTCCAACCTGACCTCCGTTTACTTGCTGAGCCCCTCAGCATGAACCAACCCCTTTAGGCCAACCTTATCCTGTCAAACCTATGGCAATTATGAAGTGGGTGAAAAGGGACTCTCTTACTTAAGGTTTTAGCTATTATGTGGTTCAATAACCTCTACAAAAAAAGTAAATGAGGAGGGTTGTCCTTGGAACAAATATACCACGCTGAGTTTTTTTAGCCAGTGCTGGTTTTAAGCTTGCTTCAATCAAAGCCCAACCTAGAGTGGAGAAGGAACCACCCCGTTATGCTACCACTCTTCTAACCTCTACAATAAATCAGAAAAGTTATGAAGTTTTGCGTGTGCAAAATTTTAAAAATCAGCAACTGAGTTAATCATAATTGGCTGCCAATTAATTTGTATGATTATGATTTTTCATTATTTATGGTGCTATTAGATTGTTGATCTAAGCTCCTCATCAAAATTAAGTTGAGCCCTTTACCACAAAATTCCGATTTAGTTTCTCATTTAATTAAGAAATGCTATATTGATGATTAACAATTATAATATAATCCCAAAATGTGCTCCCCATTGACTTAGTTAAGCTATCATTCTATTAGCCATTTCTAAATTCTTCAGGGTCAAACCCTGATGCTGACAACTAATGCCAATGATCTACTTTTGACCTCTGAACCAGTGGGTAAGCGTTCAAGTCCAGGATGAACTTTACTGACCTCTACACTTGCTGTCAAGGAGCCTAGCTCATGATGAACCAAGGGGAAGACCTCCAACCAGGCGCTAAAAGTGTAAAATGACATAAGGATCTGAGAGCACCCTAAAATACGAAAGTATAATCAGTTTTATGTTTATCCTGGAAGATCTGACCTTAACTTAACTTTCATGGGCCAATCCCCAATGCTGGCACCCAATACTGATGAGCTTTCTGGGATCAATTCCTGATCTTGGAACCCTTACTGATGTTCTTTCTGGGGTCACTCCCCATTAATGGCATCTGCTGCTGATAGTTCTTCAAATAGCTAAGCATATAATTGCTACACCGCCTATCTCCTTGCCAGCAACACTACAATGACCCAATATTGGCTCTTGGCCCTTAGCCAAGGCTTAAAGGAGGTTCTGTCAGGATTTTCCCTTTGCTGGTTAAATTCTCTCACTAAGGGTCGCATCATCAATATTACCTTAACAATGAATGCCAAATTATGATCATCATTAATTTAAGTTGAATGAAACTGAGGCGTCATTGATAATCCACAATATAAATGTTATGGTAATCACCATCAATTTACGCTGAGAATGACCAAAAACTATATTAATCAACAATTATTGATTTTGACACTAATGACTTAAGCTGAGGTTAGAAAACTTTTGCAATATATAAATTTGGGTTACGGCGGTATACCAGTTTGACGTTAAGACCCAACCATATGTATAAGTAGGATTTCTAGCAACTAAATTCCAAGGAAAATCCAATCATCAATTATATAGGGATCTGCCAGAAGAATGCCAAGGGTTCTGATATAAGAGTGAGCAATGTTTTTGGCCACCTAAGATTGTTCTTTATAATATTCATCAATAATTAAATAATTTATCAAATCTAAAACTTTTGGACTGGTTCCTGATAGCTTTTTTAATCCTAAGTTTACCAGCAACTAAAGCTGAGGATAATTGATTATTTATGTATTATTAATATTTACATATTATTATTTTATTGGCATCAATGCTAACAGCTCCACCTAATCTAGTTATTTGCTTGCCATCAATAGCCTAGTATCCTACCTCCTGCCTTTCCTGAATTTTCTCTTTTTCTCACTTTTAGCCCATTAAATACTTAAATACTCTGAGAAAATATAATTGAACTATTTTTACCTACATAACTAATTTAATTTTAATGAACTAAAAATTTATATAACAATAGTCAAGTCTGGTAAGCTTAGGGGGAACTTTGGCTCCCCTTTCTCTTAGGCCATGAGACCTAATAAGCATACCGTGTATGCCATACTTTTAAAATTTTATTCTGGCACCAAGCGAGCACCCCACCTAGCCAAAAATCCGACATACTGGTCAGAGGGCATTAGAGCAAAACAAGAAAATGCACATAAAATGATCAGAAACAAGCGAGATGGCGCATTGAGATTCCCCTGTACTCTTTAAAGATAGTTTAGGCCTAATAGTTTAATTTTGTACTATATTCTGAAAGTAGGTATTATCCCTTGGTCTTTTTATGAGAATTAGAACTTGATGCGTACAATATTGAAACCATGATTCTAATGAACTTTTTTTGAAATAATCCATGGGGTATTGAGCAGTATCATCTAAAGGGTAGATGATCATAAAGACATCAAAATTATTTGAGTCAGTTTTTTTGTAATTATGAAAAGTATAACATTCAAATGACTATTGGGAGTCTTCATTGAGAGAGGATCATATTTTTTCAGAAGCAGACCCTAGGTTCCTCGAGTTCCTTGTAAGCTTAAAGTGATGAATTAGTGTTAAAATTACATAATTGCAGGCCACCTGGGGTTGTGAAGTCATAAGATTAGATACTCTAGTACTTCTAATGACCAAAGCTATCTATGATATTTGAAATTATATATAAGCCTCTTCGATTTGTTCAACTAAAAAGTCATTGCACTCACCACCATATAGACAACATAACCCTTTAAATATACTTTTCAGGCAAAGGTCCTCATTGTTCTTGATTTTACAATTATCCTTCCTAAGTGATAAAGCTTTGAAGCGGTTGTGAGGTGTGAATCAGCTCATAAAGTATGAAAAATATAGCTTTACATTACGAAGGTGAATGCTAAAGAGTCAGCAAGGTTTCTTGGAGGATTTTTTTGCAAGGCACTGACTCTCAGACAAGGAAGCATTTAAACTCAAGCTAAAGTTGTATCTAGATTTTGGAAGCATCTAGTAGGGGATTTTGATAAATCAATTCATATTGTTTTTTCTTGAACATCAAAATTAGATGGAAATTCATTCGAATTCAATCAGACCCTAGCAATAACTACACAAGTTTATTTCATATTATTAATATGCTTATGAGGGCTGAATTAAAGTTTCATAGTTTTTATAAAAATCATGTTCATTCATCCATAAGAGTAAACACTTTTGAAAATAATAGATACTATCCTAGTGTAAAGTCCAAGGGAGCACAAGTTTGCTTTGGTTTTAACTTGCAGTTCTTGTAGAACCAATAAAGTAACTAATTACTACTAATAAATTGATCCATAGCTATCTAGCCAATGAGAAGCAATCATTTACAAAGTCCATGTTGGTTGCAATAAGCGCCATAATGCACAAAATACTTTTTAAAAGTTTGCAGGATGGAAAAATTAACAAGGGAATGATTTATTATATAACTAGGAAGTTAATCAACAAAATAAGCCAATAGCCTCAGTGAAAACACTGCCTTATATAAGGTAATGAGTTTTTGTGGTCAGCAGCGCTGCTCTTTTATAATCTAAAAATCTTTGGCATCTTCTACGACTGAAAGATATTCTTGAGTTTGCGCATATAGAAGGACTAAAATCATGAAACGGCGTGAGATTTCAGGAGGGTGGGATGATGAGGAACAGTATTATTGTATACTTTCTAATAAAGCTTTTATCTTTTAAAAAAGATGAAATGGATACAAGCTCCTTAATTGAAGGTCATGCACTTAATGGCAGTAATATATATAGATTTGGTAAGAATAATTTTTGTTATATAATAAGGAAATCAGACTTGGGGTTCAGCAAATTAAATATGGCAGAACATATGAACTTACCATAAAATATAAATTGTGGAAATAAATCTTGGGATATCTGGAAGATTGGGCGGCGGTATAGAAGTTAATGAAGTAAAATTTTCTATGAAGCCAATGTACTCAAGAGATTATTCTACACAAGAGACTAATTCTCTCAACATACATATTTAGGCGAGGTGATATAAGAGTAAGCCACTATAGGAAGAAAGTGGTTGGCCTATCAGGCTTATCTCCATTTAAATCAAGCCTAACACCTAGGATGTATGAAGGTAAATTGGAGGATGTTAACTTAGATGCGTTTGATTTGTGGCATAACATTCAGTAAACATGGAGTTGTTATAATGAAACCATAAAACAATAGATAAAAAAAAGGCTAAGGCTGATAGGAGATATATTAAGGGTCCCACCTAAAAAGGGGATCTGATGTTAATTGGCGAAAAGAACTATTTTGTCACAGTTTGATGCCACAAATTTGATTTTATAAGGTTGGGGCCATATAAAGTGATCTATGCAGTAAATGTTGTAGTGTATAGATTAGATCTACAACTTGCCTCTAAGATGCTTCCTATGCTCCACGAATCCCATTAATATCTGTTTGAGGGTTTAATTAAGGTAGATCAGATCCTGTGAATCAAAGAACCATGTTGGCTAAAGTTTGAGGTGAATCTGGGTGTTAACCAAAATTTAAAAAGTGTGGTCATTAATTTTTAAAACAAAGCTTGAGAATGTCCCAAATAAAAGTAACAAGGCATTCAAAGTAGATTATGTTTGTTGTCTTGAGAATATAAGGGATTAAGTATGCGCTCAAATTAAATGCCTTGAAGGTTTAAAGGGACATTCACACAATTACTTGGTATCAATATTGCTGTAAGGCTAACCACAAAAGGCAATAAGCCAGTTGGTGCCTGCTACTCTATTCCTTACAGTAGTCCACTCCTATTCTCACATTGCCTAGCTTGTTGTATAATGAGAGAATTAGACTCTTATGTAGATAAATGCCTCAACTACACCGCCAAAATGTCAAAGGTATATTTTAGGCAAGTTCTTCCTTAACGCCATCTATTACCCAAATTTCCAATCTCCTAATTAGTCCCCCAATTCCCAAATTTAGATTCCTTTTATTTTTTAATCTTTGTGGTAAGATCCATTTTATTTTTACCTCAATTTATAACTTACAAATACTCTGAAAAAAATTCTCTTTTATTGACTTCTAATTTTATTTCTTAATTTATGCTTTCTCAACCACCTGTGGCTAGAACTCTGAGTATGAAGCGCATCTCAATTTCTAAATCTTTTTATAAAAGTTTTAAAAAGGCTACTTTAGGGACCATAAACCAAGGCATGCCCATCATTCCTCCCAACCCCAACTATGCAATATTTTGTGATCTGACCTTTTCCTTTCACGAGTAAATTAAGAAAAATTGCAACTTAAGAGTTTTCACTTCTAAAGAACAACGCTGCTAACCCCAAACAACCATTTTGTATATATAGGACAGAACTCAAAATTTTAATATACTGTTTATAATTTATTTTTTTAGTTCTTGTTTGTTTTTTAATTTACAAATTCCACTTTCAAACAATTTCAGAATGTCATCTTCTTATAGGTATATAAAGCCTCATGGCCCATATTATAGCCATTTACATGCCCCTGCAAGGGTGGTTTACCCCTCAGCAATAGATGGCTTTGGGCACTTACTAAAGATAGTTTCTTAGTCACTCAGGTTGTTCCTGAAAGCTGAAATTTTGAGATTACTACTAACTTAGCCTACCCTGGTCCTGACATATTGTTTTTACTTTTGTATGCACTAATAATGGCCAAGATTTTAGATTATTTTAAGTTAGATTGGTCATTCCTTAAGTGAAATTTTTTTGGATTTTTTAATATAAAAAACAATTTATTCAATTGGGACCATCTAGTAGTAAATAAAACAATTTATTCAACAAAGATATTCTTGCTATTTTGATTTACTGCCTACTACTGGACTGTCCCGCTTGCTCAGAAGATGCCAATTAAAAAGGTTAAGCCAGAGGAGATAAGTTTCTACTTAATAACAGGGTGCATCACAGGGCGAAATGCAGAGTCTTATTCTTTAGTATGTATAATTTTTTGTGGGTTACTAGCTGTATTTTATCTGTGGTGCTTTGTGATGGTTGGTTTCCACAAAGGTTATATTTAATAAAGTTTATGTTAAATTATAAATCGTTAATAAAAATTGGATTTTTAGTATTTTTATTACAAGCATGATAAAGGTGAAAAACGACCCCCCTTGACCTCAAACCATTTAGTATTTAAAAGTATTTCACAGGTTGAGGGGAATTCAGGGTATATTTTCGGAAAAGCTTAACCTAATCCAAATAAGGAAACATGAAGGAATAGTGAATCACAACTTGGGAACTCACTTCTTGCAGCGGAATGAAAGAAGTTAAATTTGATTGGCTAAAATTTACCTATGAGGTAACGTTTTTATGAACTTAAGCTAATCACCACCTGAGAAATTTCTTGCACCTTGGGGGACCCCTGCCAAGCCTATAAAAAGGGGGGTCCCCACATAGGTGCATTGAAGGACTTTAGGGTGGTGGGGGGAGTGCCTTCTGATGGCAGCCCCAAAGTCCGTCATGTGGTCAGAGTAATTTGACCATTTGATTTCTCATTTGGTGCCCATTGAGATTTAAAACTTGTGTTACCTCAATTAATGGGGTTCCACCGAGAATTGGCTAGGGACTTTTGGCCAAATTCCTTGACTTCATCCTTGTTATTATTAATAAACAAGCTCTTAACTACATTTGAAAATCTCAAATAGTCAACATTTCCCCTCCTCAGCTGAATTTTACCCAGGGCATTCTTATTCTTCAGCTTTGAGGGCTAATGTCTGACATCACCCCCTCAAGAATGTTGGTGGAAGAATAAGGTCAGGAGAAATGGCCATGTACTAGATTGATAGTAATACCTGTAGCTAAAAGTTTTAACAGGCATTCATTTCCTGTTTTTATGTAAAGGTGAAGGGACCCTTCCATATTAATCCAAGCTTACCGCTTCTAGGCGTGATACAGTTATGGTAGCATAGTACCCTATCAGACACTTGGAATATAAGCAGGGAAGTTAAAAGCTCATTTTTAGCCTGCTATTCTTTGGTAAATCTTTTGGCTAATCATTTGTAGCTTCAGATTGGAGTTGTATGATGCGCTGAGCTAATCTGCGCATAAATTTCTCAGGTTCCTCAACTCTAGAGGAGAATACATCTTTAACCAGAAGAGCAGGTATTCCTAGTTCCCGCCCATACAAGACTCAGAATGGGGACATTTTCAAGATATGTAGATAACTGATCTGGTAAGCCATAAGGACATTGGGTAAGAATTGATTCCAGTGAAGTGGATCAGAAGAGGCCATTTTAGTAGGATAGATACCAAGGTTCCATTGGCTCTCTACACAGTCCCATTAGTCGATGGATTGTATGGAGCAGAGAAAAGTTGTTGAGCCCCATGGAGGTGGCCAGGATTTTTACTACTCTGGAGGTGAAGTTTTTTCCATTATCACAGAGTAATACTTTAGGACAGCCATGTCGAGAGAAAATATTCTGAAGTAAAAAGGTGGCTGTAGCCTTTGCCATCTGAGCAGGAAGAGCTACGGCTTCCACCCACTTAGTGAAATGATCAATGGCTACCAGGATAAATCGGTTGCCACTAGTAGTCTGAGGGAGGGGACCTACTACATCTAGACTAATGGTCAGGAATGTTTTTGCGGGGTAGTTGGCTAATACTTTACCTAACCTTTAATCAGGATTGCTTTTTACAAGTAAGGCAGGCTTCCAAGACATCAACAATAGATACCATCAATACATCCCAATAAAACTAATCCTTAATCCACTCATAAGTTTTCTTGGCCCCTCCATGACCTAGAGTAGTAAGCTTCTAGGACAGCAGGTACACGCTCTGAAGGCCAAAGGTAAGGCAGCCATTTTGTTCCCACCTGATTATACAACTTCCCATTTTCCACTTTGGTGTTATGGGAGTGTCAGGCTAACATTTTCTGTACAGGCTCATCCTCATCTTCCCAGTCATTGGGGGGTCATTAAGAGGTCATGTAGCCTCTCCGCCTCAGTATTATCCAAGTGAAGGACTGGTAGCCGAGTCAACCCATCAACGTTCATGTGACAGGTTCCAGCACGGTGTTTGATCTTCATGTCATAAGGATGGAGTTTTAGAGCACAGCGAGATAACCGGCCATTTGGATCTTTCATGTTCTGTAATCATTTTAGAGATGCATGGTCAGTAACCACAGTTAAGGTAGTTCCATATAGAAAAGGGCGGTAGTGCTTCTCAGCTAACAGAAAATCAAGGCACTCCTTCTCCGTTACACTGTAGTTACGTTCAGCCTTTGACAGCATCTTATTGAAATAAGATACAGGATGATCTACTCCGTTTTCATCTAGGTGGGCTAAGATGGCCCTAACGACATAGTATGAAGCGTCAGTGAATAGTATGAAGGGTTTATTATAATCTGGGTGCCATAGGATAGGGCGTTGTTGTAGCAGTTGTTTCAGCGTTTCAAAAGCGGCCTTCTGTTCAGCACCCCAATGGAAAGGGGTGTTCTTGGTCAATAGGCGGATAAGAGGCTCACTAGTTTGGGCAAACTTAGTAATGAATTGATAGTAATATCCCATCAACCCTAGAAATACCTGAATGTCCCTGGATTTTTAGGGGGCAGCATTTTAAAAACGGCCACAAAATTATCTTGTATTAGTTGAATACTTTTTTGAGAATTATAATGGCCAAAGAAATCTAGTTTCTTTATGTAAAAAGTACACTTGGAGGACTTTAACTTGATATTATACTTACGTAGTCATTGAAACACCTCATTCAGGTGATCAAGATGCTCGTTGAAACTTTTTTAAAACTGTAATGTCATTGAGGTAGACGATGACGCAACTTAACTTCAAGTCCTGCATGATATGGTCCATCGCATGCTGAAAAGTTGCAGGAGAGTTGCACAACCCTTGAGTTAACCGGATTTGGTTGGAAAAGACCCTCACTACAAATGAGAGCGCATTTCTCCTGGTCCTCAGGGTAGATATCCATTTGTCAATAGCCGCTGACTAAGTTCATGGCAGAAAATAAATTAGAGCCAGAGAGTTGGGCCAAGGCGTCAGCAATGTGAGGAAGAGAATAGCTATCCTTTTTGTGAGTTTATTTAACTTGTGGTAATCCATGACTATCCGATGACCTCCGTTTTTCTTTTATTAGCAGGAGAGGGGAAGACTAGGGGCTTTGTGAAGGAACTAGAAACCCTGCTTCTAGTAACTGCTGAAGTTTTTGTCCTCATTTTTTGTTCTTCCACTTTCAATCTGCAGTAAGGTTTTGACCAAATGGGTCGGGCATCAACCACATCAATGGAGTGGCACCAGCCCTTCATGTGGCCATAGTCGTTATTTGGTTTGGAGAATATGTCACTATAGTCATTGAGGAGAGTGTAACCTTTGTCCAGGTCATCTGGGGTCAGCTCGTCCGAGATATGGACGTTAGGTAAGGTACACACCAGTTCATCCGTTGGCAGGCCCATATCCATCATGGAACCAATGGAGTGAATTTGTTCATTGTCCTCTACAGGGACTAGCAAACCTCTGCCAATTTCCTGGTGTTTTCGCATGAACATGTTTTTGCCGGTGAGTTTCCCCAACAGCAAAGTAATGGGCCTTTGGTAAGCTGGGTCAAGGATGCCAGGTAATATCCGAGGCTTCAAGGGACTGACGCTCTCAATACTAATGAGGTGCAACAAACAGTGACGTGGGATTTGGAGTGTGACTTTTGTGTCAACCACTTGTTGTTCACCAGTTTTAATCACTACCTCATCTTCAGCTTAAAAAGGATACCTTCCCTAGCGTCCACTAAATCAGGCAGTTCTTTGTGTTGCGCCCAGAAGTGGTATAAGACAAAGGTATTGCTGAGAGGGGTATTCAACTAGACAAGAGTATTTGTGCTTACTGGTCTCTTTATTGGTTAAGACTAACTGGACTTTATAGTTAAGTAATGAGAGGTAACCTTGCTTCAGGTTGATTGTTCCCTCATACTCAATCATAAACTGAGTGCCGATGAGCATATCATAAGTGTTGTTATCTAAGGCCACAGCAGGGGCTGATATGATAAGCTTTCCAACTCGACTGGGAAGGAAAGAATATGCCCTTTAGCATGAGTATTGTTGGGGCCAGCAGTTCCATATCCTTGCGTGTACTCCAAGTCAGGCGCTAGCTTTATCTTTTTGATAAACTTAGCGGAGATCATGTTGACTGGGGAGCCAGTGTCCAAGATGGCCAATATCCAGACCTTTTTTAACTACTTCAACTTTAGTGAGAGTCCTCCAAAATTAAATGACAATGCTAAGACCTCCTTAAACCGTAAGGTGGAGGTGAGTTTTCTAGCAGTCTCAGGGTAGTTATTCATGACGGATCGTAAGGAATGAACACGCTGAAAGGTCAAATTAAGCCAGCTAATAATTGGTCACCATCGCTGGCAGTGTCATTCACTTTTGGACACCCTAGGATTTGACTGAGGTATGTTTCCTCAGGGATGGTGGTCTCTTCTACACCTCCAGCGTTCAAATAATTTGGAACCTCTTCTCTGTGGGAGCTCCCAATATATAGTAGCCAAAATCATCACAACCCCTCTCAAATTCGTCCCCAGGGTATTCTCAAAAACTGGCAAAGCTGCGATGGAGATAGGAGAGATGGCCACAGGAGATTAAATAGCCTTAGGGAGCGTCTTTATAAGCTTAACTGGAGGGGTAGGCACAGCATCTTTAGGGAGCGTCTTTATAAGCTTAACTGGAGGGGTAGGCACAGCATCTTTAGGGAGCTTGTGCAGATGGATCGTTGTTATTACCTTACAGGGCTTTAATTCATAAGAAGGAGGGGTAACCTTTTTAGGTTGCACAGAGGGAGCAGGCTTTGTAGAGAGAATAGGCACAAAAGGACTTACTCCCAACTGATCAACTATTGGTAGCTCCTTAATAGTGAGAGCTGGAGGGATCACCTAATCTTCCTTGGTTATTGCCCATGAATGGAAGTCAGCAACATCTACTAACGCCTCCTTTAGAACACGGATATTTTGGAAATGGCGTTTTACTGAGATAATATGCCTGGATAGAGAGGGCTGAGAAGCTAACCCAGTTAACAGGACTGCGATAGCATCATCAAGGCTGAGCATGTTAGAGGTTGTTAACCTTTGTACAGCGAATTAATAGTTCAGCAAAGGCAAGGAGTGGTTTACCCTTATACATGCTAAGGCGCATAAAGGCGTTTTTCTCTGATTAGACTCTGCTTTGATCCAAATTCATCCAAAAGAGCCTTCTTCACCTCTGCCCAAGTGAGCAATGGGTTCAGGTAAGACACTATCCTCTTTTGCGCTAGGCGGCTTAAACAAGGAAGGATGTGTTGCACTTTTCATTAATTAATTGTGCCATGCATGGCAGCTTCATAAACGTACAAGAAAGTAGCAAAATTTCCTTCGCCAGGGGTGTATTTGTCTTTTATAGGGAGTTTTAAAGGGCGCTGCTCCAACTCTTCAAGATGGGATATGGCACTGGCAAGTTGCTCCTCAAGAGCAATAATTCTAGTTATACAGGGGCCCCCTGTAGTGAGCACCATTTTGTGGGAAACCAGCTGTTTTTTCTCTCTGGTGCTTTACGCTGTCTGGTTTCCACAAAAGTTGTTTTTAATAAATTTAAGTTAGATATAAAGAGCTAATAAAAATGGATTTTTATGTTTTTATTAAAAGCATGATAAAGGTGAAAAAACAACCCCTCTTAACCTCCAACCATTTATTATTTAAAGTATTTCATGGGTTGAGGGGAATTCAGGAATATGTTCAAAATAGCTTAACCTAATCTAAAATAAGGAAATATGAAGGAATAGTGAATCACAACTTGGGAACTTGCTTCAGGGCAGCGGAATGAAAGAAGAGGAATTTTGATTGGCTAAAACATACCGTGAGGTAACATTTTATAACTCAAGACAATCACCACCTAAGAAATTTCTTGCACCCTGGGGGACCCCTGCCAAGCCTATAAAAAGGGGGTCCCCACATAGGTGCATTGAAGGACTTTGTGGTGGTGGGGAGTGCCTTCCAATGGTAGCCCAAAAGTCCATCATGTGGTCAGAGTAATTTGACTATTCAATTTTTCGTTTGGTGCTCGTGGAGTTTTTGAACTCATGTTACCCCAATTATTGGGGTTCCACCAAGAATCAGTCAGGGATTTTTGGTCAAATTCTTGACTTCATCCTTGTTATTATTAATAAATGAGCTCTTAACTATATCAGAAAATTGCAAATGGCTGACATTTCCTCCTCAGCTGAATTTGACCTTAGACATTCTTATTCTCCAGCTGTGAGGGAAAATGTCTGACACTTTCTAATCATGTTTCCAAGTATGTCCAACCATTTTAGAGCCTTATTCTTGACAATGGCTGTTACTAAGCAAATTAGAGCACCTCTCATCCTCTGCTGGTGAATCAGGCTAAGTCTGACCCTTTTTAAAGTATTTTTTCTGGTATTTGGTGTTATCAGCTCCAGATTTAACAATAAAGACAGTCTATGAAGTAAGTTCTTTTATTGAGGATATTTGCAACTATATAAATTGTGTAGAGGATTTTGAGTGTTTAAAGTAAAACTTGGTGTAAAACAAGTTAATTCTTTTCTTAAAAACGATTCTAAATTTTATTTTGTTTAGGGTCATCAGAGTCTATGCCCTAATTCCTACTGATTCTGGTTTTTCGCCACACATTAAACTTTAGAACTTCTGTTTGTTCAAAATCATAGGAGGATAATAATAATAGCTGACAAGAATTCTGTATGAGTTAAAACTTAAGATGGCAACCATAACACCTTTAGGTATCTGACAAAAGTGATTTATTTAATTATGATGATAGGTGTCAATATGGCAAACCCAATATGATGATCATGGAACACTGCAGTTAATGATAACAATAAGTTTACTGACCTTGGATCGCTTTACTTGTGAGGCTGACTTGCTTCTCAGAGGATCTATTATACACAATTTAAGCATCAGCAATCATCATAATTCACATTATTTATCCTATTTATACAATTTTTACTTCTGACAAGCCCAATGTAGCATCACTTTTATATTTATACATTGCACCTATGGAGAAACTTTTATGGAAACTCTGACATATTGACTATAAATTGGCACTTGGGACACAGTATAATTAATCCAACCATTCCCTTAGCAGCTCAGCTTCAAGTTATCTGCGTAAAAGAGTTTTCTGCTTAAATATAAATCTCAGACTATTTACTGTAAACTGCTCAATTTAATACCAACAGGTTATTGGCAATTTTACTATTTAAACCACTTTAGGTAAAGCATAAAAATAACCGAAAATCTGTGGTAAAGTATTAAATAATGGTAAAAAGTGAGCTAATTTATATTTTAGTGAAAAATCAAGTAAAAAAATTAACAAGGTTTGTAAATAAATAGGATTTTAGGGTAACAATATTGGGGGTTATCAGTATCAACTAGTGAGGTAGCGTCTGATTGCACTTTAGTTTATTTATCCATTTGTTGTAATCCTTGTATTTGTGAGCTCCTTCTCATAGTGATTACCCCTGAACCTAGATGTACAGGGGCCCTTTCTTCATTCCCCAATTTTGGGTTGAGGGCTGCTTCTTCTTCATGGGTTTTTGCGTTTTTAAATTAGTAACAAAATTCTAAACTTTGAGTTTGTGTAATGGCGCGCCTTTGATGAGCCTTACATCAGGTTTTCATGCATCTCTCAATAATGGCCCATTAGTATTTTTTAATATTCAGATGATAGTCTTGATTGTTCCCATTTGGATAATTTGCTGGTGTAATCTTCATTATCAGTAAGATGCATTCATTTCGCCCACTTTAAAGGTATAAAGAAGGTCAATTTGAATATTCATATTTAGTGACGTTAACAAAATGCATAAATAAATTTTCTGGAGCGTCATTGTTGAAGTTTTGGCCTACTTAAGATGGGCTGGTTCTTCTTCGGAGATAAGTCAGTCTTTTGAGCGCCTATAATATGGAGACAATAATCCATATGGTGACAATAGTCAAGATATAAACTCCTTGGAAATGACACTTTGAGGATGTATTTTCTGTTGTTTACTTGTACAATGGCTTTCTTCCCTAATCCTTCTGATCCCAAGTAATTCCTTGATTTTAATACAACAAAAAAGTATTAAATAAAAAACCCGTTTATTAAACTAATAAACTTGTAGTAATAGAAAATTGAGTTTTATTTGTATAAACTTGGAGATAATTTATAGGGCTTGATGTTAACCACATCTTACCCATGACACATCATTTCTCAGTGGCACTTAGCCAGTGGAGAATAATAAATTCGTCTGAGGGTCTACATTCTAATAGAATCTGGGGTAACTCCACATGGCCTCAGGGTTAGTGTCCAACTGACAGTTATCTCAAGACAGCGTTTCTGATGCATCTAAAAATAGCTATACCGTCGCTCCTATTAAGCAATGGTAGCACATACAAGGCGAATCATACCACAAATTAGTAATTAATTCAATTGAAAACTTGATTGACATTAAAAACTTATTTTGACATAGACCAACATAGCCCACAATCCTGGGTCATTGAGTTGGCCATTATTAAATTCAACTTAACCAACAAAGTCCTGGGCCTGTGTCCTCTTAATTGAATATTATTAAGTGGAATCGCTAGGCCGCGGATCCCAAGCTTTGCATAAGCTTAAAATATTTCTGATCTGACATCGATGAATCCCCCCTTGGGTTGGGACCATCTAGTACTAAAAAAATATATTTCTGATCTGTAATAACTAATATCTTTTTATAATCCATAATAAATTAGGCTAAAGCTAATAAAATATGTTCCTATTGAATTGTCCAATGATTAGATCCAGTCAACTACTCAACACTCCACTAGCCATGACTTAATAAAAGCGTGGGTACCCTTCTTTATGGGTCACAATGTCCATTTTCTTGCAATCTTCAAAATATGAGTGCTATGTCAATAGCTTTTTAGCCTCAGACAAAAAAGTCTTCTTAAATTAAGAACTTCCATGTGTCATACTATGGTCAACTCAGGCGTGATGCCTTTGATCTCTTTCTCTGGTTCAACCTTCTATTCTTCACTGGTACCTAAAAGTTCAGCTTCACGTCCCGCTGCAACTTCAGTAATCTTTAATGAACCCAAACAGGCCCCCTTGGCTTTGAGTTCTTCCAATAAACATCTTGATGGGTTGAGCGTGATTCTCTTTTAACTATCTCCTTAATTCTTAGTGCTTCTGAAGCTGGTCAGCCCAAAGAAACCCTCATTTGGCATCAAATCGCTTCAGATAGGGATCTCCTTCCTGACTTACTGTTTTCACTTTTCAAGTCTTCTTTTCCTCCAGTTTTATTTCTTCCCTACATGCGCGCAGTGTGGCTTAATCAGGTTTTGAACTCAATCTAATGTTGGCATTTGTAGAAGCCTACTTGTTGTATGCACTTGCCTCTGAGTCTGAGATTACCTCATTTAATATTTTTAAGGCTTATTAGGCTCTTATTTTTGCTAACTTGGTATCTAGGCTTTGGTGTGATTCCACTGTAGTCCATACTGATATACACGTCCCGTTGGGCCTCAAAAGTTGGGCTTAAAAGATTGGCGCTTCTTAATAATATACTGAGCCCTTTGAAAAAGAATGGCGAATGGGCTCCCTGAAAAATACATTCCTAGGATGGCTCTACTGGGTGCGTGCATTTGCTTCTCTCCTTCCTTGCTTTCCATTGAGACTGTGCCCAGCATGCGCAAGGTTTTAAATGAGGCCTGTTTGCAGATGTTTTGATCAGAAAGTGTTCCTTCCCCAATTTACCCTTATTTTGAAAGCCTTCTCACTGACTGTATCTTACTTTCTGTGTCATTTTCTCCAGAGTCAAACCTCTATCACCTGTTCTAAAGTCCCTTCCAATGGTTGTTTCTTCTGGTTTGATGGCCTTTTCAAAGCAACCAGGCTAGCATGCCTGGAGCCTAGCCTTTTTTAAAATTGGCATCTCTGACAAGGTCTGGATAGTTGAGACTTGTATGAGATTCACACTTCTCCTATACCACTACAGGCTTCCCCAGTTAGTTTTCACTCTTCTCACCCCCTCACAAAGAAGGGTTATCCAGTCCCAGCAGCTATGAGGTCTCAGAATCTATGAATTAAATTATTATGTTCTTAATTGTTAAAATTTTTTTCTTTTTCCCTGTATACAATCTTGTTTTCATATTTTTATTTTATTTTAGTTTATCATAATTTTTTGCTATTATTCCTTATGATACAGATGAAGGAACTTATTGTGTACTCGATTCACAACCCATCCACCTTGATCCTTAATAATATATACATCTTTGGATGGTTTCTACAATATAATAGATGGACTTTTACAAAGCGAGGCCAGCTTTTGTGCTCAGCCTGCGGTATGAGTGGCACAATATACTACTAAGTCTCCTTCCTGGAACTTAGACACCATTACTCATTTAGCATTATCATAGCTCTTCTGATTAGTTTTTTGGCTAATCACATTCTTATAGTTTCAGATTGCAACTTGATTAAGGTCTTCGCTAGTTGCAAACATTGTTTTTGGGACAGTTGCATTAGTTGAATTGGGTATCAAATATAATAACAGAGGTAGAGTGGGCTGTCTACCATACAGAAGTCAAAATGGAGAGTGGCCCGTGCTGCTATGGTCTCCAATATTGTACACAAATCTAGTAGCACTAATGAAAGTTGACCATTGTGAAGGCACCATGGCTGCATTTTTTTGCAATATGTTGACTGTAGTGCCATTCACTCTTTTTACCATACCACTAGTTTTGGGATGTTAAGGTGTTGACAACACTCCCTTGATGAACACTAACTCATTTAACCGTTGCACCATCTGAGCAGTAAAATTTTGCCATTATCCATCAAGATCTTCTTGGGCATCCGTGCTTATAAATAATACAGTTTATAATAAACTTGGCAGTAATTAAGGCCCCATAGTTTGAATTGCTATTGCTTCCACCCATTTTGTCAGATGGTCAATAGCAAAAACTATGTATTTTATGCCTAGGCTACTCACAGGCAAAGGGCTAACTACATCAATTGACACGGTATGCCAGGCCCAGTTAAGTTTGATCAATTGATATTTCTCATTTGAATTCATTGGCTTTTCTTTTTGGCATGAATGGCATTTGTCAAGTACAACTTGGATATTGAAGCGCATGGAATCCCAATAGTAACTTGATTGAATCAATTCTAGCGTTTTGGTCAGTCCTCCATGGCTGACGGCCTTGTGATCTTGAGTAATAATTAACATTCAGTCTGAAGGTTTTAGAAAATCCTTCGCTGCCCCTTGGTCTTTAGCTTACTTAAAGCTCAATTTCAATATTCAGTGTCAGTTTATGCTTTTTCAATCACCTTTTGTACTTCAGGAAGCTCGTAATCATACTTTTGAGTAATCATTTTTCATAAAGCTCATTGGCCAGACTGCTCAGGATGGTTACAATAGGAAGTCATGATAGCTCATCTTCATTTTAATGGGCTGCTGTAGCTCTATGAATAACTTCTTAATTATACGCCTGTAATTTCAGAGCCCAGCGGGCTAAAAGTTCTCCGGGCTCATTGAGATTGTGGAGCCAGAATAATAAGCTGTGATCGTTCACTACTTGAAACTAGGTGCCATGAATGTACACCCAAAATTTTTTACATGTGTAGTTGGCAGCTAAACACTCTCGCTCAGGAACTGTATAATTATGCTCATGCTTATTCAGTGTCCACCTGCAATAAGCGATTGGCTGCTCCTTAATGTCATCCCCAATCTGGGATAGCACAACTTCAATCACAGTCAACGAGGCGTCAGTAAGTATGATAAAAGGCCTTCTGAATCCTGGATAACAGAGGACAGGCGTCGTGCTATTGCGGTTTTTAAAGCCTCAAAGGCTTTCTTGCACTCATCTGCCTAGCAAAAACGAACTCCTCCTTGTAGTAAATTAAATAGGGGCTCAGCAATCATTTTGAACCCTTCTACAAATCTTCAATAATATCCTATCATGCCTAAGGATACTTGAACATCCCTCATACTCATTGGAGCTTATATATTTTTAATTTCCTCCACCTTTTGAGGTTGAGGCCACAAGCCCTTGGAATCAATGACAAACCCAAGGTATTCTAAGTGTTATTTAAAAAATTGGCATTTCTAGGTTTTATCTTCATACTGGCTCTCAATAGCTGTATGAACACTTGTTCAAGGTGCTCCAGATGTTTGAAAAATTTCCACAAAAAGACATTGATATCATCCAGGTACACCAGTACACAGGATAATTTAAGGTCCCCAATTTGTGTCCATTGCACGCTGAAAGGTTGCTGGCATATTGTACAGCTCCTGTGGCATGCATGTCAGTTGAAAAAGCCCTTGCACAGCAAGCATTTCACACTTCTCCTGCTCCTTTTGAGGCAGTTCAATTTTCCAGTATCTGGAGATGAGGTCCATTGAAATAAAATACTTTTCTCCTCTCAGGCGGTCCAGGGCATCATCAATTCTGTGAAATGGTTATAAATTCTTTTTTGTAATGGCGTTGAGGTGATGATAATTGATTACAACTCGATTTCTGCCATCTTTTTTCTTCATTATCAAAACTGGGCTGGCCCACAGGCTTTTTGAGGGCGCAAAAATTCCACTAACCAGCAAGTTGTCTATATCTTCTCTTACTACTTTGTCACTATCTGGGGCACCAGAATGGCCTCATTATAATAGGCATATGGTCCCAGTGTCAACAAAATGCTGTACTCCTTTTGCGCAACCTAAATCTTGGTCATCTTTGGCGAAATTTTATAGAATCATTCAAGAAACTCCATTGCTCCATCATTCCGTTGTTCACATAAACCAGTAAACGACTCTCAGGGAATTACAGTATGTGCCCCAAGGCCCTCAGTCAAAAACCAAACTTGGATAAATTGCAGAGTTTGACAACTGATTTTAACTCATCCCTCAGAATCAGATGCACGAATGCAACTACTTGATATTTCTTGAACTAAGTATGCAACTGGTCAACTTTACTAATAGGACATTAATTTCCCCGTGCCCTTGTAAAAGAAATTTCAAGTTCTACACTAGGTTCCATCCAAAAACGATTCTAAGGGGGTACAACCTCACCTGTATAGTCCTTCTTAAATATCCAGCGTAGTCCCAGTCCTCATAATCAGTTTTAGCCTTGAGCTATTGTTGCATCCTTGTTCACCCATAGAGGTATTCCTCAATTTTCATTTTATGGTGGTTGGCATGGGGCAGCTTCGATTTCCTTTTGAATATATCCTACTGGTATTATCCCATCAACATAAGATATATTTTAAAAGTTTTTGCGATGGCTAGTGGGCTTCATATTGTCATGAGAGTGATAAATCAGAAGTGATTGGCCCATATCATCAGGATTTTTTAAAATCGCAAAAGACCATATACACAGTGCATTCAAAAATTTCTGGGACTAACGTTATAAAGACACAACTTTACAAAATAAATAAACTTTCTTTTATCATAATTTAACATACAACCTTTCCCTCTCTATACATATTTATATTGCTAAAACAAATGTTAAAAGGTATGCACATAGTTCCTATTTTGTATAACCATGTTTAAACCAGCTGTCACATTCTTCTGAATTGTCTCTACTTTATCAAAAGGATGAACTTTCAGTGCCACCTTCAGATTATAATTATCCACCCTATTCACCAGATTTGGCTTTGTATGACTTCTTCCTGTTCTCTAATCTGAAGGTGGCACTGAAGGTTCATCCTTTTGATAAAGTAGAGACTATTCAGAAGAATGTGACAGCTGGTTTAAACATGATTATACAAAATAGGAACTATGTGCATACCTTTTAACAATTGTTTTATCAATATAAATATTTATAGAGAGGGAAAGGTTGTATGTTAAGTTATGATAAGAGAGTTTATTTATTTGTAAACTTGTGTCTTTAAAACGTTAGTCCCAGAACTTTTTGAATGCACTGTGTAAGTCCTTAGAAAACTAGTTCCAATTAATGTGTCATAATTGGTGTTAGGGTGCACTATTTCAGGTGCAACTACTACCAAAGCTCCAAACCACACTGGCAGGGTGCTGTAAGCTCCTTCACTATTAGTGCATTGGGGCCCGCGGTCCTGTATTCCCAATTGTGTCAATGCCTGGAGAGATTTATAACTTATTGACCAGCTTTGTAAAGACAATGTTTACAGGTGCTCCACTTTTAACAAAAGCTATAATTTTGATCTTGTTGACCAGTATATCCACGTAAGTACACTCAGAGTAATTAGAATTAATACTTTTTACTAGGTGATTATGGGAAGAATCTAAAGAGTTAAGATTGTGCTTCAGAGTATATCTGATACTAGGACTTTCATTGATGAATGTGTCGATTGGCATAGCTATATTCACCCCTTTCAAGCTTGTGGTATCTTCTGTATTTCTTGGTTCCTCAGTCAGAATATTCTCAAGTATCTGTTGAACATACAATTTAGCGACTACCACAGAAACTACAGGTATGACAACCTTACTCTGAAAGTGAGTTACCGCATGTACGTTCATATGTTCTTCATTTGGTGCTAAATATGAATTTGTTTCGCTGGTAATCAAGGTGCCGTGGCCTGCATTCTCTTATGGTCATGTGGTAATGGTGTTTTTGGCACAATAGAGCATCCCACATCTATTGTGCTTGTTCTTTTCCCTCCTCCTGCACGTTATCCAGAAGGACTACATTGACACTACACTGATGATATCAGGAAGCAAAGTGTCCTTTATAATTCACTTAGCAAGTAATCTATTTAATGGGTGTGGGGCCCTTCAAATTTGAGGTTTGCTCAGTTTTCACAGTCGGATCACTGTCAATTTTCTTATTGTTATTGATGGGTTTTCCACCAGAGGCAAAAGGTCCTGATCTGTACCCAATATTATGAGGGCCCTAATCTTGTGAACATCTGCACACATAATCAACTAATTTAGATGTCACAAGGTTTTGCACAAAAGCAGGCAATAAATTGTTTGACAAGTTTTGGTAATGTTATACTGCATGTTATAACGCAATCATAGCATCAAAATCGACCATAGCCTTTGCACCTAGGAGAACTTGAGCTTTGTGATAGAATTGATATGCAAATTTATCAATTGCTTTGTTTTTATTAAAGCAATTGTTCTTGTATTTGAATTTCTAGCCAACATTTGTTCTTGACCTCCAAATTTACAAAGAACGGCCTCTTTGACTTAAATAGGTTGGGTTTTCATCCATATGAGGCATGGTTAGACCAATGCTCCACTCATCTAAGCAGTTAATCATAGTCTCCTCTTGTTGCGGTCAAAGGCCCCATACATGGCCATTTCGAAGCGTTTGACAAATGTTGCTACACTTCCGTTCTTGTCAAAAGCAGACAGATTTGGTGTTTTGTAATTATCATTCTCCCGCTCATGGTTAACATGATTACTTCTTTGCTGGCTAGAGCCAGGAGTACTAGGGCGCTGAGGCACTGTACCACGGTTTGAGGAATTGGGGTTGGCCAAAGCAACCATATTGCTAGGCATTTGTTGACGTGGCCCAGCGTTTGTTCAGTAGCTACTTCCGAAGCTTCATCCTCATAATATTCAGAAGTAGATCCAGTCAATTGTTTAATGGCACACTGGCACCGCCCATCATCCAAAGCTTGAATTTGATAGTTGATTTCATTTTCCCAGTTGATATGGTTTTGATTTTTTTAACTTTAATTTTGCAATTTCCTCATTCAAGCTATTAGTTTGTAGTTTCAGGATAGAGATCGCTTGTTCCTTTTCCTTAATTGACTTCTTGTAATGGTTTAATTCTCCATGGAGATATGTTCACCCATAAATAGAGGTAACATCCTCATTAAGAATATTTTCTTGTCAGATTAGATGATCAACAGAGTCCTGAATTTTTCTATTCTTCGCATTTTGGCCTTCAAATTGTGTATGCCAGTAGTTGAATTTCTTGGTGTAGTCATCCTTCATCTGCGAATTCTGAACGCTCAGTCATAGATACTAATCTCAAAATTCATCATTATAATTTAATTGCGCCTTAAGGTCTTCAAGGTTAAGCATCATGAGCTCTGAAGCATTAATGGAAGTCTGAGTGATATTGCTAACCCAAGGTTTGGTAACTCCTCTTTCCTCCAAGAAATTGTCAAAGATGGGATTCAAAATCATTTATCTCTTGCGCTAATTCTGCTACCCAACCATTAGCCCAAACAGCTAGATTATAATTCACCTCCAGACTAGAACGGACCTCAGCAAAGTTAGATTTTAATTTCTCATTCAAGATTGGACCGCCTGGCTAGAGTTTCATGAAAAGTTTACCAACTCAGTGATGGCCGCATGATGACAAGCAATTGTCATCTGAGAATTTCTGGAGGTAGGGTGTACAAATTCACTTGAGTATTGGGCATTATTTTCTATCCCAATTAAATTAGTTTTGGATTTGAGCTACACTCAATTGATGATGAGCTATCTAAGGAGAGTGTCTGTAACTCTCCTGTTTCCAGAGTGGAGGTGCTCAGTGCACAGAGCCAACACGAGGAAACTAGTCATTAGTACTAAAGCTACTAGCGCCCAGCAGAGGGTGCTGGAGCAATAATAACTTAAACCAAAAAACGCGATCAGGTTACACCCAAAAACGATGAGGTGCACAAGAAGAGGAGAGGTAAACGGACCAGGTTGGAGGGGACCTAAGCAAACCAACGTTGCACTTGAGAAAAATCAGATTGTGTTCAAAATGGCAATTTGAACGGAGCGCAAATCCCCCTTGAAGAAGTCCACGCACATAAAACTTTGGTAATAACATTTTTAAAAAAAGGAAAAAATGGGGGAATTTTTTATTTGCGAAGTAGACTAACAAGGAATATTGTCTGGGAGAACGTATTTAAGCTTGAATGGGGGAAATTGAGGTTTTGCCACAGTGGGCCCAAGCAGCAACTCACCAATAGGGCAATACTGCCATCTAAATTAGTAGAATAGGCCAAAACTGACTTCACTCGAGTGATTGATTTGAAGTTGGATTCAATCTGAGTGCGTTATTTTGTAGATGGAATGGGTTTTGAATCCCCGTTCCTCAACAAACCAAATTGAACTTTCCACATTTATTTAATAGATAGTTTTTTTAAAGCTTGACCCAACTTTAGGGGCTGGGCACTTGGCACCCCACTAGGACCAACCTGGGCATATTTTGCCCTTACCCAGCGCTGGTCTAGGGTGTGCTTCAGGTCTGGGAGGCCCTGTAGTTTCACCTTTTGGGCCTCCAGGCGCCCAGCCTTGTCTTTGGGGTTGGTTCCCACTATGATGTCATCTACACATGACATTACCCTCTCCTCCCAATGGTGCTCAACCCCCCTCCAAGGGCTTGCATAAGGTAAAAGTTCTTGCGGGCAGGGGCCAACTTCATGGCAGCAACGGGCCAGATTGGGTTGAGATCCAGCAGCCTGGAGGAAACGCTCTTGGAAGGCTTCAATCAGATCTTGGGCATGAACACAGTCGTGCACTGGAACCCAACTGTTCTCTGCAGCGCCAAAGCCCTTCTAGGATTTCAGGTACGCCAGTCTTCTTTTAACTCGGCGGGAGGCAACTATCTCTTCAATCTCCCACTCAGGAGCCCCATCCATGAGATAGGCCTGGTGAGTCTCTAGTGGGGGCCCTCAAACAACGTGAGTTTTCTCTTGTGAAACACTGAGAAGATCCGAAATGAATGGGGAAGATTCTGCTGGTATGAGGCATGGCCACCTTTCTACAACGCGGTAAGGTCCAATCCTCTTAGAGCCCAGCTTCTTGCATGGTTGCTTTATAGAGAAGTTACGAGCATCAAGCATCACGAGATCTCTTCCTTGTACGCAGGACCCACTCAGCGCTTCCCATCAGCGTTCTCCTTATACATCTGCATAGCCGCCTCCAAGCTTGTGGAAACCCCTGGTGGACCTTCTTGATTGTCTTGGCAAAGTCCACCACCGTTTCAACCTTAGACCCACAGCTGGGCTCCATAATAAAGGTGGGGTTAAAGCCTTGGCTGGTGAAAAACGGGGAACAACCAATTGAGGAGTGCAAGTATTGTTGTAGCTAAACTGCCCATGGGAAGGTGAGGAGCCCAATCTGAATGGTCTGCGGCGGTGTAACACCGCAGGAACTGCTCCAAGCACTGGTTCACTCGTTCAGTCTGCCCATCTGATTGTGGGTGATAGGCAGTCGAATGGCAGGGGCGAATCTGAAGTTTCTTACACAACTCTTCCCAAAAGACAGAGGTAAACTGGGATCCCTGGTCACCGGTAATCTTTTTGGGGAACTCCACGGAGCTCAAACACATGCATGACGAAAAGCCTGGACATCTCAGCCGCGGTTATTGTAGTTCTGCACGGAATGAAGTGGGCGAACTTTGTTAACTGGTTCACCACCATCATGATGGCATTGCAACCGTCTGAGACAGGTAGTTCTACAATAAAGTCCACCGATAGGGAAGTCCAGGGAGCTTTCAGCTTTCTAGACAGGTACCAACAACCCCGCTAAGGGTTGGCGATTTGTCTTCATTTGGTTGCAGACTAAACATTCCTTACAGTACCACCCACATGAGCAGGCAAGCCCTTCCAATTGTATGTGCACTGATTTACTCTAATGTCTTCACTTTCCCAGGATGACCAATGGTAAGTCCAGCATGATTGTCTCGGATGATTTTCAGGCGAAGTGGGCCAGCAGGAACCCATAGGCGCACCTGGAACCACACCATCTCATCCTTCATGTAATAGCATCTGGAGAGATCCTCTTGATTTAACTCGCACTTGGCAAGTAACGTAGTATATTCCGCTGCCAACAGCTGAAAAAGGACTACCTTCCTGAACATACTATATTCCTCCGCGTTTTCCAGAGGTGAAAGCGCTGGCCCTTTGGCCAGAGGAGAGGGTCGTTGAGGCAAAAGTTTACTTGGAGGAATCATCACTTGGGTGTTGTGAACTTCCACCTCCTTGGGATTGGTCACTAAAGCAGTGTTGCAGCTCAAAGCATCCGCCAAACCATTATCCTTGCCCTTGGTGAACCCATACGTGAATGAAAATTGTGCAAGGGTCTCATTCCAATGGGTCTGCCGTGGGGTTAAGACATGAGGAGCTCGGTAGTACAGCAAGGCACAGTGGTCTGTACATACCTGGAAAGGTTGGGATGAGCCATGCAAATGGTGATGCCAATAAGTCAGCGCCTCCTTCAATACTAGTAGCTCTTTATCATAAACGGCGTAATTTAACTCTGGTAAAGACATTTTCCTAGAAAAAACTCCCACCAGAGGCTCTATCCCATCTTCGCCTACTTGTAACAAGGTGGCCACTATGGCGAAGTTGGAGGCATCAGTCAATACAATGAACTTTTTTTAAGGGTCGACATGGCAAAGAACATTTGTGGACAACAGGGTGCACTTCACTGCTTGGAAAACATCCTCCAAAGTGGGGACCACTGAAGCACCTTGGCACCGCTAGCCTTGTATATGGGAGCTGCCACCTCAGATAGATTGGGAGTGAACTTCTTGAGGAACATGCACGTCCCCAAAAAGCTCCTTAATTCCTTATCTGAAGTAGGGGTAGCCACTCAAGAATCGCTTTCTCCTTGTCTGGAGTTATCATGTGTCCCTGGTCAAACATGACGTTGCCCAGAAACGCGACCTGGGACTTAAAGAACTCGAACTTTAAAATTCTCAACGTAAGGCAGACTGCCTTTAATCGCTCCACCACTTGCTGAAGATAAACTGCTTGGGACTCCAGATCAGGGGAAAACACCAGGATATCATCTATGTAGGAGACCGCGCATACTCCTAACAGGTCCCCAACGCTGCATCAATGCGGCGTTAAAAGATAGCAGGGGCATTCTTAAGCCCAAAGGGCATGCCCAAAACTTTGAGATCCCTTTTCTGGTATGTAATGCGGTCAACCACTATTGTCCCTTTTTAATCTGGATCTGATTGAAGCGTTGAGGCAATCCAACTTGGAGAAGACCTTTGCCTTCACCACATAGCATGCAATCTGCGAATACAAAAGGATGGAATGGAGGTCTAGTACATTAACGTTGTTAAGGTTACATAATCTACGCAAGGGCGTAAAGTATCATTAGACTTCTCCACAAAGAGTAGAGGGGAGCATACAAGGGAGGTACGCTGAAAAATTGCACCCTTGGCTTACTATTTCTTTACCCACACATCTAACGCCTCCTCTCCTCCTGGACAGTCAATGGGTAAATAGGGGAAGAGATACGCACCAGATTTACCGTGAGCTTGAAGTCACAATCAAACTCAGAGTTCTCAGGGAGTACATTGGCAGATGCTGCATCAAAAGAAGATTCCAAACCTCCAAGCAAGAAGGTATAGGGATTTCCACTGAGGCTTTCTGCATTGAGGCAAGGCGACAAAGGAGATGGTGGGGCTAATGGGGCAATTGGCCTGGGGCATTTTCTTCCAATAAAGGCACAATGAATGTGCGACCATTCTACATAGTAAGGGAAAAGGTATTCTCCTTCAGGTTGGTTCTAACGTCAAACTTCCGCCACCACTCCACACCCAAAATTATAGGGAACAGGAGGTTTTTGATCGCACTGAAGTGATTAGACAAGTGGTACTTGCTAACCTGATAGTCCACTGTCCCAATGATCTTCAGAGTGGGAATACCTTGGGACGTCCCTCCTCTAACCACATCACCTGGCAAGTAACTCAGTCCAAGATATTCGGCTAACTACTGGTCCATATAGTTTCCAAAGGCGCCAGTATCCACCAAATTAGTAGTGGCGAGCTTCCCTAAAGGAAAGGAGAGGGTGGCAGTCGGAAGAAAATACCAGGAATGGTCTTTATTTATGAAAGATAGTGACAACACTTCTTCAAAAAGTACTTCTCTGGCTCAAGCATTCCAACAGAATTTGTTTTGGAGTCAAAAAACGGGGAGGGATAGTTGGCCACTCTTAATACTGAGGCCACATACCCCACCATGCCTTCTGCAGTGGCATATACTTGATCATATTTGAAACAAAGTTCCTTCTCCACTTCCTGTGTGCACCGGATCATGGTAGAGGTCAACCGTGAGTTCTTAAGGGTAATCTGATATACCTGAATAGGGTCCTCATCCAGGCCATATGAACTAATAAACTGTTCAGAGGTAGAGACCAAGTTTTCGTTAAAAAACTCATTTTCTGACATGAACGACCCTATCCTTTGAACCGCAATGGAATGCACGATGTTATCCAAGGCCAACACCCCCAGGCCCATCTGCGCTAATGCCGCTGGCATTGGCTGAACGCGTAGGCAAAGAGAAACTCATATCTCAGAAGGGAAATTAATTATGGCAGAAAGTTTGGGAATCACGACTTTTAAACATTGAAGCATCCGAATCCACCAGGTACAAACATTAAGGGTGGATATTTTCCAGTTGGAGGCAACCAAAGTAACGCCGAGTTGTTCCAACCTTTGGGAAAAAGAGGAAACAGCGGTGCAGCTAATGACAGCTGGAACCCACAGCTGATGGCCAATGTTTCCACTACAGAAAAGTTCCACATAGAAAAAGTCTGTGCACATAGAATTGAGAGGTTGGTAGATTAATGTAAGGAGAGTGTCTGTAACTCTCCTGTTTCCAGCGTGGAGGTGCTCAGTGCACAGAGCCAATGCGGGGAAACTAGCCATTAGTACTAAAGCTACTAGCGCCCAGCAGAGGGTGCTGGAGCAATAATAACTAAAACCAAAAAACGCGATCAGGAAACACCCAAAAACGATGAGGTGCACAAGAAGAGGAGAGGTAAACGGACCAGGTTGGAGGGGACCTGGGCGAACCAACGTTGCACTTGGAAAAATTGGATTGTGTTCAAAATGGCAATTTGAATGGAACGTGAGACCTCCTTGAAGGGGTCCGTGAACATAAACTTTGGTAATAAGATTTTTAAAAACAGAAAAAATGGGGGAATTTTTATTTGGGAAGTTGACCAACAAGGAATGTTGGTCTGGGAGAACGTATTTGATATTGGATGGGGGAATTGGGGTTATGCCACAGTGGGCCCAAGCAGCGACTTACCAATAGGGCAATACTGCCATCTAAATTAGTAGAATAGGCCAAAACTGACTTCACTCGAGTGATTGATTGAAGTTGGATTCAACCCAAGCGCATTATTTCATAGATGGAATGGGATTTGAATCCCCATTCCTTGACTAACCAAATTGAACCGTCCACCTTTTTTTGGTAGATAGTTTTTTTAACGCTTGACCCAACTTTAGGGGCTGGGCACTTGGCACCCCACTAGGACCAACCTGGGCATATTTTGCCCTTACCCAGCGCTGGTCTAAAGTGTGCTTCAGGTCTGGGAGGCCCTGTAGTTTCACCTTTTGGGCCTCCAGGCGCCCAGCCTTGTCTTTGGGGCTGGTTCCCACTATGATGTCATCTACACATGACAAGCTAGTATATCATCCACAACACATATTGCCGTCATTGGTGATAAAAAGGATTTCCACTATTGTCCACAGTCCCTTGTCCTAATTGATACCCTCTTAACAGCTGCTTTTCAAGACGCTGAAGCTCTAAATGTGAAATGGTTTGTCGGGGTAGGTAATGATGGGTACATTGTTCCAGGTAGTCTAGGACAGAGTCAATTCAGTATTCCCATTAGTCCCAGTAATGTTTCTGAATAATTGATTGGGGTTGCTCCCCTGTTCAGCGTGGTCATCATCTTCAGTCAAAGCCATGAGCGCCACTTGTTCAATTTTTGGCCTACTTAAGATGGGTTGGTTCTTCTTTGGAGATAAATCAGAGTTTTAAGTGCCTATTTTATGGAGACAATAGACCAGATGGTGACAATAGTCAAGATATATACTCCTTGAAAATGACACTTTGAGGATGTATTTTTTGTTGTTTACTTGTAAAATGGCTTTCTGCCCTAATCCTTCTGATCCCAAGTAATTCCTTGATTTTAATACAACAAAAAAGTATTAAATAAAAAACCCGTTTATTAAACTAATAAACTTGTAGTAATAGAAAATTGAGTTTTATTTGTATAAACTTGGAGATAATTTATAGGGCTTGATGTTAACCACATCTTACCCATGACACATCATTTCTCAGTGGCACTTAGCCAGTGAAGAATAATAAATTCGTCTGAGGGTCTATAATCTAATAGAATCTGGGGTAACTCCACATGGCCTCAGGGTTAGTGTCCAACTGACAGTTATCTCAAGACAGCGTTTCTGATGCTTCTAAAAATAGCTATACCGTCGCTCCTATTAAGTAATGGTAGCACATACAAGGCGAATCATACCACAAATTAGTAATTAATTCAATTGAAAACTTGATTGACATTAAAAACTTACTTTGACATAGACCAATATAGCCCACGAGCCCAGGTCATTAAGTCATCTATTATTAAGTCTGGCCTAACCAACAAAGCCCTGGGCCCATGTCATATTGGTTGAATATTATTAAGTGAAATTGTTAGTCGTGAATCCCAAGTTTTGCATATACTTAGAATATTTCTGATTAATTATCACGTATATCTATAATATATAATCCATATAATTAGGCATAAGCTAATATTATTAAGCTTCTTGAGGTTTTCTTTCCAATTACTATTACTTTTTGGTAAAACTATTCAGTTAAAACAGTACAATTTGATAATCAATACCAGGTGAGATAATCATGATTAATAAATTAAATAATTGAACAAACGTGGTAAAGGGTGTGGACCTGGATCTGCACCGCTCAAAGGTACCAAGCGCACAGGAACAAACAAAAATACCAGTAAAAACAAAAAACCTGATGTGGCGCACCCCACAGGTTTTGTGAATTTTTTAGTTAAATACTGCTAGTACATGGAAGTATCCCTTTGCAACCACTGTCATTGGTGGAACACAGGATACAGGTATTCTTGGGTGTAGAGATACTGTCAATCTGGGAAAAGTTTGGAGAACCCCAACTTAAATTATTTCCACACACAGTATACTTAACAACCCATACTATCCAAAAAGGTTGGGTAGATCTTGGTTTGAAACAGCAGAAGAAGAAAATCAAGCAGCAAAGGTCAGAGTAGTGCTTGAACTTTCTGACAGTTAGCATTTGGTATTGACCAAATGCACACATTGGACAGAATCTAAAGAAGTTTCATACTTTATGACTACCTTATGACTACACTGGTGCACACAGTAGTCGAGCAACATCTCTGAAAAACTTTGAAGCCTATGGAGAAATTAAACAATTTGAGATGCAAAGATTCCAACTAATGCTGACCCTTAGCACTGGGAATGCAATCGCAATCATTTCCCCAAACCAGGAGATGGTGGAGGATATCACAAAATTTCCCCAAATTGCATCCTTTTCTTATTATGGGAAAAAATCCCAACTATTCTGCGCAACAGTGGAGAGCGCACTTCCCTTATGCAACCACTGCCAGGCCTTTGGGCGCAATATCCATGCTTGTCCCATAAAAGAAGGCCTAAGAGAAATGAAATTCTGTGAGGATGAAATGGGCGAAGATGGCTCAGAGTACGCCAATATCACAGATACCACACATAAGCATTCAACTGGGGAGAACATGGACAATATAAAATAATTAACCTTTTTCCCCAAAAAATGAAAAATGGCCAAACAAGCTCGTAAGTTGGCCATGGCTAAGACAAAGCATTGCGAAATCATCCATATTTCTGGAACAGATCCAGGAAGACATGGATGAACTTGAAACAATGAGCCAATCAAATCACACGGAAACTCAAACAACCAATCCAAACAGTATGGATCTGGTGGAGCCCAATTTGGAAGCAAATTGGAAAAACAGGGGTTCAACACACCCCCAAAATTGTGGAGCACATCCCAATTGGGAGCAAAAATCAACAATGGATTGTGCAAAATAAAAAATGTAGCCAATAAGAGCACACAAGTGCACTGCAATGATATATTGAAAACCAACAAAGGCAAGAGAGGAGCAAAAATAGCGGTAACAAAAGGTACATAATACACCCCAACTCCTACTCATAGGTATGCTCTCCAAAGAATAGATGCAGTGGAGAGCAATGAGGGCGAGAAAGTAGGGCCATGGGCCCTTCTAACTGCTCCTGAGGCGCATAGGGCATCTCAGTAGAGATAGGGATGCTAAACATAGCGGGACTCAAGGCCTTAACGTCCCAGGACAAGAAGTTGAGTCTCCTGCAAAACCACCTGTGGATATCCTGGCATTTCAGGAAACCCACTGTCAACAGGGAAAGGAGGAGGCATGGGAAAACATGCTTCTCCCAACAATATGATTTTGGTTGCAACACTGTGGGGTGATAGTACGCATGAACAAAAACTTCAGATTCATTAATGAAAATTCATTCCTGGATGGCCGCGTACTTGCTGTTACCTTCTCATGGCACAAGGAAGTTCACATAATAGCCAGGGTGTATGCACCAAACTGTGCAATGGACTGATGAGAGTTTTTAACAATTCTAACACAACTCCATCATCCAGCAAACACTTTTGTCATGGGAGACATGAACTTCTGGATTAACCCAGATACTGACCAATGGCCACACACAACGGAGGCATCACAAGGTCAAGTGGAACTTTGTGTTCTAAAGACCACCCTGGACCTATATGATCCACTACCTAAACGGTCACCCCTCCTACTGAACATGACACGCCCACATGTGCACAATGGTTTACTAATCTCTATGTCATAAAATAAACCTAAAACTCACATCATTAATTTTCTGAAATCAAATTCATAAATTTAAGACCATAAAAATCAAATTCTCTGACAATTGGCTAGTTTTGGTGTCCTACACACCAGCAGAAAAAACTACCCAAACACCCAGGTGGTGCAGAATATGCCCAGAAAATTTAGCCAACTCATAATTTCAATCCTGGATAGAGGAAATATCCTCAACATAGGATTTTCAAACACCTTTCTTTTTGGACCCATTAACCACCTGGGAAATTTTCAAAAAATCAACAACACAACAGATTAAACACACAGCATCAAGAAGATACAGGGAAGTTTCAGCCATCATCAAACACATCTTGTCAGAAATCAATCTCCTGGAAAATAATGTCTCACGCACAGGATATAGTCCTGGATGGGGATGCAAATGGGCAGAGGTTTCTGATTGGCTAAACACCCTGATATGTGAACACCAACACCGAGTTGGGGATCAATATAGAGTAAAAACCTAAAAGATGGAGAAACTTGCTTGAGCTATTTTTCCCGTCAATTTCATGCCTGAAAAAATATGATAGCCTGCACACAGGTCTGACAATTGGTCAAATCCATAGTGGAAACACCTGAAGAAGTCGTGACCAAAGTACACAGGTTTTATATGAATTTATATAAATCCAAACTGATCAAACCAGCTAAAATTGAAAATTCCTCACAAATGACATATCAACACCGCAGCACAAAACACCAATTTAGTTAACCTAATATTACATGAGAAATTATGGGAAGTAGTACACGGTGCACTAAGAGGGAAATGCACTGGACCTGATGGGATTCCCTATGAATTTTATAAAAAATATTTTACTAACATATCTAATATTCTTTTAGCTTCCATGAACAAGTGCATTATGAAAACATGCCTTCTATCTGGAGGCAAAGAAGCATACATTGTCACTCTAATTTAAAAAGGAAATAGACTAAACCTATCCAATTGGCGCCCAATCTCCATAACCAATACTAACACAAAAATATTCACATAAAATTATGGCCAAACGACGAAGGGAAATTGCAACTGATGCAATATCCTCATCACAATATGGATTTGTCCCAAGAAGATCCATATGGGACAATATTCACACAGTTGCAAATGTCTGCCAATTTAAAGCCTCTGGAGCGCTTGTCTTTTTAGATCAACAGAAAGCATATGACAGGGTGAACTGAACCTATCTCAGGGCTTTCCTTCAAAAATCCAAACTCCCTCCTAGGTTCATAAAATGGGCGATATTATTCACAGAGTCATAACCATGGCTGTGCGCGGAGCAGGTTTTTAACTAACCCAGTTTTTCCACAGAGAGGACAAAAACAAGGGGACCCTCTAAGCCCTCTACTATACAACTTTTGTCTGGATCCCCTAATCTGGAATACAAACGCACTTCTCAATGGAATCAATGTCTATGGCCAACCACCATTCAAAATGATGGCTTTCGCTGATGACTGCGTGGTGGGTATATCCAACAACCAGGATGCTCGCAGAATTGAGAAGATAATACAAGAAAATTCATCCATTAGCAATGCATCACTTAACGCTGAAAAAACGGAAATCATACTCCTGGGGAAATATCAGAACCATTATACGCCATCTACCCTAGGTCAACAGACCAATACAACATCAAGACTCATCACCAGACATAGGAGGCGAAGATCATCAATTACCCCGCTAAAACTTCCTTCACTACCAAACTGTCAGCTGGACCTGTCCGTCACTTGGGGGTATGGTTGGAAGCAGGAGGTTACGCCAACTCCATGATGGAAAATCAACTACAAGATAAAATACAAAACGCATTGCCTCCTTATATGGACATCAAACAGGATAACAGGAAGGGTCATGGTAGCCAACTCCATGATACTATCAATCATATGATTTATGGCCCATGCAATTGCTTTCTCACCGTCCTTTTTAATATAATTTACGCCTTAATACAGGGATGTCTTAGGTCCAACCACAACCCTGTACGCCTTGAAGCCCTATTTGGCCTAGGAGGAATGTAGGTTGGGGCTAACTAATTATATAGAGCAAGCGACCCATATACTAGGATCCTGGATAGCTCAGGTGACTATCCCAGATCTTCCATATATACATTGGGACAGAACAGCAAGATATAATTTTACATGAGTACTCTGATTAAGAAGCCCAGATCACCTAAACACATCAATCAAGTATCTGACTTCTCATCCTACAGCTGCAGGACCACATGGCACTCCTGCATACTTCAAACGAATACTTCTAGCCATGAGAAGAGAAGAGTGGAAGATTCACATATGTGGCCAAATCAGTCACTGAGGACGCCCAAGGCTAACTCACAGACAGGGCATTAATGTCCAAATAGTCACAGATAATATAATATGCAGAAATCCGAGTACCATAGTCAGTATTGATTACCTGGATTATATGGGTATACCATACAACCTGGTGACCCAAAGAAGATTTTGGAGATACACACATCATCACTCACTACTTCAACCCAGGATATGAGCACATGTGTGGAGATGTATGAGGAGAAATATCGCACAGCAGAACGGTCAAATGCCGCCCACTCCTCACACACAATATGTGGCCAATATGGAAGCCTAATACACCGTTTAGAACAATGTCCAACTTCAGTAACTATATGGAAAGAGGTCATACTCCTATTCCGCCAATACAGTATACAATCATTTAGTCTGTCTAAGAACATGTTTGCTTTCTACATGGAGTCACCTATCCATTCATCCCTACGGGCGTTACTAGTAGCAATAGAACTATGGATAACCCATACTATAGTACTGGAGTCGTTTTTAGGAGAAACGCCTACCTCCAAGAAGCCATTAATCGTTTTCACTATCATATATTGGAACATTTCTAAACATGGTTGTTTGGAAACATGACCCCACGTAACAGAAGGACAATCAATACATGGTTCCTCATATGGTTCTTAAAGATGATTTTTTCCTTCACTCATGCTGCATCCAAGGATAAGTCAGCATAACCCCCCCACCATACCTTCCTAAACATGGTGGTCCTGGAGACAACAAGAGGGGCTTCGAACCCTCTGGGGTGTCTTTAATTTTCACAGTTAATTATTTTATCCTCACTATATATTAAAAGTGTACGTCCCCTTGTTGACCTTCCCTGAATAAATAAAAATTTTAATATTATTATGTCCCTATTGAAATACCTGATGATTAGGTCCAGTCAACAACTCAACAGTCATGTATCAAAATATTTTGCATAACGTCATCCTGAGTGCTTGGAAAATTTCTTGACTTGTCTAAAACTAAAAAATGGTTTGTCCAAGTCCATCTGCAGAGGTTAAATTATCCGCACCTCCAGAAGTTTGGGATTATACTCTGCCCATATCGCCATTTAAGTAGTGATATGCTGGTGCCCTTGAGGCCTCATCTGTGATACTTCCCCTCCCAAGCAAGACTTGAGGAATGACTGTAAGTGTCATGTTTGTACTCAATTATACACTAAGTTAGTATCATCATCCTGGATAGAGTATTTGGCTTTTTGCTCGGCCAAGCCAGTAGTAGGCTCGTTCAAATGACCAGTACTTTTCTTTCTGTCCTCCCCATAGATGATAGAGCAACACTTTGTTTCCTAGACTGAACTCAAATAGCATAGGTCATCTCTGACTCTCCTGTTGGCTTTGAGGTATAGTCACCTCTATGTTATTTGAGGCTTTTCTATTTTTATTTGAATAAGCTCATCCACTAACTCTTGCTGATAGCTTCCAGGCGACAGGTTCTTCCAGTCTGTGGTAATGATTGGTGCTGGAAGGATCATCAGTTATGCTTCTCGCCCATACAGGTCCATGAAAGTGACATTCAATCACTCAGTGGTGGCTCAGCCTTAAGACAACAGTTTTGAGGGCAGCAACTGATCCCATTTCGCCTTGTATTACTTGCCCATACTCATCAGTATCCCTCCTAATGTTCCAATACTTTCTTGACACTTTTGTTTGAAGATGATGTGTAGGGATGGTGAACTATTGCTTTATTCCCACTAAGTTCATTAGCTCTATCATGACATCTTATATGAAATTATCACTGATATCTTAAAGCGAGACTTGAGGGCAATAATGTCACGCTATAACTTGTTTTATAGGAATTGAACAGTTGAGCTTGGTGTATATCTTGATTGCAGAGGCTTTAGCCCACTAATTAAATTGGTCAACCGCTATAGTTGAAAACTTTAATCCACTGGAGGCTGTTATTATTGGTCCGATGGCATCAATAAACATATTACTGAATGGTGCAGTAGGTGGGATTGGGGTAAACTCAAAGCGTTTCTCCAGCAGAAAATACTCACACATAAGGTATTTATAACTCTAAAGTTTGGTGAATTACATCAGACTTGGACTTCCAGTAGAATAACTCATTCATATATGCCGCCTTCTTCTGAAATTATCCATGGACAACATGTTTGGTTGCTCTGTAAGGAGAGTGTCTATAACTATCCTGTTCCCAGCGTGGCAGTGCTCGGTGCACAGGCCCAACGCCAAGGAACTAGCCGTTAGAATAAACATTATTATTACCCAGCAGAGGGTGCTGGAGCAATAATAACTTAAGCAAAGAAGTGCTATAACTAACCCACCAAAAATGTTATGGTGCATATGGAGAGAAGGAAAAAAAAACCCAGGTTGGAGGGGACCTGGACGAACCAATGGTGCACGAGGTGATAATCTTGTTGTGTTCAAAATGGCAAGTATAACGGAGCATGAGACCTTCTTGAAGGGGTCTATGCACAGTATTGTTTGAAATAACATATAAAACAGTAAAAACGGGGTAATTTTATTTAGAAAATTGACCAACAAGGATGTTGGTTGGGGGAAAACATATTTAAACTGGAACGGGGGAATAAGGGTTATGCCACAGTGGACCCAAGCACTGACCCACCAAATTGGGCAACGCTGCTATCTAAATTAGTTGAATAGGCCAAAACTGACTTCACTCTAGTGATTGATTGAAGTTGGATTTGACCCAAACGCGTTGTTTCGTAAGTGGAACTGGTTTTTGAAACCCCATTTCTCGACAAAATGAATAGAACCATCCGCGTTAATTTGGTAGACCGTCCGTTTTAATGCCTGGACTGACGTAAGGGGCTGGGCATTTGGCACCCCACTAGTACCAAACTGGGCATATTTTGCCTATACCCAGCATTGGTCTAGGGTATGCTTCAAGTCTGGGAGGCCCTGTAATTTCACCTTCTGGGCCTCCTGGTGCCCAGCCTTGTCCTTAGGGTCAGTCCTACTATGATGTCATGGAACCATGACATTACCCTTTCCTCCCAATAGAGCTTAACCCCCTCCAGGAGCTTGCTCAAGGGAAAAGTTCTTATAGGCAGGGGCCAACTTATTGGTGGCAATGGTCAATTTGGGTTAAGATCCAGTAGCCTGGGAGAAATGCTCGTGGAAGGCTTCAATCAGATCTTGGGCATGCACACAGTCGTGCACTGGAACCCAACTGTTTTTTTCAGCGACAAACCCCTTCCAGGTACCAGCTACTCATTCCTTCTTTTAACGTGGCGGGAGGTAACTATTCCTTCCACCTCCTTCTCTGGCGCCCCATCAACGAGATAGGCCTCAGGAGTTTCTGGTGGGGCCCTCAAACAACGTCAGTTTGCTCTCATAAAACACAGAGAAGATCTGTAATGAGGGGGGAAATCTAGCTGGTATGAGGCATGGCCCACCTTTCTAACAACATGGTAAGGGCCGATCATCTTTGGTCCCAGCTTCTTACATCGCTGCTTGATAGGGTGTTATGAGCATCAAGCATCACGAGATCCCCCTTCCTTGTACGCAGGACCCACTCGGCGCTTCCCATCAGCGTTCTCCTTATACATCTGCATAGCCGCCTCCAAGCTTGTGGAAACCCCCTGGTGGACCTTCTTGATTGTCTTGGCAAAGTCCACCACCGTTTCAACCTTAGACCCACAGCTGGGCTCCATAATAAAGGTGGGGTTAAAGCCTTGGCTGGTGAAAAAACGGGGAACAACCAATTGAGGAGTGCAAGGTATTGTTGTAGCTAAACTGGGCCATGGGAAGGTGAGGACCCAATATGAATGATCCGTGGCGGTGTAACACCGCAGGTTCTGCTTCAAGCCCTGGTTCACTCGTTCAGTCTGCCCATCTGATTGAGGGTGATAGGCAGTCGAATGGCAGGGGCAAATTTGAAGAGTCTTACACAACTCTTCTTAAAAATCGGAGGTGAATTGGGGTCCCCAGTCACTAATAATCTTTTGGGGAAACCCCATAAAGCGCAAACACATGCATGACGAAGAACCTGGCCATCTCAGCCGCGGTTATTGTCATTATTTAAGGAATGAAGTGAGTGAACTTTGTAAAATGGTCCACCACCACCATGATGGCATCGTAACCATCAGAGACAGGTAGTTCCACAATGAAATCCACTGAGAAGGAAATCCAGGGCCCTTCAGCTTTCTGGACTGGTACCAACAACCCCGCTAAAGGTCATGATTTGGCTTCATTTGGTTGCAGATCAAACACTCCTTACAATACGCTCCACCTGAGCAGGCAAGCCCTTCCAATTTTATGTGAAGCGTATTAACCCATACATCTTTGTTTTCCCAGGATATCCAATAGTGAGTCCATCATGATGGCCCCAGATGATTTCCAGGAAAATTGGGCCAGCAGGAACCCATAGGCGCCCCTGAAACCACACCATCTCATTCTTCACGTGGTAGCCCCTGGAGATCCTCTTGATTTAACTCGCACATAGCAAGTAACATTGTATATTCAGCTGCTAATGGCTGGGGAAAGGACCCTTCCTGAACATACTATATTCTCCGCGTTTTCCAGAGGTGCAAGCGCTGGCCCGTTGGCCAGAGCAGAGGGTCGTTGAGGCAAAAGTTTACTTGGAGGAATCATCACCTGGGTGTTGTGAACTTCCACCTCCTTGGGATTGGTCACTCAGGCAGGGTTGCAGCTCAAAGCATCCGCCAAACCATTATCCTTGCCCTTGGTGAACCCATACGTGAATGAGAATTGGGCAAGGGTCTCATGCCAATGGGTCTGCCATGGGGTTAAGACATGAGGAGCTCGGTAGTACAGCAAGTCACGGTGATCTGTATATACCCAGAAAGGTTGGGATGAGCCGTGCAAGTGGTGACGCTAATAAGTCAGCGCCTCCTTCAATACTAGTAGCTCTTTATCATAAACGGCGTAATTTAACTCTGGAAAAGACATCTTTCTAGAAAAATATCCCACCGGATGCTCTATCCCATCTTCGCCTAGTTGTAACAAGGCATCCGCTAAGGCAAAGTTGGAGGTATCAGTAGACACAATGAACTCCTTTGAAGGGTTGACATGGTGAAGAACAGACGTGGACAACAGGGTGCACTAAACTGCTTGGAAAATTTCCTCCAAAATGGGGGACCACTGAGGCACCTTGGCACCGCTTGAGAGAGAGAGAGAAAAAAGAGAGAGAGAGAGAGAGAGAGAAAAAAAGAGAGAGAGAGAGAGAAGAGCTTGTATAGGGTAGCCGCCACCTCAGATAGATTGGGAGTGAACTTCTTGAGGAACGTACACATCCCCAAAAAGCTCATCAATTCCTTGACTGAGGTGGGGGTAGGCCACTCACGAATAGCCTTCTCCTTGTCTGGAGTTATCATGTGTCCCTGGTCAAACATGACGTTGCCCAGAAAAAGTGTCCTGTGACTTGAAGAATTCACACTTGCTTATCTTCAGCGTAAGGCTGGCTGCCTTTAACTGCTCCACCACTTGCCAAAGGTGTACTGCATGGGACTCCAGGTCAGGAGAAACACCAGGATGTCATCCGTGTAGGCAACCGCGCATACCCCTAACAAGTCCCTCAACGCTCATTAATGCGGTTTGAAAGATAGCAGGGACATTCTTAAGCCCAAAGGGCATGACCCGAAACTTTGAGATCCTTTTTCTGGTGCAGAAGGCGGTTAACTAATCCTGGCCCTTCTTTATCCGGATCTGATTAAACGTATTGAGGCAATCCAGCTTGGAGAAGACCTTCGCCTTCTCCACATAGCGCGCAGTCTGTGAATCCGCAGGGATGGGATGGAGGTCTGGTACAGTGATGTTGTTAAGGTTCCCGTAGTCCACACATGGGCGTAAAGTACCATCAGACTTCTCCACAAAGAGAAGGGGGAGCATACAGGGGATGTACGCTGAAAAATCGCACCTTTGGCCAACTGTTCCTTCACCCACACGTCCAACGCCTCTTCCTCCCGGACAGTCAATGGGTAAATGGGGGAAGGCATATGCACTAGATCCATCGTGAGCTTGAAGTCACAATCAAACTTGGTGTGCTCAGGGAGTGCATTTGCGGATGCTGCATCAAAAGATAATTCTAAACCCTCCAAACAGGAAGGTAAGGAAAATCGCACGGAGGGCTTTAGCAAAGAAGCAAGATAAGGAGTGGGAATATTGGGCCAATGGGGTAATGTGCCCTCGGTGTTATCCTCTGACAAAGGAACAAACAACTGGTGACTGTTTACCAAAGACAAGGATAGATTTTTTTTTCTTTTAGATTAGTCCTGACGTCAAACTTTCTCCACCACTCAACCCCCAAAATAATGGGGAATAAGAGGTGCTTGATAGCTGAAAATGGTCAGACAGAAGATAGGCGCCCACCTGATAGTCCACCAACCCCATGACGTTTAGCGCAGGAATAAATTGAGAAGCCCCACCCCTGATTATACCACCTAGTGAGTAACTCAAATCAAGGTAGTCAGCAAAGTCTTGGTCCATAAAATTTTTTGAGGCACCGGTATCCACTAAAATGGTTGTGGTGAACTTCCCCAAAGAGGATGTAAGGGTAGAAGTCAAGAGGAAGTATCCAGATTGGGATTTATTCAACGCAGAAAACGCCCCCACCTCACCTAAAAGTTCTTCTGGCTTGAGAAAACCATAAGGGTAGGTTTGGGAATCATATAAGGGGGAGGGATAGTTAGTCAATCTTACTACTGAGGCCACATACCCCACCATGCCTTCTGCAGATGCATAAACATTTTTATATTGTAGGCGCAACTCTTTTTTTACTTCCTGAGTGCTGCGAATCATGGAAGAGGTCAAACGGGGATTTTCTGGTGTGATTCCATACACAGGAATGGGTTCCAGATCTGATCTATGAGAGGATTAATATGGTTCAGAGGTATATATCAGGGTTTCGTTATAAAACGCGTTTTAGATGTGAATAACCCTATCTCTTGAACCGCAATGGAGTGCCTGACGTTATCCATGGCCAACACCCCCAGGGCCATCTGCGCTGATGCCGCTGGCATCGGCTGAATGCGCAGGCAAAGAGAAACTCATTTCTCAGAAGTGAAATTAATTATTTTGGCAGAAAGTTGTGGGAATCATGACTTTTGGACATTGAAGCATCCGAATCCACCAGGTACAAACATGAAGGGTGGATATTTTCCAGTCAGAGGCAACCATAATAATGATGAGTTGCTCCAACCATTGGGAAAAATAGGAAACTGCAGTGCTACTAATGACAACTGACTCCCACGGCTGGTGCCCACTGTTCCCTCTTTGGAAAAGATCCACACGGAAAAGTTCATGCACATAAAGTTCAGTGGTTGGTCAACTAATGTAAGGAGATTGTCTATAACTCTCCTGTTCCCAGCGTGGCAGTGCTCGGTGCACAGGCCCAACGCCAAGGAACTAGCCGTTAGAATAAACATTATTATTACCCAGCAGAGGGTACTGGAGCAATAATAACTTAAGCAAAGAAGTGCTATAACTAACCCTTAAAAAACATTATGGTGCATATGGAGAGAAGGAAAAAAACCCAGGTTGCAGGGGACCTGGACGAACCAATGGTGCACGAGGTGATAATCTTGTTGTGTTCAAAATGGCAAGTATAACGGAGCATGAGACCTTCTTGAAGGGGTCTATGCACAGTATTGTTTGAAATAACATATAAAACAGTAAAAACGGGGTAATTTTATTTAGAAAATTGACCAACAAGGATGTTGGTTGGGGGAAAACATATTTAAACTGGAACGGGGGAATAAGGGTTATGCCACAGTGGACCCAAGCACTGACCCACCAAATTGGGCAACGCTGCTATCTAAATTAGTTGAATAGGCCAAAACTGACTTCACTCTAGTGATTGATTGAAGTTGGATTTGACCCAAACGCGTTGTTTCGTAAGTGGAACTGGTTTTTGAAACCCCATTTCTCGACAAAATGAATAGAACCATCCGCGTTAATTTGGTAGACCGTCCGTTTTAATGCCTGGACTGACGTAAGGGGCTGGGCATTTGGCACCCCACTAGTACCAAACTGGGCATATTTTGCCTATACCCAGCATTGGTCTAGGGTATGCTTCAAGTCTGGGAGGCCCTGTAATTTCACCTTCTGGGCCTCCTGCCGCCCAGCCTTGTCCTTAGAGTCAGTCCCTACTATGATGTCATGTTACCATGACATGCTCCAACACCAATTCCAACCAATCGCTGTATCTGATGTACAGAGACCACTTAATTTTACCCTTTTTCTGTAGGTTTCCATTGACATTCTGGGTGTCTTTGATACATCATTTCATGACGTCCTTCAATACATCCATTTTGTCCTGCCAGGATTCTTCTATATTCTCTATTGAGTCATATAGTCGATATCTCTCGTACTTTTAAGTGGAACACTGACAATTGCAATAGTTAATCAGCGTTGAGATGTTTGTCTTCTACTCAGTGGATAAAATCATATCCCTGGAGCAGTACTTCCCATCTGGAAAGGCGTCCATAAGTATCTCTCATACTTCACTACTAGTGGAGCTATTCGTGATCCATCAAAACAATAAAATTTACCTCATACAGTTAAGGTCAGAAGTACTTGACAGCTCAGATAATTGCCAGGCCTCTCTCTTGGTGACTATGTATTTCATCTCTTTTTTAAACACCTTATAATAATAATTGTTTGGGTGATTAACCCCTTCTTTGTCCAGTTGGGACAGTATCTCGCCAAGCCCAAAATTACTTGTGGTAGTGTAGATGTAAAAGGTATTGTTGAAATCTAGGTAGGCCAAGATCAGCGCCTCTAAATTTTGCCTTTAACTCCTCAAAGGCCTGCTCATGCTCCAGGCCCCACTCATACTTTGTTTACTTCATCAACAGGTATGCGAGAGGTACAGCCAAGTCCCATGATGGTGGATAAACTACAAATAATATCCCACCATCTTGAAGAACACTTGGATGTCCCTCATACTCCTGGGTAGCTTCATAGCCACAAATCCTTGACCTTCACATCCTGGGCCTTGATCCTGCTAGTGCTGATCTTGAGCCCAAGGAGCACCAGTTGCTTCTTTAGGAAGGTGCACTTGCTCTATTTTAAGTTCATGTTTGACGCTCAAATCTGAGTAAAGACTTTGCGGAGGTGTTTAAGATGCTCTTGGAAAGTCCAGCTGAACAAAATAATATAGTTAAGATAAATCAATATACTGACAACTTAAGATAGCCAAAGATGAGTTCCATTACATTCTTGAAGGTTACTGGTGCGTTGCAGAGCCCCTGAGGCCTCCTTGTGGGCTCAAACAGCCCTTGACTACTAATTAAGGCTCACTTCTCCTGGTCCTTTGGTGAGAGCTCCATATGCTAGTATCTGCTGACCAGAACCATCGCTGAGAAGTATCTTGCCCACCAAGGCGTTTCAGAGCGTTGTTTATGCGCAGGAGCGGGTAATAGTCCTTTTTGGTTATCTTGTTCATGAGGTGGTAGTCCATGACTATGTGATGGGCCACGTCCTTTTTGCATGCTATCAGCATTGAAAAGCTCAATGACTCTCTAATAGTATAATTAACTCTTCTTCAGTTAGTTGCTTCTGTTCTTGAACAATAACAGAATTTTTAGATTTTGAGTGTTGGTAAGGCTTTAATTTAATAGTATAGCAGACCCAGTACTCATTTTGTAAAATTTCTTCATTACAGAGTCCATTGTCATTAGATCTAGTATTTAATATGTCATTGAACTCGTATAATAGCTCTTCTAACTCCTTCTGTTGTTTAGGTTCACATCCCTAATCCTGAGCTCATTAAAGCTTCTATGGCATGTATTAATTTAATGTCAATCAACTGGTCAGTCAAGACTATGTAATAACGTGTCTTTTATTGACTCAATAGGCTGAGTTTTGATATTCTAAGATGATGATTAACTCACCTGAGTAGTTGGTACCATAGTAACTGGTAAAACTCTTGGTTCATTTTCTTGGATTCTATTGGCTGTACACTTCCATTATAGTATCCAATGGTTCCTTCATGCTGATTGACAGAATCACTTGGCATTGATCCTCCAGTTAAATCTCCATGGTTTCTCTAGAGCTCAGAGTAAGCCCTTTTTCCACGCTAACCGTGGAGGGTAGTTCTTTCACACCCTTCTCTGTAAAAGTGTAGTGAAGGATTATATTGATTGATTTATCTCCACTTAACACGTTCATTAATTTCACAGTGAAATGTCTTCATCCTTAATACCAGCAGACGTTGCTAGCTCAAGATGTTCACAGCGCTGATTGAAAAGTCAATCTTTACTCCAAACATAATAAAAAACTTCGTCCCTGTTAGAAAGTCATACTGATTGTTATTCAAAGCCACTGACGGCGCCATGTGAAACATGAATCCAGTGTGTAAAGTTAACGCAGGTAGGCCCTTAGAGTGCAGGTAACGTCAGGTCCAGGAGTTTGCTAAGTCACATTGTATTCAATATTGAGCATGAACTTCAGCCTCTTCGTGAGCTTATAGGATATTATGTTGACTGAAGCCCCAGTGTCCAGTACAGCCAAGACGCGTATTTTTTGAATCAACACTTCCGCTTTTGATACACTCTTTCTAAAGAGATTTTCCAATTGTTATAATATCAGTGGCATCTTCTTCAAACTATCTCAGAGCCTCCATACTCATTGTAGTCTTAACAGTTCCTCGCTATCCAGTCCCAATTTTTTAATAGCAGCCATCACCAGCTGCTCTCCTTATTCAAAGGAGATAATGATCTTGGTAGGTTGTCTCTCTTGAGCCAGGTAGCTTTTGTCAATTTATTTTCATCAATGCTTTAACTCATAACCTAGCAATCACAGCAACCGCACTAGGCGTTCCTAAAACGTGGTATCCTACATTGGCTAAATATTTATCTTTATGATCATCTTCACCCTCAGTATGAAGATCCAACCAATAACAGTGTTGTTGTGTCTTCTTTTGGGGGGTGTACTTTTTTTAGCGGCATTTAACAAACAAGATTGGTAGAAGTGCCCAGTTTAATGACACTTATTGCAGGTCAACCCTTAATGGGGCAAGCGCTCTAGTGTTTAAGATCTTTACCCTTAGTTTTGTCGCCTTTGTTTTATATATCATATACTGTCTTTCTAATCCATTGAGGGGGTGTTCCATTGCCTTGTACTCCGTTTTGTATCTCCCAAAATGTTGAGTAATGCTACTCTAAAATCCTCTAGGGACATTGCGCTCTTCTCTGCGATAGTCATATGTGTCTTCAAGGCAGTATGCATCTACAATCACTCAATAGAACTTAGTTTGCTGTAGGTAATTTAATAGTTCCCATTGTCTACTACTGTTGAGCTTTTATGTGGGAGCAAGAAGCCTAGTTCTAATATTGACTTGTTCTTGCCCATTTTCAAAAGCTGGAACTCTTGCTTCATTTTTTGTACATCTTGTTCATGACCAAAGTCTGAGAGTAGGATACTATTCACTTCAGTCTAGGTTAATCCTTGCCTTAGGCTCACACTAAGAATCTGTAAGCCTTGTGACTCATATATACTTGCATATGGCGAGCCTTTTGGAGGTTGCTAGCGCCATCCATGATGTTCTCATACATCTGGAGGAAACCAAGAATTGTTTCTTCTCCAGGTTATACAAAGTATAACTAATATGGTTTAAAATTAGGGACTTCTTCAATGGGGTTGGCACGCATCATGAGCGTTTGTGTGGCAGTATGTTGTGTGGCCACTACTAGTGTCTCAAATCAAGTTACCAGTCAAGTTAAGTTAAATCTGATATTGTACGCAGTTGAGCCTTCAGCTCATCTATACTCTTATCTGCATTAAACAGCATGATATCATGCTGTTCTAAGTGCTCTCCATAATTATTCAGAGTTCAGAGGTTTTCTTCATTCTCCTTTTTTAGGAATAAAATTTTGCTCCTCCAGACTCTTAAAGTGAGCTTCAAGCTTCACTATTGGTGAAGGTCTTCTCACAATAAGAATGGAGGCAACTCATGCTTTTCTAGCAGTCTTTTTAATGCGCTCAAGCTGGTTTTGTATATCATACATTTCTAGTTCAATGGTACAAAGACTTAAATAGATAGTATCCTCCTCCCTCACCAGGAGTTTAGAGAAATCCTCTCCATGGTATACTTACATATTAACTTTATTGTTGAACTGCTCATGATTAATCTCATGATCTTCACTCTGGCATGATGATGCCACCCCAGTAGTGAGCACCACAGTTAGCTTGCAAACCTTTCCTTGATTAACTTGTGAGGCAGACTTGCTTCTCAGGGGATCTGTTCTACACAAATTAGGCACCAGACAACTGTCATAAGTCACATGATTATTCTCATTAAACAATTATTTCTTGATGCTACCCAATATAGCATTAATTTTAATACTTAAATAATTTGCGCTCATGGCAAAACTCTGGAGCATACTCTCTAAAATATTCTTTATGTTGGCCCTTGGGACATACCGGAATCCAAATCCAACATCTCCCTTGTCAGCTCAGCTCCAAGTTATCTGCATAAAAGAGTGTCCTATTAAAACAGAGCATATCTCAGACGGTTACTGTAAACTGCTCAATCGCTCATACCAGACAGGCTACTAGTATTTAGAAAACTTATAACAGGTTTATTTTAACACAAATAAATAATAAACTGAATTTCTGTGAAAAGATATTTTATCAAGGTAAAATGTGAAGTATTTTATACTTCCAGTGAAAAATAAAGATATAAAAATGAATGAGATTTGTAAATAAATTAGTATTTTTGGGTAGAAATATTGGGATTTTCAGGATCCCCTAGTGAGGCAGCATCTGATTACCACTTTAGGCGCTTCATCCAATTTTTATAATTCTTGTAATTTTGAGCTCCTTATTGAAGTGATTACCCCTGAACCTGGATGTCAAAGGGCCCTTTCTTCATTCCCCTGATTTCTGGTTGGGGACTGTATCTTCTTCTTGGTTTATTGCTATATTACCCAGCTTAGTAATACGCTTCTTAAAATCTGGGTTTATGCATTAACACCTACACTGTACCTCAAATCAGGTTTTTGTATGACTCTCAAAATTATTCAATACTAATTTTTAAATATTTGGGTAAGAGCTTTGATTATCTCCATTGGGGTAATACAGTGGTGTCATCTCTTTATCATTGGTAAGTTATAGATATAATCGCCTCCTGAAGGTATAAAAGGGGATATTTTGTATTCCTCTTTAGTGACATCATTGTCTTCATTAAATATTTCTTCTGGAGCATAGGAATCAAGATATACTCATGACGTCATCCTGAGCGCTTATTAAATTTTTTGACTCTTCTATTATTTTTTGGGTTTCATCAAATTCAGTTCTTGGAATGTAAGTTGCCCACACCTCCACCAGTTTAGGGTTTATATTCTGTTTATTCCCCCAGTTTAGAAATGAGCCGCAGGTGCCCTCATGGCTTCATTTGTGACATTAAGCATTTTTAAATTTTATTTGAGGTGGGCTGACCTGAGGACAATACTGCACCGATTAGGGAAGTGAAGAAAATGGGAAAAGAGGATAAACCCGGAAAACCTCCATGCGCGGCGTATGATAAGCCAGGAACTCCATGGACCGCCTTTGCTATTCGCTATCTCAGTTCGGGGCATTGGCGCGCAAAACCAACACAGTCAAAATCGTCCCCTACCCAAAGTCCATTACCAGGATCGAACTTGGGAGGCAGTGTGACATTAAGCATGATCTACTTTAAAGTAAAAATGTTACAAACTATAGTTTTATCCAGGATTTGTAAAAGTAAAATTTAATCTGATGGCAGAACCTATTGTATTTGCTTTATATTAACATATGTGGGGATAACAAGGTGTGCATTTTGACCACCCAATTTCCACCATAACAAGATACAAATGAAATGACACAAATGTGTTTTTGAATCCTTCTGATCCAAGTAAACGGGTCCAATTACTCCGCCCTTTATTAAGATTGCACCTATCAATATTTTACAAACTATTATTATGGCTTTATTGCGGCTTTAACAGATGGCTATCAATCTGTCTGGCAGAAAAGTTGGGGAACATCCTTGGGAAAGTGTAATAGGTCTGATTGAAATTTTGAATTAAATGTGTTTGAATGTCCAAACCTATTGGGATGGACTTGAAACTCCATCAGACAAGTCATAAGGCTTGGAAGGTTATATAACTTAAATTTTAATAGATTACTTAGATTTTTTACATATTTTGGAAAGACCTGAACCCATATTTTTTAATGGGATGTTTGATGGGAAGATAACCTGAAGCTGATGATGCCCTCTGGCTTCCACAACTCCTTGCACAATCTCATAGTTCTTTCTGATAACTCCTTGGTGGTAGGGAAGGAAATCATGTGGGATTCTTAAGTGGTAAGAGTTTGACCCACTTTTTAACCACAACGTGGGCTAAGCCGCCCTTGTTGATGTGGGGTACAGATGCCTTATTGAGCCCCTTCTTGGCTCATTAAGGGTTCTCCTACCTGACCAGGTATATGGTTTGATACCCAGAACTTACAAATTAAATGTTACCTGTTTAGAGCTTAAATTGGATTCATGTGGCTCTTTTGGCTGCTTTTGTACTTCTTTTTTGCAATTAATTGTACTTTCAAAATTAGTTCATTATCTAATTTGATATTATGTTCATTAATCAGAGTTGATAAATGAGGAAAACTCTCTTTGGATGGGTTAATTTAATGTTGGTGTCATTGGTAAAAAACCCAAAAGGTATAAAAGAAAGTCTTTGAGTGTGCATTATCATGGTCAGGCGCATACTATTTTTGACAAGTATTTGTATTGGTGCATCGTCTAACATCATAGGTACTGGCTGTCAGATTATTATGGCAGTCAGGGGGTATAAAGGCCTCCATCTTCAGAATTCTTTTAGAACTCTTGAAGCTTATTAAACGGCTTCTAAATTTTGTAATATATTTATTTGTTGGCTGTTTTAGGAGAGACTTGACAACTATTCTGACCAGCTATAGTATTAGCACCAGTATTAGTATCAAGTACATTGGGTTTTCTGAGGATTATTTCCGTAGGTTGAAGTATTAACCCAACTTTAAATGAGCTTTTAACAACATTGCCCTCCCCAAAACCTAGGAAAAGACTTTAGGAGCCGCGTTAAGAATCATTTATGTGTATTTTGTTTTGAACTGACTTAATAGAAATTTTTTACCCTCTTCTCATAACAATCGCTGCAGGTCCCATCCAAATGGCCTGTGGCTTCTCAGGTTGTCCTTCGCACATATGGTTGAACATAACTTATTGTCCCACTTTGTTTTGGAAAATTTAATTCTTTGGTAACACATTTTTTGGTACATATATAAATGACTTTTTAATTTTACTGCTGTCATTAAACTGAATCTTAGGAGTTCCTCCACTAACTCTTCTTGGTATCTTCCAGGAGGTGTATCTTTTTATTTGAATTCATCAATGGGGCTAACTAGCTCAGTAATGAAGCTTCTCTTCCACAAAGAACTTTGAATGATGATGTCAGAATTTTAGATAGTAATTGAATCGAATTCCCCACTCCCATATTGGGCCGTATCAAATTGGTTTCCAAACCTACCCAAAGTGAATTGTCTTCAGGAGCCCCCTCCCCAATTTTGGAGTCACATGGGGCGGCGTTTCCACCAAATTGGTCAGGTGGGCGACACAATCTAGTGAGGATGCCCACGAGGAGGCCATTCCAGAAGATCAGTAAAGATCCTGAATGGATGAGGCCCTGATGATCCCTGAGGCACTGAGTCCCAACACACCCTATAAATATCAAATCCTTCTAATCCTAATAATTTATTCAATAACTTACCCAACTTTATGCTTCCTTCTCAACCTTTTCTGCAAATTAGCAGCTTTGATCCACCTTTGGACCTTGGCACCAGTCTAGAGAGCTGTAATGCTGACAAGAGTGGTTCTCACTACAGGGGGCTCTGAGCTGTCCCAAGTGAAAATATCTATCACGTTGGAAAATACTAGCAGCCTAGAAGACCAAACCGCTGGTTGGTTGAGAAGCATTGCCCAATGGGTTAGTACCTCGCGGCATTAAATACTGGCCGCTCAACCTGAAATATTAGAATTTTGAGCCGCTTTCCAGTTCACCCTGCCTTCTATTGATGGAAGTCAGTACCAACTCCAATATGAAAACCTTAATGGGGTAATCTCACAACTAATAAATGGTATCTACTCTGCGGGTGCTCACACTAGTCATTCCTATGCCTCTGCTGCTCCCTCTACCATGTGGGACCTCTACGGCTCAGCCCAGCTGCCCATCAGAACTCACATTGGGCCCCAAACGTTACCTCCGCCATTTCATTCATCCCGCTATCCATCACCTACTCCAACTGGTTGGGTTGCACCATCAAAAAGTCTCACGCCAACTGGGGCTCACCCAGGCTCTACACACCCACCTTGTCAATTTTTATAATGCAGCCTCCTCCTTTATTCATGACAACTGTGAGGCCATATTTAACAATTGACGGCTTATTAATGAAGTCCGAGATCAGGTAATGGTGTTAGATCATGGGATCTCCAGGTATCTTGGTGATGAGCTGCATCGGAACATCCAACATCTTGAAATAACTTGGAATCAACGCCTCCTCTAATTCAAGAATCTGGTACAGACCCTACAACAACACTATTGGGAGCTGGCCTCTCGTGACTACCCATCTAGGGGTGAAAGTCCTGAAGGGCCTTGGGGGCCTGAAGGCCCTGTGGGGCGTGGGGGGCCTAAAGGGCCAGAGGGTCTCCGTGGACCCCTGGGACCCCCAGGTCCCTCGGCTCCCACTGCTGCTGGCCCTGAGGACCCCTTGCGGAAGGATGTAACAATAGCCTTGGCTGTTTTATGTGAACAAATTCAGAATTTAGCCAAAGGATGCAGACTCTGAACGGATGTAGTCCCTCTTGACCCTAGAGTCTCCCTAAATGCCCTGTCAGATGAAATGGGCAACTTAAGTATTTTGCTGAGCTTACTGATGCCCACTTCTCTCAGCTGGAGCAAACTTGTCGAGGGTTGAAACCTGCCTGACAACCCTCAAAGACCAGTTTAACCGCCAGCATGCTGACATACAATCTCTAAAAGAGAAAGTCGCAGACAAGGCTTCCATTTCCTCTATCAATTAAAATTGGGATGATGTCCAGGAGGAACTTGAGGGCCTATGATGCCAGCTAGATCAGCAGGGCCCCCATGACTATGCTGAAGCTGAGGTTTCAGAGTCAAAACCTATCCCTGGTGTTAACACCCTCTCCGCTCCTCTGGTAACTAACTTTAAACCTACTTTTAAAGAAAGGTTTATTCCCAGTCAAGAGAACATTGCATCCTTCTTGTACGCTTATGAGAGCTCCATGGAGGAGGCCACCGATTAGCAGAAGGTAAAACATATCTACTCCTTCCTAGATAGCACTGCTTGGGAGATCATGACCCCTCACTTGAAGGAGTGCACAACTTGGGATCAGGTCTGCACGGCTTTAATCCATGAGTTTGGCACCAACCAAACCCTAGACAACCAAAACAGGCTTTCATGGGTATCAGATTGAACAAATGAGAAAGCCTCACAGAGTTCACCTGCCACTTTTATGCCCAATCTCAACCCTTGGTCACCACAAATTGTATCACCCTGGATGACACTATTACCGCTGTCATTTTTGCATTGGGATCCTACCCTGAGGTCCAAATGCATATGATCGGCCAGAAGAATGGGTTTACCTGCATCCAAGAAATCAAGGAGTCCATTAATGAGATCCCTATGTCGACTTTACACTTTAAGGCTACCACCACAGGCCCCTCTAACCATCCTAAATTCCATGTGGTTGAAAACCAGAAAAATCCTCAATCCAGATGCACTTACTATAACAGTTCCAGACACAGCGCCAAGAACTACTGGAAACGACTTGCCAAGGAGGCGGGAAAAGGGAAGTCAGCATGAAGGATGAGGCACTCCGTGCTGACAACACTACTCAGCCTCAATAATCCTCCGCAATCTTGAACAAACTAGGAGCTACAGCATCTGGAGAAGAAGTTTTAGTATCTAATGATAATAAAGAAATTGATACTGCTTACTCTTCTTCTGATGACACCCCCATGTTCCTCACCCTGCCGCCCCAGTTTGGAAGTCTGGTCACCCGGGTCGCAGTTCAAGTTCTTAAGATACCAATCCATGCCATAGTCAATAGTGACTCCCTCATGAATGTTATATCCTCCAAGTTGATGAAATGCATCAACATCGCTCCCAATATACCACACTATATGGAGTATGGCTTGGCTGGCCCCCAGTGCACCCAATCTATAGGGGCTTATTTCTCTCTACCAATATAATTTGGGAAGCTCGCTGTAGACATGCCCACTGTCACTCTGGATAACCCTAGCTATGATCTGCTCCTCGGGACTCAGTTTCTTTGAGATTATTTGGCAGTGCCCCATTACAATGGAGGCTTTCTATCCTTACTTGGTCGTTGTATCCCGCTTATCTTTGAGACCCCCCGTGACTCTAAAACTGAGGTTAAAGCCTGGGCTTGTCTGCTAGAGAGTGAAGGCTGAATCAATCAGCTTGAAAATCATATTAGGGGTTCCTGAGTCTGACTGCACCCCTCCTGCTGTTGATGGGCAAGAAGGCATGCCAAATTACTTACCTAAGGCAACTACCATTCCCCAAAATCTCAGATTATTACTGAAACCTGGGTCCATGTCAACATCCCCTCGGGTACCTGCTATTGGTCTTAGGCCTATACAACCCATCCCCAAAGGAGGTGCTAGCTTGTCTGGGGATTATAGATCCAGATTTTGCTGGATCTATATCAGTGCTGTTGACCAACCTTACTGATAAACCCAAAATAGTAGGTCCAAACAGCCTGGCGGCCTATGTCCACCTACTACCAGTGGAAGCTATTGCTGACATCCAAAACTTTGGGGACTTGAGAGACTTTGGTTTGAAAGCTTCACCCCCGGTTAGTCTGGTTGATACTAATATCAGTAAAGACCTCTCAGATGACCAACAGCATAAGGTCCTAGAGTTGTTGGAAGAATATTTGGACTTTTTTCAACCTCAACCTATGACTTCAGAAGAATGAACAGGGTCCTCCATCATGTAGAAACTGGGGATGCTCCTCCCTTCTAGTCACAAACTTACCAAAAGAGAAAGGTCGAGGAGTCCCAGGTGACCGTTGAGCTAAAACAACTGCTTGACGCCAGACTCCTGGTGCCCTCACGCAGCCCTTGGGCCTCTCCACTTCTGCTGGTTTGGAAGAAGGATGGTAACCATCAGGTGATGATGGATTATCAATGACTTAGCTCCATCACTAAAAAGGACAGTTATCCTTTGCCTCAAATTGATGATTCCCTCCATCTTTTTGCCAGATCCCACTACTTTTCCGCCATGGACCTTGCCAGCGGGTATTGGCAGGTTGAGCTCAACCCTGAGGACCGGGCTAAGTGTGTGCTCATAGCCAATGAGGGACTATTTGAGCCCACCAGGATGCCCCAAGGCCTTTGTAACGCCCTGGCAGCTTTCCAACGTGCCATGGATGGGATACTAGGGGACTTGAAGCTTTCCTGGGCCCTTGATTATCTAGATGACATTACCGTTTTTTTAAACCTTTAATGGGCACATCAAGCATCTATGCGAAGTCTTCAATTGGCTACAAAGGGCGTCCATAAAGCTAAATCCATAGAAATGCTCTTTCTTTCAGTCTGAACTAGAGTTCTTGGGGCACAAGGTTTCCAAGGATGGGATCCAGCCAATACCGGACAAGGTTGCTGCCATAGAAAAGATGATGCGCCTCCAGAGCTTAAGTAATATTCAGGTATTCCTAGGCATGGTGGGCTATTATTGGCAGTTTATTCCTAAGTTTTCTATTCTCGCTGAGCCGCTTTTTTTCCTCCTGCAGAAAAATGTGCCATTTGAGTAGTGGCCTGAACAAGAACAGGCTTATAATGCCTTGAGAACCGCTCTATGTATTAAACCCATTCTAGTCCACCCGCACTTTGACCAACCCTTCTTGTTGTTCATAAGTGTGAGCAACGTTGCTGTTGGGGCAATCCTAGCCCAACATGATGAAACCAGGTCAGCCACCCTGTGGCCTATTTTAGTAAGATGCTAAGTAAAGCTGAGCGGAACTACAGCGTCACTGAGAGAGAATGTCTAGCCATCCTACTAGCCATCAAACATTTTTTGCCTTACCTCTACGGTACCCATTTTACTATTATCACAGACCACTCCTCGCTCCAGTGGCTTCAACAAATGAAGGACCCCAATGATCGGCTAGCCAGGTGGGCTCTACGACTGCAGAGCTACGATTTAACCATCATCCATCACGCAGGCACGATTCACCAGAATGCTGATGGCCTCTACAGGATGCTGGTTCTAGCAGCATTGACCCCTGAGGAGGACTGTCTGTATGATTTAATAGGCCGACCTGAGCAGTGGAAATTGGAAACCCCGGAGGTCCAAAATGAACTCTGAAGGATGACTAATGACACACAAATTAAGGATGAGCTGCTTTACAAGAAGGTCAACAAGATGTTGCTCCCTTACATCTGCCCCTCCTCCAGAACTGATGTTATACTGGAAGGCCATTCCACCGTGGAACATGGGGACATCAAAAAGACTCATGGGTGGCTGAAGTTGCGATGCTACTGGGACCGCATGGTAGAGACTATCCAGGAGGTCCTGGAAGCATGCATGACTTGCGGATTGCAAGATAGAGCCAACCCTTGATTCCACCATTTGGTTGTTGGCCCGACTGGGCCCTTCAATGTGGTAAGCATTGATTTGGTGGGCCCTCTTCCCACTGGGCTGCAAGGCCATAAATATTATCCTATACGTGGACCATCTAACCAAGCTGGTTGAAGCGATTTCAGTCCTGGCTGCTACTGCTAAAGCCACAGCCCTTTTCCTCGTTTGATCCTTTTTCACCCAGCATGGGTGCCACAAACCTTACTTTTGGACAATGGATTGAACTTCACCTCATAGGTAGTACAAGAACTTACCTCGCTATTCTGCACTACCCAGAGTTTCGCTGCACTTTACCACCCCCCTCCACTAATGGGGCAGTTGAACGGGCTAATGCAACACTTATTTCCATTCTTCAAAAATCTAGCTGCCTCAGATCCTGCCCGTTGAAACCATTATCTACCCAGCGCCTTGCTTGCCTACAGGGTGAGATATCACCAATTAATCAAGATGTCCCCATTCAAAGCCCTATATGGCGGGCACCTTGGCTGCCAAGTAGCGTCTAGCCCATGCTCGAGATCTCCACCCTAGAGAACTCCAAATTAATAATAAGTGCCTTAGCCAATGAAATTGACCAGCTTCAATCCCAAGCCACTCAAGGCATTATCACCACCAATAGAAGAGAGACATCCCAATTTAATCTTTGGTGACCCTTTTTACCAAAAATTTTAATTAGGTGATCTCATTCTCTTTTATCACCATTGACCTGGAGGCTGACAAAAAGAACTAGAAGTACTTTAGTCTGGACCCTATAAAGTCATTCATAAGGTGAATTCTGAGTACTCCATTGCTGACATCAACCAAAGAACCGTGGTTAAGCAGGTGCATGGTCAGTTTCTGCGACCATATTCCCCCTTTAACAGGATCTTGAGGAAAGCATTGTCAGAATTTGAGATAGCAATCAAATTGAATTCCCCACTCCTGGATCAGGCTATATCAAATCAGTTTCCAAACCTACCCAAAGTGAATCAGCTTCAGGAACCCCCTCCAATTTTGGAGTCACATGGGGCGGCGTTTACACCAATTCTGTCGGGTGGGTGACACAATCTAGTGAGGATGCCCACGAGGAGGCCATACTGGAAGATCAATAAAGATCCTGAATGGATGAGGCCCTGATGATCCCTGAGGCACCGAGTCCCAACACACCCTATAAATATTAAATCCTTCTAAGCCTAATAAATTATTTAATAACTTACACAACTTTCCTTTTCCTTCACAACCTTTTATGAGAATTAGCAGCTTTAAGCCACCTTCAGACCTCAGCGCCAGTCTAGAGAACTGTAGCGCTGACAGATGAGATGAAAATAGTCTTATGGTTGCTTAACTTTAAGCGAACAGGGTTGATGGCAAAAAGGTGTCCTGATCTGAACCATGGTTGATTTCAATATTCTGTAAAATTAACGTGAGGGTTCAATTCAGTCTTTCCATACTTCCATTGCTCAAGAGTATTTATGGCTTGAATAACTGCTTCTTAACTCCCTCTAAGTCCATTAGGTGTCTCACAAAATTTGAGATGAGGTATTGTCCTTTATTGTAAGTAGTATCTGAGGGCATCCATGGTAAGTAAAAATTTAGTTATATAACAATCTTATGGTAACTATAGAGGTGAAGGTCTTTTCTGCAACCGCTTCGTCCCACTTGGTGAAGTGTTTTGTTTCAATAAAAGTGAGCTTGTTCCCAATAATGACTTCACTGATGGTCTACCAATGACAATGGAGACGTTGTGAAAAGTGCAGTTGAAAAAAACTATCTCTTTTAATTCAGTCACTTATCCAATTAAATCTGAATTATGTAAGTTTTCACACTTGACCTGCTTTTATGCCCGCGCCTCTCCAATCCCATGTCAACTATATTGATGCCTGCTGCCCCCACATGGGACGGCAGTGCTCTTCCTCCTGTTGTTTATCATTTCTGCCAAAATGCACCCAAGCTGTCAGAGCTAGCCTCATAAACACTTCCAGTCAAACAATTTCACCTCAGGACCTAGCTCACCAACATGCATGCTCCCAGGCGGTGCTTCAAAGCCCCTGGTGCTCCCTTGGAACAATTTGCATTTCAGCCTCTGAGTTGAGTATGGGAAACTCTTCCCTTATGTGATCATGGCCATCATTGAGATGGCCACAGCAGTTTATAAGCCTACTAGATTGATAGAATTCTGCTCCTTAAAGGGTTACTTTATCCCTAGCTTCTCATTTGAAGCCCAGTTTATGGTACAGCACATCTGCCTTTTATTAAAAAATATTCTAATCCCTACAAACTTAACATTATTGCTTATTGAGGCCACACTGGTAGTCCAGTTTGCTGGCTTTCCCTTCCAACTTTCCCCCAAACGCCTCTGCCATAAACTCACGGAGGGCTTGGCTGCCTATGGCGCCAACATCATGCTCCAGTTTTTGGTTCCCAATGACTCCAATTGTTTTTCTGGTCCTCACACATTTGTAAAACTCTGCTCTTTCTGTCAGGTAGCCCACCTCTTGATATCCTTCGCGCTATGATCAGATTGTCTCATGATCATCCCTTTTGGGCACGTGTCAAAAATGCCCACTCCATCTGTCCCTTGTGCCTTAAACTTGACCATTCAAGTTGCAAGTACCCAACAGTTTCTAAAGAAGCTTCTCCCACCACTCCTCCCTTTAGCATAAACACCACCACTGTTTCAACTAAAATTATGAATGGGGATCAACTCTAACCCCCTTCCGCTGAGGGTGCTGCTCCCACAGCTCCACCCACCCAAAGTTTGACTGCCAGAACCATTCCTGAGCAGATGGTGGCTCAAGTGCCAGCAAATTTGCCATGGTCCACTGTGCGCGGCCAATCAGCATCTACCACCTTACCAACTTCTGTCGCTGTCACAGTGCTGTCCATATCAAATCCTTTTGAGTCTCTCAAATGGATTGACAATTCAAACTGAGTTTAAGAAATTAAACTTGGCTTTGACTGATTGTAATTTTTCATCCAACTCCCAGTTTGGCTCCCTACTGCTGTTTTCACTATTGATATAGATATCTAGTCTATAGAAATTTTTATCAAGTATGTTGATGAAGCTGCTGCCCCACCAACCCCCTTCTCTGCTAAATTCTTATACTGAAATCGAGTAACTTTTTGAGGGTATCCTCATCTTATACTTCCCCTGAGATTTTCCTGATGAATCGAAGTACAATATTGAAAATCACATTTGAAACTGGTCACACATGTGTCAACTTGGAGATATCTTCACTTTAAAGCCCCAACTACCTCAAACCTGCCAATGCATTAAATAATTCAATTGTATGCACAAACTCATCACTTTTGCTAAGCACCATATTTCCAATACATTGAGGTGATGCACACCACTGGCCTCATTGATGAGGAAAACCATCACCTCTTTCTCCTTATGCTCCACGTTGCTGATGCTCCAACCTCCTTTTTGTCCGCCTTAGCCCTCCACATGAAGACACTGTTGCCAGATGAAAATCCTCTAACCCCTCTTCCTCTTCTAATATGGATGCTTAGGCCAACGCCACGGACCATGATAGGATTTATCAAAAAAGTTTATATATTAATCCATTTTTTAGCACAACGCAAATAAAAATGCATGGAGAACACCTCTCATGTGTTGGGCACCACTAGTATTTAAAAAATTGAAATGGTGCAGTTGGAGGTACATGATGAAAATCTAACTTCTTTAGAAGTGGCATATAAGGCGCATTCATTACAGAGCTCTAGAGCCTGACTAATGACTTACAAAATTCCTTCCCAGTTTAATCTCTCCTTTAGTTGTTTGTTTTGTTAATGAAGCATTAAATTGCCTACTAAATGGTGTACTACCATGATTATTGCCATTTATTCACTCAGCATCACATAAAGTAAGTTATTTCTCATGTATTATCCTCTCTCACTGTCCTTCTCAGAACCTCGTTGCTCTTGAGCAGCTAATAATCTTCTTCAATAATTTAACTTCGTCTTTCCATTATTTCTTAGGTCTTCCATTAGTCCATTAATACTATCACTCTTGGGCGCTTGCAAGTGGAAAATGGCTAAGGATGAAAAGCCATCCATACTCCAGCGCTTCTCTCCATCCCAGTGAAGGATCTCAAAATCATAACCTTGATGCTGAATGACCCATAATAAAAGCCTTCCATCTGATTCTTTCTAAAAATTTTAACTATCTTAATGAGGCATAGTTTTTGTGCTTATAAGAAGTGTACATCATAAACAAAATGTTGTAAGTGACATAATGTTCAGATTACAGCTAGGCCCTTGAGCTCTGAAACTTTATAGTTGCATTCTTCTCTAGCAAATGTTTTTAAATAGAACTCTATAGAATACTTCACTTCTCTTTAAACCAACTGAGGTATGATGGCGTCCCTACCCACATATTTGGCGTTGTTATATATGTATAAGGTCTTTGTAAAGTCTGGGTGTATCATTTTTGGTGTTTCCATCAACTTATGCTTGTGTTGGTGTGAAGGCATCATATTGCTTTATCTCTGATTGAACAATTCTTATTTGTTCATCAAGTGCATGTGGCTTGGTAATGTTCTCAAAAACTATGCACAATTTGCTGTAGTATCTTGCCATGCTAAGAATACCTGAAAATCTTTTATGCTTTTAGGGAACCCACCCTAGAAATTGATTTGAAATTCCCTTCATGTGGATTGGGTCCTCTTCAGTTTACTCCTTGGGCAAGGAATTCTAACTAATAATTAAAAATAAGCGTTTGATTTTATTTACTGAGCTTGTCTTCTCTCAAGCGGGTATGATCTTCTTTTAGGTGTTCTAGATGATACTTGAATATCTTTTGAACGCGTTGATCTAAACAAATAAAAATATTTGACATCTTTTTGATCTCTGTAAATCAAATCCATTACTTTCTGGATTGTTGTTGAGGCATTGATAAGCCCTTTGGCTTTAGAGTTTGTTTGTATAAACCACAACTGGTTATCAATGCATACTTCTCCTGATCTTTTTACAGCTTCATTTGCCAGTATCCACTTGCTAGGTTCATTATAGAGAATTAGTGCAACCCTGTCAGTCTTATAAAAGAATTGTCACTGCGCGGTATCCAGTAAAAATCTTTTTTTATGACATTGAGTTTTCTTTAATCCATAGCTATTTGGTTGGACCCATCATTCTTTTTCACTAGTAGAAGGGGCGACGCCCAAAGACTCTTGAAGGGTAATACCAGTTCTGCATCTATAGACTGTTTTTATCTTAAATGCCTTTTTATATACACTTTGAATGATGGCAAGCCTTTTAGTGAAGTAGTATTGCACTCCCAGTGTCAATCTCCAAAACTTCTCCCTTGCAAATGCCATAATCTTTGGATTTATTGCTAAAAGAGTCCTTATATCTATCCAAGATTTCATTGAGTTCAAATTCTTTTTGTGTAGTTACTCTTGAAGCCCAAACTCGTCAACGCCAGCAATGGTGTAACTGATTTTATGTTAGCGTATCAATGAATTTTCAATTTGGCTATGGTTTGACCCTCCTTGAATTGAACAGGTTGCTTCACAGTGTTTCAAAGTAGGACTTTGACTTCTCCTTGGTATGCTGAATTGTAAAATCCAGGATCCACTCAAGGTTCCTGGTCTTTAACTCCATTAGGACAATATACTTTGAGCTTTGTCTGTTCTGGTATATTATACTGATTTTGACCAAAAAATTTCTGTACTCCAGGAATTAATGCTACCTCCTCGCTGGCTTATAAAGGCAACCCAAACTCTTTTTCTACTGTGCTTTGGTAGGTGCTTTGCTCCCTTCATCCTTAAAGCATGACTGACTTAGTAATTGAGATGTCTGGGTTCAACCAGGAATACTCGCTTCTTACACTCCTTCATCCCCTTGTCTTGAAACAAAAATGGCATCTAGTAATTGAATAGCCTGACTGACCTCTTTTAAAGTTGATGAATCTTCAAATCCAACTAGGAACTACGTTCCTATGAGTAAATTATAGTTGTCATCTCAAATACCACAGCCAGAGCTAACAAAACAATGCATTAATTTGAAAGTGTGACATGCAATAAAATACTAGTGCTTTGGTTGACTCAAGCGCACCAGTTTTTAGTTTGTCCTGATAATTGATGTCCAATGCATATTTTGATCTCCACATGAACTTGGAAGACATTTTGCTGATCGGAGAGCATTTATTAAGTACTGCTAACACTTTGACTTTGTACATTGACTTCCACTCTCATAATTACCTTGCCAATAGTCATTCCTGTGATAAGGATTTCACTTAGTGTTTGAACGAATCCTCCTAACTCTTCAGGTAAGCAGGAACCATCACAAGCCTTGGGTGACTCACAATATTCGATTATAATCTTCTTGAAAATAATTTTTACTAGATTACATCATCCAAAGTACTAACTATGATCTGAGTGGATTCTAAAGATTGAGATATGTAAATTTGTTCTGAGGGCTCAAGATTCATTTAGTTTGACCTTCAGTAGGCGGGCACAATACTTCACTGGGGCTCCAAGGACATAGTATCAGGACGCAACTTTTGAACCAGGTTAAGCTTAATCTTATGTGTTGTACAAACCAATTTACTGATCTCACAATTTCAATTTAAGTTCTTCCTCTATACTCCTTTATCTTAGGGCAATATATCCAGAAGTGCTCTTCTTGCTGATAGTTGTTACTTATGAATTTGTTGGAATTCAGGTACTTTTTTAACTGGTCAGTAAACCTTCTCCTTGGGAATATCTCCAAGTCTTTGAGCAATGAAAGCATCCTTTTATTCAGGACGCCGTTGCTAAAAGGTTATGATATCTTACCTCTGTTTTATATTAGGCTTTGACTTCAATTAAGGTCTCCTTAAAGGCCTTAAATGATTCTGCTGTTTCATGGCCAAGTTCATGTGCATCAGAAGTTGAAGATGTTGTTTGAGTGAGCTAAGAAAAACGGTCTTTGTGGTTACTAGATCCAAGACTCCAGTCATCTAAACCTGTTGGGCCTTAAGGTAGTACTGGTTTTAATTGCCCACAACTGACTCAGACTTTCCCACTTTTATAGTGAGAATTTTTATTTCATGTTTAAAAGAATCATGTGCGCTTCTAAACGTGGCAATAAGAATCTCCTTAATCTCATTCTGAGTGTGGCGGGGTCAAAGTGTGGCTATGTGAATCTCCTGTGCTTCTCTACTCATAAACTACTGAACATAGCAAGATTTTTGCTTGTTGCTGGCTCCGTTCATAATGTTCTTATTTAATTAAAGAATCTAAATATAGTTATCTTATCAGGATTGAACTTTATCTTGGAGTATGGGTAGAAATTGGGATCCTCTTCCTATCAATTTGTCAGTCAGGTTGTAAAAATTGCTGATGTGTTGGTGCAGATGATTCTGAATTCAAATGTTACCCCTGTAATGACCACCAATTATTGCTGAACTGACACGCTTGTACAGTGCTGATTTAAAGAGTTGAACCAGATACAGCAAATTTTTTTATTTAACCACAGGATGCTTCACTGATAAATTTGGAGATTTTTTACTAGTATGTGTGACTCTTACTCATGTTTCCAAGTGTGTACAACCATTTTAGATCCTTGGAATATTCTTGACAATAGCTTTTCAAGAACACACTGGAGCTCCTATCAACTTATGCTGGTAAATCAGGCTATGTCTAAACCTTCTAAATTAGTTCTTCTGGTATATGGCTTTATTATTATTATTATATAGAGAACAATAAAAGGCAGATTCTGTAAAAGCATTTGTTTTATTTTAAGTATGTTCTAAGGAATCAGAATATTTAAAGTATTTGGAGTTTTAACATAGAAATTAGTGTAACAAGCCAAATAATTCTTCAAAAGGCGATTCTTCAATTGTATCTTGGTTTTGGGTAGGCAGAGTAGACCCTAAACCTTGCTGATCTTTAGAGTTGTCTCCGCATATAGTAATGTGAAATTCCTATTTTGTCATATTTTACTAGTTGCCTGTTTGAAGCTTGAACTGGATTTCTGTGGCTCAACGGCTCTAGTAGCTCTTGCACTGCTTCTTTACTTTGTTCCTTTCAATTGATTGAAGTTTTTTATATTGGTTTGTTTCTGATTTTGTAATATATGTAATGTGCTTAAGCCTGTTGTATCATTTTAGTACTAATATGGGCTTGATAAAGTGACAGAAGCAAAACCTCAAAATAAGAACATTACACTTAATTTAGGTAAAAATGCCTGTGTACGGTGAGCAAAAAACTTACTTTGGTCTTAGTTGAATTTTTTTTATAATTTAGAGAGGTTTATATGCTAAACGTCAGGAAATGGGATGCATAAAGGGGAACAGGCCTAAGGTTAGCAGATTTTCTGGCTGCACTATCAAAATGATAACCTATTGATTTAATAAACAGTTAGGCATAAGCAATTGGCATGGCATTGTGCAGCAGTGGTTCTTCTGGTGAGCTCCAGCAAGGTAGATGCTTGAAAAGGAGTCATATTAAAAATGTGAATGCCATAATTCAGTTAAAAATAGATTGTAACATCTCCCATTGCAAGATGGAGGCATTGGTGGGCAGCAGCAGAGATGAGGGAAAAAAAGTATGACTGGAATTGCATTATCAGGTGCCAGGACTACTAACAAACCACTCTTTGGTGGCCAGTGTCTGCAGCAATGGCAGCCAATGGGCTTGCACTACTGAGTGTAAACATCAGCTAGTTGGAAGGGATAGGAGGCCCAACGGAAGAGCACCCGTTGTAGAGCACTGGAGGGGGGATAGCGATATGGGAGTGTGCGGCCTAACTGAGGACAAGATGGAAGAAGGTAATGCGGTGCACACCTAGAAGCATGCAAATTTTGGACTAGGTATTTTTATGGAGATGGTGTAACAAAGAACTTAGTATGGTTTACCGAGCTGAAGGCCATTGCATTGTTCTGATGCTAGGATAAGTTTGGAAAAGCTGATAGAAGCAAAGTTACAAGATCAGAATGAAATGTTTGATTTAAACTTAGAAAAACGCCTACACAAGGCAAGTAAAAATTGATAAAGTTCTAAGATGAGGTTCTCTTAGAATTGTGGCAAGTTTATATACCAAACATTGGCAAAATGGGATGCATGAGGAGGGAAACTGGCCTAAGGACAGTGTAAATTCTGGATGTGATATCAGATTGCAAACTGACAAAATGATAAACAGTGAGTCAAACTGATTAGTTTAGCATTACACACCAAAAAAAACGTCAAGCTTCAGAAAGGTGGATGTTTAAAAACAAGTTGTATTAAAAATTTAAATGCATATGATTGTAAATCTGGATTGTGACAATAAGCTCACTACTCAGATTCTCCCAAACAGGAAACTCACTTCAGGCAAGTCAATAGTAATTTGGCCATCATTGGTTGAGAAACATAAAGGTATAAAAAGGGGGTCCTTTGAAGGCATCATTTGTTGTTGGGTGTATGCCCTTTTTGACCAGTAATTATACTAGATGTCCTCTGACATCATGGTCACTGGCTGTCAAATCAATTTAGTGGTCAGGGGGTATATAAAGGCCTCCTTTGTCAGGAATTTTAGACCGCTTGAAACTTACAAAAAGGGCTTCTAAATTTTTAAACTATATTCTTATTTTTGGACATATTAGTAGAGGCTCGATCATTTATACTGATCAGCTATAAAATTAGCACCAGTACTAGTAATAGTAAATTGGGGGTTTCTGGAGGGTTATTTCCATAAAGTGAGTAATTATCTCTTTTAGTTGAGCTTTTCTCAACAATGTGCAAGCTCATTAAAATTAATTTAGTTTTCTATGCTTATTTTTAGCTTATATAGCATAGGGCTGCAAAGTACTTCCTGATGAGTTAAATGGAGGCAACAGAGGTTTGTATACCCAAGTTTGTTTTCTCATCCTGCTTGGTATAAGTATGATCAAGGCATAAAGCTTCTATACCTTTATCTTGTGATTTTGAATTTAAATTTAACACAATGTACAAGGTTAAAAATTATTTCATGATTTAGTGTACTTTTATACATTATCTCCAAAACAGTTTTTACTAACATTTGTCAGTATAATGACCATATTCTTACAGGGATTATTGGATGACTGAGCTTTAAGTGCACAGAATTGGTGAGTATCCTCATGCATATTATCAGCCATATTGATGACCACATATTTATTATTGCCAAACTTGTTTTTAGAATCTTGCGAGCTAGTTGTCACAGATTACCCATTTTTATTATCATTATGTTTTTACCAAATGTTGGCAACAAAGATATCCTTCATATAGGTTAAGTGGATGAGATCTTACATTAAATTATATATATATATATAAAATAAAATAATAAGTTTGTAAAGTTATACCATATAAGCACATAAAACTAATTTCAAAATAATAATATAAGCTAAGTATTTTATCTATAAAGATCTTTTTTCTTTTAAAGAAATAAAAAAGTGGCAAGCTGCAGAAAACTATAAATAAAAATAAAAATAAGCCTGAAAGGTTTGAGATTAACCTTAAAGGTACCATTTCTAGTGTTGTATCTGTACTATATTTAAGCTCAGTCAAGTTTAAAAATGGCTTGGGAAGGCATCATGACAAACCTAACCCTAGCTGATGGGACCCTTAAAGCTCTCTCTCTCTCTCTCTCTCTCTCTCTCTCTCTCTCTCTCTCTCTCGCTTTAGCTTAGGATTTTATAAAACAAAACAAGTTGAAATGTAGTAATTGGAAGTTTTGTCAATACTCACTAAACCATGATTGATATAGTACCAGAATATGTAAGAGCTCTTTAGATATAGTGTAAGGTTAAATTAGTATACTATAAAAATTACTCATATATTTTCTTATAATTAGTTGACAAGAAATATTCCCAGGTCTCTTTGCCCTAAATAAATAAAATAAAACCTTTTTCCAGAAGATTGCTTCCTTGATAAAAAATCAAATAGTTCTTAACTAGAACTATAGTAGATGTGGTGTATGAATTGGTAGTTTTTTATAGAAAGATTCAGCGGTCACAGGAACGACCCCATATGGCAATTGTCCAAATCTTCCTCTTTTGAAAACTATATCATTAATTAAATAATAGAGGAGTGAGGAAACAATGTTTTTCTTAACCATAATGGGTTTGAACTTATAATATTTAGTACCCACCTTAGCTTGTGGGTACAGGTGTGCTCACCTACACCCAGTTGGCTTGAGTGGCTTAAGTATCTCAGCAGATTTAAAATACATTGAACTGTTTAGCTATATCAGTGGATAAGCAAATATCTCATATCTGATGAAAATTACTACAGTATACCCTAGAATAGGTATTTCATAATGTGGCATGTGTATTAATATGTCTGAATAGAAGTGCCACCCAAGAAGGATACTGAAGTGAACTGCAATACTGCTTTTAGCTGTTTTTCTCAGAGGTGCCTTGCTTCTAAACCTTAATTTTGTTCTGTTTTTTGTTTTATACCCTTTGGACCTACCTTATTTTGAATTATTTCATCTAACCGTAATACCGGAGACTTTGAGTGAAAGTCATTATTTAGTTTTAACAATTCAACTTTACTTTGACTTTATTTCGTTATGCATCTTCCTTTTATTCTTTTTTGTAGTAGTGCTTATAGATACAACTCGGTTTTTTCATGGCGTTCACAAGTTTTACAACTTTAGCTTTATCTTGTGGCTTAGTTTTGTTTTAGTGCACTTGCTTCGAATCAAACAGATAAATTATTGCTGAGTAAGGTAGTATGTAGATGGCTGTTACGCTTTATTGGTTGACCTTTTTATAACTAAAATGTACCGCTCTTTAGGAATTTATACGTTTTGCTTTCTAACACTACCTGAGACTATATACCTATTTGTATTTTCAAGTAACTTAGGTTCTTTCAGCATTTTTTAATAAAAATATTTTGGACAATCGATGTTTACATATCATTTCACTCTATATACGAAAATTACCCAAATTGGAATAGACTTTTCCTTTGGCTCTCTGCCGTTTTGGGGGTTTCGGTAAGATTGCTAAACTCATATATAGCCGCAAAGTCATAATTTATTGCACTTTTTTGCTTTGAAGCGGCACTTTAAAAACTCTTTAAAATATGAGCGTTACAATTTTATTAAGTTTTTCTAGAGTGGGGAAAATTTTGGCGAAGCAAAAAAACTAACCATTATCTTTGATTTATATGCATACATGAATATTTGATGAATTAGCCTAGAGACACTGTATTTTTATAAAATCATGAATCAAATAGGACCCAGCCCCAAACCAGTAGCCTCTCGAACACTCGCACGGCAGTTCTTTTCTCGTTTCAACTCACATAAAGCATGTTCCGAGAAAAACAAGGCAGCTAAACACGAATGTGTTGGTGAGAAGATAAACACTACTATGCCAGAATATCTTAGAATGACAACTTGTTTAATGGTTGGACTGCTATCTAAGGTTTTTTTAAAGATGGCTTGCACTAAAGTGCATCTTCGCAATTTTGGGGTGCTACTCAAACAAGTGGAATTTAGGGCCAAGGGGAGAAGCTTGATAACTGTTTTAAACCACGCTTCAATGTTAGACGATCCGCTCCTGTGGGGCACACTCCCGAACCGCTTTTTGGCCAAGCCAAACTTGGTTCGCTGGTCGCTTGCAGCCAAGGAAGTTATTTTTCTCAACCCCATCTTCAATGCCTTTTTTGCAGCAGGTCAAACTATTCCAGTGATTAGGGGTGCAGGGTGAGCTTTATAATCAGCTGAACTTGACGAACTAGGATCTATCAGCCAGCTATTGATGCAGCTATTGAATTGTTAAACCAGAACAAATGGGTTAGCATTTATCCTGAGGGGAAGGTAAACCGTGACACGTCCCTCTTGCCATTCAAATGGGGGATTGGGCGTCTGATCCAGGAAACCACATCAACTCCTATTATTCTTCCCATCTATCATGCAGGTATATGCTCCTTTGTAGCTTGTTCTGAAAACAAAGGCATGGTTGATATCTGCCCCGGTACTTTTCCCCGCATTGGCAAGGAATTGGTTGTTTCAGTTGGATGCCCAATGGATATTCGTGCTTGGCTAAAAAACGATACTAATTTTCAAACCATTGACCCAAAGGACTCAGATAAAGCCAGATCTTACATTACTGGCGTCATCAGGTCTCAGCTAGATTCTCTTAAAGAGGAGACTCTTTCTTGGATGCAAACCAAAGGTATTAATCCTAATTTCCATCCCAATTTGTAGATACCCCTTTTTAATAAAGCTAATTAGCGCCGCCTCTCATACAGCACACGCTTATGCACTATAGTACCATTGTCGAATATTAACAAATTAGCTAAGCCATTTCATTCCAAAAGCGAATTCTTCAACTATAAATTATACCAATAGTGCTATGCTTTTGCAACATTCAAAAATTATTAATTTTGTTGTTCTATTTAAAGTGACATATGTAAAAGTAAGCATACTTTCATTTATATTACCCTTTCTATTTTTTGTGGTAGGCTAACCTAGAGATTTAATATTGACTAAAAAGCTTAGTTATTAATAAGAATTATAATATTGATTGTAAGCATATCATTTTGATAACTTAAATTTATGGGTGAGAATCAGGCAAATAGAGTTTTCTCCTCCAAGTTGCATTAAGTTATATTCTCCAAATTACCTTTATTAGTTTACCAATTTTGGTATCATTTGTATAGTAACTAGTTAAAGGAAGACTAGCCTAGCACCTCAACCTCAACCATAAAGATGTGAGGTGAACATACACTCATACTGTTGCAATAGTCTGTTATTATTATATATGCTATCTAATACATGTTATTTTATCTAGTAACACTTAATAATTGATTACACCTAATTTTGGCTTAGTTGGTTACTCAAGATACCATATGATTATATTTTAATCTGTACTTATAATGCTGGTATATAAGATAGAGCTCGAGTATATTTAGTGACTTTATTATATTTTACTAAAGTTTTAAGTAAAAAAGAAAAAATTGTTATTGTGTTGCAAATCTATATGACTGGACGACAAGCCACAATTATGACCAATGAATCATTGGAGGAATTTTGCCGAAGATTCAATGGGCAGAATCCACCGAGGATGTTTCAGAGCTATAATTATTCAATCGCCTTAGGATGAGGTGATAATGGGTTATAACAGGTCATATCAAATTGCCTTCAAAATAGGGCAATAATGTGATGTTGACATTTGACAAGATAATTTGAATTGCCTCAAATCAGGGTGATAAAGAATTGAAGAACAACAAGCTGAAACCAATGAGAATATGGCAAAATGAATAAACTAAGCAAAAGAGTTGGTACTGACTGAGGGAGCTGGGATATCAGCAAAACAAGGGGATTGAAAGAGGGAGGTTTTTTAGAAGGAAGAGAGGGAAGCAGACTAGAAGACATCCGCTGACTTTATTATATTAAAATAAAGAAGTGTTTTAGGGGAAATTGCCTCTTTTTATTATAATTGGTTGTTTACAATTGTTCCAAGGAACTGACAATTGTCATATCATCCATTCCAATTGTTCAGTAAGTGTAATTCTGTGCAAAAAACCTTCAGCGGGTATATAAGAAATCTCCAAAATTATAACAGTGGTGCTCACTACAGTGGGGCCATTGATCAATTACACTATGATGAAAACTCAGTCACTGGCTATGTTGCATCCAGGTTGCTTTGATAAGGAATCTGCACAACATGCTGGGCCTGTTGCATATGAGGAGCTGAAACTTGCATTGGATACTGTGCTCAAGAGACAAGATGAGCTTCTCCAGGAGGTTTACAGTGATAAGCAGCCACCATTTGATTGTGAAGGAAATATTCATGGGTTCTTTTGATGATTTGATTTTGCAACTGAAGGGACTTTGGATTGGAAGAGGGTGAAACTATTAATCTCCTCCTTGGATGTCTTAAGAGCTTATCAAGTCATTTGTTACCTTTCAAATAGTTCCATTACATACCAAGAAGTCAAGGATATGGTGTTGCAGTTGTTTGGTGGAACTGCAAAGATAACGCAGTGGAAAGCTGAGTTCTTGACCATTGGGTTTCAGTAAAATGAGACCCTCACTTCATTTGCTGAATGATTTATGACAGAAGCTCACATGTTGATTGGGGCAGGGATTTTATCTGAAGTTGATGTGTGCATTGCAATGGCCTCAGTGGTGAAGCCATACCCTGAGCTTTACTATGTTTTGACCCTGTTGTTGGAGGACGATGTACTCTTTAACTTGTTCAGTTTGTACATTGCTTATCTGTAACTTTCCCTCCACCTAATATTGAACAGATTCACACAGCCGCTGTTGTCAACCCTAATCATGTGGGGGAATCAACCGGTCAGTATAGGTTCCACCAGGTTACTCACCGCAGTCCAATGTCTATTTCATTACTGCCAATCAACAACTGGCCAACTACCACTTTGGTCCTAAATACTCTGGTCAGCAGCAGGCGTTCTACTGATGTGGGTCTGGTTATACTGATCCTCTTCAGAACAACCTTCCAAGTGGGCAACTTATATTAAACACAGACACAGGTCCTATGGGGTACGTTGTTTTAATTGCGGTCACCCTGGGCACATGGGATGATGGTGCCCCAATTGATGGACCCCTTATGAACAACAGGATCAAGGTTATCAGGGAAAAGTCAGAGCGGAGTAGAGATAATACTCTCTACTTCTGCTATTTCAAATTCAAACGTCCAACCTGAAGCTACTGTACTAATTGCAGCAAAAGCCTCCCAGTATGATGATACATTCCTCTACCAACAGCCAGTTGGGGGAGTAAATGTGCTAACCCAAGCACAAGCCAATGAAATGGGAGACAAAGGGTCTCTGGAGTGACTGAAGACTTATGCTTGTCAAATGTTTGACCAAAGTCCATCAGACCAGTTAGAACTGTTTGCAGATGCTTTGTCCCTGAGAGGAGTAGAGGCCGCCCTTCCAGTGGAATCTATTGTAACATGGTACCCTAAAGTTGGTGCAGGTATTATAAGTTTCCTGGGAAAACATGAGCCACTGAATGTACATGTAGTAAATAACCGGCATTCATCTTACTTGGAGTGTACTTACTGTGACATTGTGGTAGCCAAAACCTGAGTATGAGCTATAATTAATATGAGTGCTCCTGTTAACATCGTCTCCAATAAGTTGGTGGCGAAGTTGTCTTTAAAACCTGACATAGACTACCAGATGGTGTATGGGACTGATGGAGCAGAAACCACCATCTCTGAGGGAGTGTATAGCGCACTTCCCTTGCAGTTTGGATCAATTGTTGTGCTCCGGCGGTGGTATTACCAAATAGCAACTACAATCTGTTGATTAGGATTGCCTTTATGCAACACTATGGGGCTTTTGTTGACATGATGAAAGAGACCCTAGCCATTTTGGGCAGCGGATCCCAATTTATTTCACCTCCAGCGGAGTGCCAAAGGGCATGGTGCATATGGGACTGATCAACCTTGCCTACAGCAATGGGGTGATTCCAGTGCGCTATCATCAATTAAAAGGTAAAACTCAGTCCCTTCCCCACCAGATATACAAATATCAGGGGCTACCGCTTAGAGCAGCTGGAGCTCTATCCATTCCCTCCGGACATCAAGTAATAGTAGACACTGAGTTAGAGGTGGAAGTGCCATCTGAGCTCTATATTGAGATCATTGGGCCTTATCAGCAATCACGGCTTGAGCCCCACGTGGCTTTAGGCATAATTGAAAGTCCCAGAGGATGTCCCCTGTGTGTTGATTGGGCCCTCTTCCCATTTCCAAGTAAGAAGGCTCTGAAGAGGGGGCTGTACCCCTTGTTACCAAGGGAGACCTCGCCCATATGGTAGACAAGTGCTGGGTAACAGCCCTCCCTCCATAGATCCCTCCCTTGGTGCCCACACTCACCTCTGCAGAACTAGTACATCTGATCAGGGAAATTTGCAGCGAGATCGCTGAAATGAAGTTGATCTGTCTGAAAATGAGTGGAAATAAGCCCAATCATCAGAATCCACATAGTTGAAAAGGGACAAAGATTGATTCATTGGCTGGAATTGCTGACAGTTTTGATTCAGTCAACACCATGATCATCAGAATTAACCCCCTCTCAAAATCATTAGGGATGATCCCCAACATTCAGGTAGTAGCATCAGACACCATCAATAATAGTTTGAAGCTCCCTTCTGACAAATTGGGTGTTGCGGCCAATGCAACACTTTTGACTAAACAAACAGCCCAGCAACAAGTCACAGGTGGGTTGAGCATCCCAAACCCGTTCCCAACCAATTGGGACTGCCCCAACGTGGGGTGGCCCTGGGGGATTCCCACTGCTTTTTGGCCAGATGCCAATCACCAACCATCAGAAATGCAATTGAGCCTTAGTTTGGGTGTTTGAGGTCAAACCAACAGAGACTCAGACTGCCACCAAATTCTTTGATATCAGTTCCCAGTGAGCTTATCTGCCCCCATTCCCAAATAATTTGCCAGTTAGATCAAAGTTAAGGGTTGCAATCCCTGCTTGTTCCCGCATCAATTGACCACTATTTAATCAGTTTCATCTCACTGAGAAAATTTTTGGTCGATTTTCTTCACTTTCCTTTACAATAAAATTTGCCTCTAAAAACTATCAATTTCGATTTTATTGATATCTTTCTGGCTGCATTCCCAATGACTTTTCTCTGGTGGCCTGTTGGTCCTTATACTGGATGGGCTTTACCAGTACTGATGGTCACTATGGCCCCTACCATCGTCAACTGGATTCAGCGAGATAGATACTTCTGGCAATTCAACCCCATTATTACAAACATCCACCAACAATATACTGGGATCTTGTGGCCTTACATCCACCATCTCCAAGCAAGGATCTGCCCCCTTGTTTCCTCAGTTGAATTGAACCCACTCGTTGGTGACCTTGTAGAAACTATACCTGTGGTACCACCCCCTGAAGCAAGACCTTTAGTGTCTGGGGCTGTCTCTATTTGGTTTATTCTCGGGTTGCTGTTCACTATTGCCCTACAACAACTGTTTATTGCTTCCCAATGCCTGACTCCATACAACGTCATATTTGCGGCAATGCCTCTGGCATTCTGGCTTGCTTTTTGAGTGCTTATGCTTCTGAACTGGCAGGTCAGTCTAAACTTCTGCCATTTTCATGACATAATTGACCAACCATTGTTTCCACCCACTTCCACCCTGCTCTTCGAGGTGGGCGTTGCAGTGGTTACCCTCTACCCAGTGAAAATGCAACCAGTAGTCTGCTTTTTGTTGTTTTTTTGGTCACATGCCAATTTTGTGGGTAGTATCTGCTCTACCTTGGAGAAATTTCTTCAGGCTGACAGAGCCTCGTGGATTACTACCTCTCCCCCTCCTAATAGCCTGGAAGAAAGTTCGCATGTTCCTTACCAAAAGATTGTAAATCAGGTTCTTGACGCCCTCGCTGAGGTGCAAATGTGTTTGGCGATTGCCCTTAACAATGCTGCTGCATTATCTCATGCCCAACAGGGGGTAGCTTTATTGGACGCCGTGGAAGGGGACGCCCATTGGTGGGTTTGAGGTCTTCTGCGCTCTTCCTCACAAGCAGGAGATCCCGCTTTGCTGATTGCCATCATATTGGCCGCCTTAAAACCCCCGGTGTCACTCAGACCACTTATTCAGATTGCTCTCTACTATGGCCAAAGCCCCTATCTTGGCTTCTTTGATCTCTACCTTCCATAAACAGGCTCCCACACTAAACCTCTCTAATGATATGCTTCAGGCAATCTTTAGATCAGGTTTGGATTTTGTTTCTGCTCACCATGAGGTTTGGTCCAGCTTAAAAGGAACGGTAGATCAAATATGTACTGCTGCGACTACTATCAATGCCTCCCCTCACCATACTTCCCACTATCAAGGGGGAAATTTTATGATAGGATTACCCAACGACGACGTGGACGCAGTTTCTACCATTAAACCATTGATAGTTTCAGCTTCCAAGCCTTTAATCACTCCTGCGTCAGAGTTGGCTTATCCTTGTTCACCTATAAACGAATTAGTAAAAGCCCAGATGGAGTAAGCCGGTTCTCAAGCCCTCGTTCTTCCCAACTTTACTCCAGAAAAAGCCCACAATCTTCCCCCCAATTTGCCTGCCATTTCTTCAGTTGCAACAGAAATGCCCAAATCTTCCAATAAACAAAACTTCGCTTATTTCTTATTACTTATGAAGATTAGTATCAGATCCCTCCATGTCTCCTTTGAGGCCCTGGTGGACACAGGAGCTGCAGGTAATTTCATGAGCGTCAATTTAGCCCAACAATTAGAATCGGACATGGACGTGGGTCCATTGGTGATGGTGGCTTCTTCAGCCTCCCAGACATCATATATTGTCCATCGGCCAGTACCTTTTTTGGTACACCAGTTTAGCTTCCGTGATCGGTTTTCCACTATGCCAAACTTGGTGTTTCCGGTGATCTTAGGGGTGGTATGGTGGCGCCAACAACATGTCAAGATCCACCTGGAGTCCAACATGTTGTCATTCATTAATGATCAACTGGTGGGTGAATTTCCCTTAGTCAACACTCTTAAGAAAACTCAAGCTCGCAGTTCTATTACTTACCTCATTTCTCCTGTGGGTCTTCCATCTGATTTTCCTGAAAGTTTAATGCGCTATCAAAGTATCTTTGATTCCAAAAAGGTGGATTGTCTGCCTCCTCATACTAAATTTGACATGGGATTTTGTATGACAATGCAGTTGGTGAATATCAACTATCCGTTGTATCCTCATACAGCGGAGGAGGAAGTTGCACTTAACACTTGGTTGGATGATATGCTAAAAAAGGGTGGTTGTTTAGGGAGACATCGCCAGTCATGTCTCCCATTGTCTTCGCAAAAAAAGCTGATGGTTCCCTCCATCCCTATGTGGATTACGGACATTTAAACAAAGTTATGGTTCATGATCCCTACCCCCTGCCTTGGAGCAGGCGATCAGCTAAGCAATCACCAAATCTCATGTGTTCTCCAAGCTGGATCTCGTCAACGCCTTCAACCAGATTCAGATAATGGAAGGGCAAGAATGGTTAACAGCAATCTGGACGAAGTGAGGCATTTTCAATTCCGCATAATGTTCTTTGAGCTGAAGAATGCCCCCGCTACATTTCAACAAATGATTGACAGTGTACTGGGTGACCTCTGGTTTACTTGCACTTTCGCATATGTTTGATGATATTCTGGTTCATTCCCTGACTCCCAAACAACACGCTATTGACATGGAAGCAGTCATGGATGCTTTGCACAAGGTAGGCTTGTTCATTAAGCCTTCCAAATGCAAGTTCTATAAGGAGGAAGTTACCTTTCTTGGGAACCTCATCCTTAAATATGGCTACGCAATTCCTCCCAATAAGTTGGACGCTATATCATGAATGGCCAACCCCAACAACACAGAAATAATTATGGAGTTTCTGGGGAACTATTATTTTTGTAAAAAAATCTTCCCCAGCTCTTTCCCAGATGCCCCACTCCACCCCCTCACAGGCAAGAATGTACTGTTTCACTGGACGCCCAAATGCAAGCAGGTGTTGAAATTGATCAAGGAGTTGTTTTTTCCCCTCATGTCTTGAAACATGCAGATCATGCCAAGCCGTATATTGTTGCATGCAAGCCTCCTCTATGGCAGTGGGGGTAGTGTTGCTCCAAGAGCACAATGGCTTGGAACATCCGGTTGCTTATTTTTCCCAAAAATTTCTCTTTACAGAGTAATCTTGGGCCATCTACAACAAGGAGTTGGCAGCCGTTTCATGGGCATTAACTCATTGGAGTTATCTGTTACAGGGTGCTCAACATGAGTTGATTGTTTGCACGGATTACCAGGCTCTCTTGTATTTCCATAAACCCCAAAAATTGGTACATCAACAAGCTTGTACCTATTGGGACTTGTGAATTTTCAATTTCAAATATGAATTCATAAAAGGTGCGCTTAATGTACTTCCTGATTTTCTCAGCCGCAGCCCCGCCTACTGTCCCTTGGACCCAGATGTAGTGTACCTCATTACCATGATTCCTGCCACTGAAATTTTGTTGATTGTTCCACCTGTCATCTCTTCTGTTGCACTTGCTCCCAACGCCCCGCTAGTTGCTCAGGTCTTAGCTGGCCAAATGACCTGTCCTGAAGGTGTGGAGTTATTTGAGAAATTTTACCTCCAAAATCATAAACACTCTCTTTACTCCTTGATGGAGGCCTCATTTATTTCTGGTCACAAATTTGGGTTCCCCTCCCTTCAGAGCCAAGGTATTTTGCACGCATCACAATACCCCCACGGCCAGCCATCTGGGCAATAAGAAATGCATCAACTTGATCAAGCGGACGTACAATTGGGTGGGTTTGCTAAGTAAGTTCCAGACTGGATTGCCTATTGTGTTACTTGATCTTGGGCTAAGTTGGATCGCTCTGGTAGAAATGAGCTTCTACACCCCTTACAACAGGCGGAGGGTCCATGGACATTGGTGTCCATGGATTTCAACGTAGAACTCCCATTCTTTAACTGGTTTATGGCAGTGATGGTGGTGGTTGATTATTTCACTAAGTTTTCCCTTTTTATTCCCTGCACTTCCGCAATTATGTCAGAGGAAACTGCTCATCTCTTTGTGCGCCATGTGTTCTCAATGTTTGGCATCCCACAGGAGATCATCAGTTACCATGGCTCACAGTTCACGGCGTGGTTCTGGAGTGAGCTCTTGTCTATTTTTAAAAATCTCCCCCTGTTGCTCCACAGCGTATCATCCCCAGTCCAATTGACAGACTGAATGAGTTAACCAAGTCCTAGAACAGTACCTGCGTTGCTATGCTGCAGCTGCTCAGGACACCTGGGCTAATGACCTTCTCCTCGCTCAATTTGCCTAGAACAATGGGACTCACGCTTCCACAGGGTTTTCTCCCTATAAAGCAACTTTGGGTTATAATCCTTCCTTTTCAGTTGGACCATGCTTGCGGCCTGAGGTCCAAGCTGCTGCGGATCATGCTGAACGTATTTGTCTACTCAAACCTTAGTGTGGGAACACCTCACCAAAGCCATTGAAGACTACAAGTGGTTTAGGGATTGTAAGCAACTCCCAGGTCATGACATAATGGTGGTCTTCTATGTTATGCTCGATATGAATCAATTAAGAATGCAAGTACCCTCCTGTAAGTTTGCAAGTAAGCATTCAGGCCCCCATTTGGTAGAGGAAGACTTTGGCAATGGTGCGTTCTGGTTAAAACTTCTGGCTCAATGGAAACAGCACCCCGTCTTCCACGTTTCCCGGTTGTCACCCTTTAAGGGCATGGCTCCCATTAATCCTGAGCCAATAATTATTGAAAATGAAAATTAGACCAAAGTGGAAAATATCCTAGCATCCCGCAAGTCCTGTCAGTCCGTTCAATATCTCGTGGCTTGGAAAGGGTATCTGGCTTATGAGAACAGTTGGGTTAAGGCTCACGATTATGCTAACTGCATGGAACTGAATGAATTGTTCCATGAATCCCACCCCAACGCTCCCTGCCCCCCAAGAATTGTGACTGTAATGGCAATCAAGTTACCAAAGGCGCACAAAAATGAGGCCCTCGTGCAGTTTCCCAGCGGTAGTGCCCTTCCTTTGGAAAAAGGGAAGGGTAATGTAAGTCCTGGGGAACATCCCCTGTATGTCAATCAGTACCTCTTCCCATTTCTGAGTAAGAAGGCTCCAAAGAAGATGGCTGTACCCCTTGTTACCCAGGGTGACCTTGCACACATGGTAGATGAGTGCTGGGTAACAGCCCTCCATCTTCAGATCCCTCCCCCGGTGCCCACACTCACCTCAGCAGAACTAGTATGTCTGATCAGGGAAATTTGCACTGAGATTGCTGAAATAAAGTAAATCAGTCTGAAAACAAGTGGAAACAAGCCCGATGATTGGAATTGACATATTTGAATAGGGATGAAGAGTGATTCATCGGCTGGAATTGCCAGCAGTTTTGATTTGGCCAACACCATGATTGTCAAAATTAACCCCCTCATAATCACTGGGGATGATCCCTGACATACAGGTAGTAGCATCGGACACCATTGATGATAGTTCAAAGCTCCCTTTTGGCAAATCAGGAATTGTGGCCGATGCAACGCTTTTGACCAAATAAATGACCCAGAGACTGGGTATGGGCGGGTTGGGCATCCTGAACCCATTCCCAACAAATTAGAATCGCCCCTATGTGGGGTGGCCCTGGGGGATTCCCACTGCTCATTGGGCCAGATGCCATTGCACCAACCATCAGAAATGCAGTTAAGCCTTAGTTTGGGTGTTTGAGGTCAAACCAACAGTGACTCAGCCTGCCGCCAAATTCTTCAATGTTGGTTCCCAGAGAGCTTATATGCCCCATTCCCAAAAACTTCTCTGTTTAGGTCGAAATTGAGGGTCCTGATCCCTGCTTGTTCCCGCATCAATTGACCACTATTTAATCAGTTTCATCTCACTGAGAAAATTGTTGGTCGATTTTCTTCACTTTCCTTTACAATAAAATTTGCCTTTAAGAAGTATCAATTTATATTTTATTGATATCTTTCTGGCTGCATTCCCAATGACTTTTCTCTGGTGGCCTGTTGGTCCTTATACTGGATGGGCTTTACCAGTACTGATGGTCACTATGGTCCCTACCATCGTCAACTGGATTCAGCGAGATAGATGATTCTGGAAATTCAACCTCATTATTACAAACATCCGCCAACAATATACTGGGATCTTGTGGCCTTACATCCACCCTCTCCAAGCAAGGATCTGCCCCCTTGTCTCCTCAGTTGAATTGAACCCACCCTCTGGTGACCTTGTAGAAACTATACCTGTGGTAACACCCCTTGCAGAAAGACCACCAGTGTCTGGGGCTGTCTCTATTTGGTTTGTTTTTGGGTTGCTATTCAAAACTTCCCTACAGCAATGATTTCTCATTTCCTGATTCATGGCTCCATACAATGTTGTACGTGTGGCAATGCCTCTGGCATTCTGGCTTGCTTTTTGGGTGCTTATGCATCCGAAATGGCAGGTCAGTCTAAACTTCTTCTGACATTTTCATGACAAGCATACTTCTGGGCCATGGGGAGATTAAGGTGTTGATAGCAAATCTTCAGAACATACCAATTCGAATATTCCAGCATCAGATTATAGCGTATCTACATTTGATCCCAGTTGGAGAGGTCAAACAGATTCACGAGTTTGGTTCTCTAGATGAATTTGGCCTTCCCATTGAGCCACATCTTGGTGTAATGGCGGTTGTACCATGGGAGAATTTAATGGGGTTATCATAATACCAAAAGGATTGGTTGGAAGATTTATTTCAAAAATACATAATATATTTTTGTTGTTGACAATCATAATTTGGGGTGCGCTCGGGGGTTGTTCATCAGCTGGACACTGGGGATCATCCTCCCATCAGGTCTCAGCCAATCCGCCACTCAAGGGCAGCTGAAGAAGTCATCACTGAGAAGATTTAAAAGCTTCTAGAGCAGGGAATGCTTGAACCATCTAAAAGTATGTGTGCTTCACCTGTCCTAATTGTTAAAAAGAAGGATGGTACTAACCATGTAGTGATTGACTACTGGAAGCTCAATAGTATCACCAAGAAAGACTAATAACCTCTACTGAGGATTGATGATGTACTGGATTGGTTAGGTGGAGCTCACTACTTCTCAGCAATGGATATGATATCCAGTTATTGAAAAAAAGTTGCCCGTGGTGGAGCAAGAAAATGCACTGTAATCATATTAAAAGGGCTTTTTCAACCAACTTGTATGCTGCAAGGGCTATGTAACGCCCCGCCACGTTTCAACAAGCAATGGACACCATTCTGGTTGATATGAAGCAGTCATGTGTTCTTGTGTACATTGATGATATTAACTTCTTTTCTCACACATTCACCAAGCACCTTACCCATTTGGAAGAGTACTTCGCTGACTGGCTGAGGCCAAAATAAAATAAAGCCTCGGAAATGCCACTTCTTCAAGGATCAGCTGAAGCACCTCGGGTTTTTGGTGGATGAGACTGAGCTAAGACCCAACCAGCCAAGGTAGAGGCTATCCATAAGATGAATAAGCCAGTTAGTAATTGGGACATTCAGGTGTTTTTGGGGATGGTGGGTTATTACTGACAATTCATACCCAGTTTCAGTTGCATCAGAGGTCCGCTGTTTGAGCTACTAAATAAGGATGCCATGTTCAAATGGACAGAATGGCGCCAATGCGCCTTTGATATACTTTGAACGGCATTAATTAGTGCACCCATGTTGAGCTACCCTAATTTCAATAAGGAATTTATAGTGCAGACAGATGTGTCACTTTCCGCTGTTGGGGCGGTCCTGTCTCAGAAGGACAATGAGGGGAGGAGCACCCCATGGCGTACTGTAGTCATAGCTTGAATTGTCACAAATTAAGTTACACCATAACCAAGCGAGAGTGCTTAGTGGTGATTTATGTGTATAAGAAGTTTTTGAGTCTACTTGTATGGAGTAAAGTTTAAAGTCATAACGGATCATGCATCATTGCACTGGTTGCAGAATTTGAGATCCTGAAGGGCGGCTAGTCCGATGGGCTCTTAAGCTGCAATCTTATGACTTTGAAACTCTTCATTGATAAGGAGAAAAACACCAAAACACCGATTGCTTATCAAGATTGCCAACAATTGCAGTTATGGCGGATTTAAGTGACATAATATTTGACAAAATGCTCAGCGGAAAGTATGATGATGAACCGCCTCAAGTTATAAAATTACTAGATGGACTCAGGACCAATACGTTTTAGAAAAGCAGGGAATTGTATAAGCGTATAGGGTCACTACCGTGAATATCTCAAGACCTTCCACATGCCCAAATAATTTCATGAGCGCACACCGAGCAGTTGGCCATGGTGGAGTCTGGAAGACTCTTGAATTGTTGAGGCCGTAATATTATTGGGAAAGCATGCAATTTGACGTGCTTGAGACCCTGTACTGCTGCCATGAGTGCCAGGTGGAGAAACCGTTCTGCCAGAAGTCTTCATACCAGTTAGTAAAACCTCACTTTGCTTGGCATACAGTTTCTATCAATGTCGTGGGACCTCTGCTGCCTAGATCTAACTGGTCTAAGTATATCCTTGTGGCAATTTACCACTTGACCAGGTGGGTTGAGGTGCGAGCCTTTCAGGATCTGGGGGCAGTTACTGTGGCCAAATTTGTAATGGAAATGCATCATTCAGAGTCACGGCTTCCCACAGTTTATCCTTACTGACAATGGAACCAACTTCACCTCTTACATTTTACCCAATCTCAACGAATTGGTGGCCATCCACGGGTTCCTAACAACCTCATATCACCCTGAGTCCAACGGAATGGTTGAACGGGTTAATGGGACTCTGGTGAACAAACTATGGAAGTTGGTTATGGAAAAGCCCTCTGATTGGAGTACCTCCTTTCTACCATGGTGTTCGCCTAAAATATTATCTACCATTTTTCCATAGAGATAAGCCCCTTCCAATTGCTTTATGGACGGCAACCCGCTCTGCCTGTGCTTCTATATGCCTGTGTAGAGGATACTGGTGGAATGGATCTGCAACGCTATTTAACCACCTTAGCAAATACGCTGATTAAATTACAAACTGAAGCATACTCATTCAGCTTAGCCAAGAAAATCAAAAACCAGGCTGCCAATCAGGTACGATGAAGTGGCCTATCACAGTTCAAAGATGGAGATATGGTGCTATTCCACAATCAGCAAAGGTTTGGGCGGAAGCACAAGCTCGCAAATATTTGGATTGGGCCATTTGAGATAATAGAAAAAATGGGAGGTGACGCTTATACTAAAAGGATCCCGTGAGAAGTCAGATTTTAAATTGAGTGCACGCGAAATTCCTTTGGCCATATAAGCACTAATAGAGCCTCTCTACAGAAGGAAAAAAAGAAAAAAATGTAAATGATGATAATGATGAAAATGATTGTACAAAATATCATATGTGAGTCTTAACTACGTTTATTGAGGGGTTGTTATTGGAGGTCTTTTGCTGTGATGTCTTCATCTTCCTCTCTCTTTTTGGCTTCTTGCGGTGTTCCTTTTGTCTTAATTGATGGGACCTTTGTTTCTTCTTCTGCCGCTTCAAGGGTGCCGTGGTTTCTATAGACTATTATGGGGTTGGGGGTGGAGGTGAAGGCTGCTGAGGTGAGAGCGAGGGGCTGACGTCCACTAAGGGGCCACTGCAATAGTCCAAGGAGGGGAGGCCAGTGTGACGGGACTGGAAGAGGAGGACAGACTGGGCTTCCATGGCAACAGGCGAGGTGGTGAAAGCTTAACTGGTTGATCAAGTTGCAATAATTCTTGCCCCACTAGGAGCAAAGCCTGCAACCACATGCGTTGATGATTTAGGAAATCAACAAGTAAGCCAGAAGAGGGGGTCAGAGTCATAAGGGCTGGAAAGTAAGCAGGTGAGTTGCGTCTTGAGAGGAAAAGGCTGCACCCAGCGCCAGGAAATTTACAAGGAAGTCCTCCATGCTTAAATACACTATCAAAAAGGAGCATTTGCAGTGAATGCCGCTCGCCATGCCCACTTGAGGGCTGCCCAGTGCAGCTTGATTCCTGAACATAAAATGGTTGCAGGATGCAAAATAAGGTTACCTAAGAGCGCCATGATTGGAAGGTACCGTGATGGATTGTCAGCGCTGAAGGCGGTGAATGATGCGGTGACCCCAGAGTGAAGGCGAGATAGCCAGTTGTTGCGGAAATTTACCCCCAGGGACTGGAAGTGGGTAGGAGAATGGGGAAAGGACCCCAACCAGCTGGCTATCACCCACTGCACAAAACACAGCATCCGCTTAACAGACAGGGCTGCAGGATGAGGCTCAACAAGAGATGGAAGCACTTGGTGACTAAAGCAGCTTGCCAGGAGCTGCGCCTTGTTATATGAAGGCCCTCAGCTCCACTCCCCTCCCCAGCGTAGCTGGGCCAATATGTCCCCAAAGGGGGCGCACCAGGAAGCCAAAAGGCTGGTAAATTTGGGAAGGAGCTCTTCTTGGGTTAAAATGGTCGCGAGGTCCATGTTAGCCTCATTCTCATCAGCCTGGGGTAGAGGGATTTGGACTGGGTCAGGAAACTCCACACCAATCCACTTATGAAAGAAGAAATTGAAATCATGGACTCGTGGCTTTTGGTGCATGATAGTTCACATGGCGTTGAAGGAAAAAGAGACATACTGCTTATTGTCCAGTCAAGGGGGGGTAATGTTGCAAATCTATATGACTGGAAGACAAGCCACAATTATGACCAATGAATCATTGGAGGAATTTTGCTGAAGATTCAATGGGCAGAATCCACTGAGGATGTTTCAGAGCTATAAGTATTCAATCGCCTTAGGATGAGGCAATAATGGGTTATAAAAGGTCATATCAAATTGCCTTCAAAATAGGGCAATAAGATGATGTTGACATTTGACAAGATAATTTGAATTGCCTCAAATCAGGGTGATAAATAATTGCAGAACAACAAGCTGAAACCAATGAGAATATGGCGAAATGAATAAACTAAGCGAAAGAGTCAGTACTGACTGAGGTCACTGGGATATCAGCAAAATGAGGGGATTGAAAGAGGGAGGTTTTTAGAAGGAAGAGAGAAAAGTGGACTAGAAGAAATCCGCCGAGTTTATAATATTAACATAATGAAGTGTTTTGGGGGAAATTGCCCCTTTTTTATTATAATTTGTTGTTTAGAAGTGTTCCAAGGAACTGAAGATCGTCATATCATCCATTCCAATTGTTCAGTGGGTATAACCCTCTGCAAAAAACCCTTTGGCGGATATATAAGGAATTAATGAAATTACAACACATTGTTTTGAATTATAGTAGGTGAAGAGTAAGAATTTTTGTAAAAACTTATTTTAGTCTTTCTAAAATTTAGATCAATCCACAAAATTTATTGATAAAAAATATATTTTCTGGTAATAGTAAGTAACTAGTGATAGCTACAATTAGGCTGGAAGATATACTTTGATAAGGGTGCAATCTATCTACTATTAGAATAGTGAAATCCAATTTGTAACTAACACTAGATGCTATACTTAACACATCTGCTTATATACTTTACATCAATTTTGGCTAATTTAACAATGGACATTAATTGTCTGCTTTTATAACATTGATAGCTCTAGATATCTATATAGATTTTATATCATTCTAAAGCATACTTTTTGCCTAGTAGTATAATAAGAATATTTAAAATGAGTTTTCACTGTCACATATTTTAAATTTTAAATTTATTGCGGGGAAGGCCGACCATGGGACAGACACTTCCGAATATGACTCAGATGAGACAAAACTCAGTACCAGGTGAGGCACCCCAGAGAAGCGATGCTATCTCTTGTTGCCAGCGGGAACGCCACTTATGGGAAGGGGGAGGGAACGTGTGTAGGGGGCGTAGCCACTATTGAGCACGTGTGGAGAAGGGGTCTGATTTGATGAACCAGACTGGGAACCAGGTGGAGACCAGCTGCCGGCGACGTGGTGGGAGATATCTAAACATCCACGCTTGAAAGTGATCCACCAAATGAGACCGGAATCTGTGGACAGCTTCAGGGAGGGTGGGGATGGATCCGGCGATGGCATCTAAGACAATCGTGTGGATAGTCCACATGGCGATTGCAACCACCAGAGCACAAAGGGAGGGTGGGAGGGGGGAGGCCATTGATGAAGCAAACATATCTCTTGACAGACTGAAGGGATGTGTTTGATCCTGGCCTAGCAGACGTTGGACTTCGCGCCATATTACTTTAGAGGTGGGGCACTTCTCCAGGCGGTGAAACAGCGTTCCATACTGGCCACACACGACACAGGATGAGTGTAAAGCATTAGAGCGCTCAGCTGTACGATACACCCGCCTCAGGCAGCGCCACACATGGGAGCGGACTTGAGGCTGCAACAGAGGATGGTGTGCGTATTTCCAGATAGTCTTTTGGGTCTCAGTGGAATAAGGGATGTCCATCATGTCCAGGTAGTCCACCCTGGATAGGACTTGGGGTCGAATGGGGATCACGCCATCATGGATGGGTAGCCCCTGTACCTCTTGTGTGAACTGAGGAGAGGGGCGGCCTCTTTGGGTTGTATGTCCACTAATATTAATTCTCCACTCTGCGCTTCGCATGGAGAGTAGGATTCGTTTGTAGTGGGTTTTGGTCCCGTGAGGACCTGTGGCTGATGTGTGTGATGCGAGGTATTTCATCAGGGAGTGGGGGTTTGATGGATTGTTGAGGCCCAAGGCTCTGGAGAAGTTGGAGCGGGCTGCTCGGGACCAGTGTTGGGATGGGAGTGTAGGAGCAGTGACAGCCGCAATCCAGGTGCCTAGGATCTTGGCGGCATGGGCTTTGAAGTCAAGTAGGCCCATGCCACCTTGATGTTGAGGGCCAAACATGACCTCTAGCCGTACTGGTGGAGGGCGGCCTGACCAAAGCCAACCTTGTAGCAAAGCATACAGGGATTTGAAGAAGCTTGGGGAGAAGGGGATGGCGTGGGCTCCAAACCAGACTTTGGATAGGAGCATAGAGTTGGCAAGAACAACCCTGCCAGTGAGGGTAGTAGGGTGGACTCTGAGAGAGGCGATTCGCTTCGTCACGTTGTCCAGTATATGGACCTCCATTACTGCTGACGCGTATCCTCCTGCCTCCAACCACACGCCCAGATGGCGTACCGGTCCTATGGTAGGTCGCGGCACAAAGGGGAGCACCAGTGGAGCGGTGTGTTTTGAGTTAGTAAGGCGGGGACTTGGGCGAGCAGCTGGGCTGGGTTGGGAACTACTTTCTGGGGCCCAACAGTTCTGAAACTGACCAAGGAGGATGATTTCGGTTTTGGAGGCGTTCAGTGCCGCGTTGCTTATCCGGGAATATTCCTGGATGAGGGCTTCAAGCGCGTGTGCATCTTTATTATTAGACACCCCCACCACGCAATCATCTGCAAATGCCATCATCTTGACTGGGGTTTGGCCTGGCACATGGACCCCAGTGAGTTGGGCATTCACATTTCGCAGTAGTGGGTCAAGGCTGAAGTTGTATAAGAGTGGGCTCAGGGGTCCCCTTGTCGCAGGCCCCTTTGAGGATGGACTACTTCTGTTAGGAAACCTGGGCCACGCACAGCCATTGTTGCAGATTCTGTGAGCAGCATCACCCAGTTAATGAAGTGGGGAGGTAGGCGAAATTGTTGGAGGCAGGCCATAAGGTATTTCCAGTTTACTCTATCATAGGCCTTTTGTTGGTCCAAGAATACAAGTGCCCCAGAGGCTGTGGACTGACACACATTAGCCACAGAGTGCACGTTATCCCAAATTGACCTTCTGGGGATGAAACCGAATTGTTCTGGAGAGATGGTGGCAGATGCTATAGTCCCTAAATGGTTAGCCATGATTTTTGTTAAAATTTTGGTGTCTGTGTTTGTTAGAGAAATGGGGCGCCAGTTGGCTAAGTCTAGCCTATCCCCTTTCTTGAAGAGTGTGACTGTAAAAGCCTCATGTCCTCCTGGTAGGAGGCGCATTTCCAACAGGCTTTGGTTGAGTGAGGCTAGCAGCAATTGGGGATATGTATTTAAAATATTTCTTGTAGAACTCATATGGAATGCCATCAGGGCCTGGGCATTTTCAGTTTGGCGCACCGCAAATGGTAGTCCATAATTCGTTCAGAGTAATTAAATTCATTATTTCCAGGTATCAGAAAATGGTGCGGATATGAGCTCTGTTGAGAAATTCCGCCATTTCAGCCGGCTGAATTGGTTCAGCTTGGTATAACTCAGAGTAATATCTTTGCATATCGATTGCCACTTCGGCCGGTGTGTCCACGATAGAATTTCCGATCTTCACACCTGTGTGCAGGCCATGCTCTGGCGTGGTGCAAAATTTTTTTGAAGAAGTATGCGGTGCACTTGTCGCCTTTAGTGATGCGTGTGGCCCTGTATTGGACACAAACCCAATGTTTGTGTTGCCTTTCAAGTGCGTTGAGGTGGGCTGCTGCCTCCGCCCACTTCTGGCCCCATGCAGGGCTATATCCTGAGGCTGGAATGTTGGACTCCAAGTGGGCCAATTCCGCCAATGCGCGCGATATAACTGCCAATGTGGCTCGTGAGCGTCTGGATGAGAGATGGCAATAGTGGCGGATGGTGTTTTTTTTGAAAGTTGCCCATGTGGAAATGGGGTCCGCACAAAACGGTGCAACAAACAATTTTGCCAAAGTTGCCTCTTCCACCCACATGGAAAATCCTGGTGACACAAGCTCTGGGGGGCGGATTTTGTACCAATGTGGGGCCTTTGCAACTGTGACAGGTAAGTGGTATGTTATTGAGACCAGTCAGTGGTTGGAGAATTCCATTTTCATTGTTTTGAAGTGGGAGATGTGGGGTTGGAATTTCGCCGGTGCTAGAATAAGGTCAATGCAGGTCATGGACCTTAATTGGCTGTTGTGGATGTGGGGACACATCATGTTTTTGAGCAGTGGGGCATGTTGCAGCAGCGCATCCATTAACCCAAGGGTGGCTTTTAGAACGCGTAGTTCTACGTGACCCTGTGGGGCATGGGGTGAGGGCGGCCACCAGTCCGTTGGTGAGGTTAGCCAACAGTTCATGTCGCCGATTAGGAAAGAATCGTGGGTAGCGGGAGGGATTTGACTGATGAGAAAAATTCCCGACGCTCTTGTGCACCGTTTGGGGCGTAAGTGTTGACAATTGTGTGTGCAACATTGGCCCATGAGAAGGTGACAACGAGCACTCAGTCATTTTGGAATGTTTCTGAAGATGTAAATTTGAAAAAATTGTTTTTCTGAATTAGCACCCCACAGTGCTTTGACCAAAAGGATAGGGATGGTAGGAGCATTGTTTTCCAAGCATCCTCGGAACCTCGTGGACAGTGGGTTTCCTGGATGGCCAGGATATCCACGGGTAAATATTTTGTAAAAAACTCAGTTTCCTAGCCTGGGACGGGGAGGCCTTGAGTCCGGTGATATTCAGCGTCCCTAGAGTGAAGGTTTCCCCCATCGCACCTTAGGTGTGAGGGGTGGGCCCCCTGGCCCACCAGCCTCTTCCAGGTCCCCACGGGCTTTCACAGCAGCGCGGGTATTAGCAGCAACGCTATTGGGGTTTTTGTTAATTTTTGTGGAAAGAGTTGCGTTGGCTTTGGCCTTCGCTTTTTGTTTTCCCAACGTTGGATGAATTTTTTGCGGTGCGGATAAGTTTGGTGCACCGTCGAGTGGGGCAAAAAAATTTTTTTTGGTTGGGATAGGTCCCAAGTCAGTTTCAACTGGGGCTTGGGTGCAGCGATTGGGTGAGATTGAATCTCCCATCGGATCCTCAGATTGAGTGGCCCGTTCGGCTTGGGCCTCCCAATCTGATTGGGTGATGGATTCCCAAGTTGCTTCCGCCGCGAAGGTCTCCATGTCCTCCTAGCGTTGTGAGTGTGGGATGGTGGTGGTGACCTTGGCCGCTTCCTTGGCCGCGGTCCTATGGGCCTGCTTGGCCTTCTTCTGCTCCTGCAGGGAGATGGGCTTTACCAATAGGTAGCAGCCTTGTGCTCCCCACGGGAAAGCCTCTTTGGTGCTTGCAGTTGGTTCGTAGTGCGCCTCTATGCTGGCCATGGCTGCTGAGGGGTGCTCTTGGAATGTAATGCCCTCTTTAATGGGGCATGCATGTGCCTTATGGCTGAACGCGTCACAGTGGGTGCAAATGGGGGGCGCGCTGTCCACGGTTACCTGGAATGGGTGGGTGGTGTGCCCTGCGATGTCAATAAAGGTGGAGTGCAGGATCTGGGTTAGGTCCTTCGCAATCTCCTCAGTTGGGGTCAGGACTGTGATGGCTTTGCCGGTGCACAGGTGTGGCATCAGCGTGAAACGTTGCATTTCAAAAGATTGTATTTCACCATATATGGTGAGACCATCTTTCAGGTGTTGCTCCAAAATGTCACGTTTTACTGTAGTAGGCAAAAAGTCAAACGTGATGAAAATTTGGTTTGATTTTGTCCATCTGGTGCATTTAGTTTCGATGACCCATTGCCCTTCGGGGAGGTCAACCACTACGTGCACCGCTGCAGCCTCGTCTGCTGCTATTTTGCTTTCAAAACCTAGGTCCAGCCAACCGCGCAACATGGAGTGAGGTGCAACGTACACCGCAGTCGGGAAAATTTTGTGTACATCTTCACAAAACTTTTCCCATAGGGCCGTTTTTTGGATGTCCAGATACACACAGACTCCAAATTCCAATAACGAAAGTGGCTGGGAATGTGGCATATTGATGTACTGGTTGCATCGTGCTTGCCACACGAGTATCTCTGGGGAAATTGTGACCACCAGTTTTTTTAGATTTTTATCTATTCCGCCAGATTCTCCGGGGCGTTTTCGAATGTTAGAGGCCGCGGGCCTTCCGCCTGCTCCTCTTGCCTTGCTTGCCCAACTGCTCCCAGACATGGGCGCAGACTAATCCCCTCTATTAGATTATCAAACTAGATTTAGTCTTGAATTGAATGGGTTGCAAAAGTGTTTGCAACGAGAAAGAAAAGTAATTCTACTGTCACATATTAATTGATAATATCTCAGAAATGATTCTCCTTTTTTAATAGGCAATATCCTAAATTAAGGTTAGTTTATAATATCCATAGAATGTCATAAAGCAAGTCATTGTAATTGTATAAGGAGGTAAGTTTAGAGAGTTAGACTTACCATCATGTTATCTTATGGTAACTGTTGACTCTTAAGTGAAAAGTATAATTCAACTATTCTCTAAAGAATTTATAATTTGTCACCATACATCTATATAGTTATGACTAGGGCAGATTAACCCTTAGGGACAATTATACTTTACTCAAGTATATCTGGAACTCTAAATTTACAATTTTATACATCCAAGGCCTAAATATATCTGTTATTGATGGTTATTAGTAAAATTCAATTTATATATTATTATGAAGCATTAAATTTAAAGATAAAATTAGTAATAGGACTATCAGTGATAAATATAAGTCAATTTTTAGTGCTAAAAAAGCATAATAGTATACTTTTAGATGATAAGTCTGGATCATGAGTATATATTTTAACTCTGAAGTGAAATCTGGTACTGAAAGTGACTTTCAAGAAGGTGAAAAGCTATATCCAGTATATTCAACCTAAATGAGGTCTATTAAATAAAAGCTTGGTACTAAAGCATTAAAATATAATGTGTTAACTTATTTTATCTAAGTATGTGGTAAATGATAATAAGACTAGGATCACTGCTTAGGTAATTTAACGTCTAGGAGAGAGCACAGATTATAAAATCATGGACTTTCATGTGACTCCAAAATATAAAGGTCCATGGAAATGAGAAAAGCATTAAATAATATAATCAAGCCCCTCACAATCGTGTAAATTAAATAAGTGGGAATGACTATGGGATAGATGTGTAATTGTATGCATAAATGTGCTGCAAGTTTCAAATTTGTAAAATCATATGATCATATGCCTATGTTAGAGCTTTTTCTGAAGTAAGAATAAGGATAAGTTTCAATGAATTATATAAGAGGGGGAGCGTACAACCAATTTTTACTATCAAAATAAGAACAGTGTTAAAATTGTACTATATTAGTACATCAAGTTAATTTTTAGATCACTTATAGAAAATTTGTTACTAATCTACTATACTAGGGGTTTACAAACCTACAATACTTTTATGAAAGAAAGTTAAACCTCAGTTTAGCTTATAGCATCTGTTAAAGATATAAACCAGGTAAAATAAGATTACACAATTTCTTTTGTGTAGAGTAAAAGATTATGATGAATATGATCCTAAGTTACTACTTTATTCAGGTAAAAGTCAAGAATTGTGAAATTCTAATGACAAGTCATAAGATTAAGTACCAAATTGTGCAGTTTTTTAAAGGTCCTTTAGGGCCGCCACCCTTTAATAGATAGATTACACAGGAAAACAATTTTTGTTGTATTGATAAAATCACTTGTTTTTAACTAATTTGGGTGCGCTGATTTCATATCTGAAGTTTAATTTTCTCTGCAAGCTACACTTTTTTTTGCAATTTGTTTTAACAGTTTTTCACATTGATGTAAAGTTTTCAAATTTTTCAGCATTTGTCTCAACTTACAAATGTAGTATATTATCTTAATTACCTTTGTGTTGACAATAAAAGTAATTTAAACATGAAAACATGTGCAATGGCGTACACTTATGCATACATTTTTTAAATGCAAAAGATAAAATCACTTATTTTGAGTATAAAAATGACATAAAACACTATAAAATACAAACATCTAATTTTCTTAACTATAGCGTTGATATGTACATACAGGTGGAAGATGTCAATTACTTAATGCAGCAATGTGACATAGAGGGCATGCAAAACTCATTAGGCAAGAGTTTGAGCTTGTAGCTCTTATGTTTGTAGAATTGCTCAGGATGGTCTCGTTTGATGCTCCAGCAGTAGTCTGCCATCATATACATGTTTCATCTCCCTTGATAACGCTCTTCCATTTGTCTTCAGGTCCTGATGGAAGCGTTCACCTGCTCATCACTAACATGCTCAAGGTTTTTGGAAATTGATCAAGATAGCTACTCAGGAAGTGCATTTCTAATACTCATGTCGCATCCTAGATTGAAAAATGCCTTTAGCATCATTTGAACCAGAAGTATATAGTTTTCTTAATTCTTGTTACCATGGAAGTTATTAATAACTGCTACAAAAGACATCCATCTATGCTGCTTTTCCTTTTGATCCATCTTCCTAAAGAATTAATTGTCATGTATAAGGGATCAAATGTGAGGACCTTTAAACACACCTGCTTTTATTTTGTCAAATGAAAGACCAGAAAAAGCAGAAACAATGTGTTGAAACATTCATTTTCAGTATTCAGAGCCTTTATGAATTGCTTCATAAAGCTAAGCTTTATATAAAGTGGGAGGAAGATTATTTTGTCTCATCTGAATTTATGAAAACTAGAGCATGCACCGGAAAACAGACTTCATATATGCAATCCTCAATGCCAAAATATATAGAAACAGTTGAAAAATCTCAATACTTAGCAATTTTTTGTTCTCCTGTGCTATCATCTTACCTCCATTGTTTAAAGCTACATAATATGGAGCATATTGTTCTTTAGGACTCAATTATTATGTGACTAAAGTATTTTCTAAATGGAAGATTTAAATAAAGAGTATAAATACTAAATGTGCCTTTTTGAACTCATTTAATTTATTTAACTTAATTAAATTCACATTAGAACAACAAAATTTTATGTTTGTAGCATGCTATACAATGCCCTTTATCTATTGGTTTAGCTTTTTATCCTTATCCATATATAGAAAATTTAAAATTAAGTTAAATTTAACAAATTGGGTTGCTTCCTTTTTCTTGTATGTCCCTATACAAAGTGCAAATGGCTTTATTTTCACCAATAGGCTTTATCACTCCCCTGACTTAAACCTAAATCTCACTTGATGCAAAGGAAGGCTTGTCAGCTTCATTTTGGACAAACCCCCGATATATCATGCCAACTATTAACCTATGCATTATCACTTGACTTATTGAATTGAATATTGCCCTCATAAAATTTTAACAAGTTCATAATGACTGAAAGTCCACTACTTAAACAATATTTAATTCTCATTATATCTTTTGTTTTACATTGCCACCAGGCAATTAATTAAGCTATAATAAGTTAGCTTCTTCACCTACAATCCTCTTATCCCTCCCAAATTTTCAGATTTTTATAGTAATCCCTTGATGTGCATCCACCAACTCTCACCTTTACTTATAATTACCATTCTTGCAATAGCATCTCAAGCCCTGAAAAATTTGACTGCCAGCAACCTTAGTTAAGTTCTCTACTCATTCATTTCAAGTAAAGGCAATGACTCCTTTTTATTTTTCTCACTTGGTAAAACCAATATCAATAATAGTATGTAAGCCACACCCATATCTAGATTATTTTCTATTCCATCATCTTTTCTACAGACACTCTTGTTCCTGCTGAAATTGACAAAAAAGCTGGCAATGATAGGTTAGGTACTCAGAGGTACTGGGTAGGGATACTTGGGTTAATTTAGAACTTTTATTCTATGGAGGATCAGATGCCAGCACTTCTCAAATGGCTAGAATCTTTCCTTCAGACAGTAATATGAAGCTCTTTTTCCCTAAATGATTGAACTTTAAACTCTAGATATATAACAGGGTGAAGTAGTTTAATAAGTAAATGTTTTATTATTTAAAGTACCAGGAGGGAATTAGGATTTTTATGAGTGATAGGTGCACACCACGTGTGAAGCTAGAAGTATATTCAGGAATGTAGGGTGATGGCACTGTTAAGTTTTCAGCTGATGGTGCAAGATAAAATAACTTAACAGTGAAATCGAGGATATAAACTCACTTTTTAAATGAAACTCCTGCTCATAATCGGGAAGTAGATTCTCCAATAAGCCACAATAATAGCCAAGTAACTCCAGTATGCTCACCATTCTTAAGTCTACTATAACCAACAAATACAAGACCTTCTGTCTTTGTACAAAATCAGGAAATTATTCCTCTATAATTGGGACTACTTCTTTGGCAGGCAACTATATACTTCTCTTAGGGAAGCATAAACATACACAACTATCTAATATAGATGTAACAGTGACAGATACATGTATCTGACAGATGACAGATGGATAATAATTAATAAACTAAGTGACAGTAGTTATTAATGATCAATAAACTAGTAAATGATGATTAATTGATTTGATTGATGTTTTAATAATCAGCCAGGTGCCAGTATTATATACCTCTTGAGCATCTCCTGGCCAAACTCATCTATTAGATGAGTTCATTCATATTATGCCAATCCTCTGCTGGTCATGGCAATAATTATAGAAAATCCACAAGTCAATTTGGCCCATGAATTGACTAAAAATAACATTTTTTTCAGCCCAATTGGAGGCAATTTTACTCTCATAATTGGGATGACTTTGGCTTTGAACTCAACATCAAAATCTTCCCGATTAGAGCTACATCATGACTCAATATCTAATAATAAATGGGGAATAAAAAATATATGATCATAAAAGATGATGCACCCCAATTTGGGACGTTGGCAGGCCTCTCAATAGCACTAAGTAAGCCCATAATTGGGACGTCTATGTTTAAGTGCTTAATTATCAATTTCATTAAATCAAACCCAGCTTCCGCCTTAGTGCATCAAGATTAATGTACTAATTTAGGAGGTGTAATTTAGTTAATGCCGTGGGACCACTTTGCACCCAAGTGTACCCATAATTGGCCATAATATAATAATATCATAGCTATTATTAGCTATAATAATTGGGCACCTCAGATGCAATTAGAGTGGTTATTAGTGAATCTGATTTATCAAATTATGCAGATAAATTTGGAGAATCAAAGGATCCATCAATGGAAGTAATCTATCAGCAATAATGGTTTTCTCAAAGGGTTTATTTGGAGTCAACCCTCAAAATCTAACAGGCACAGTAAGGTTTGAAGTTGAGATAAATCAAGATTCATCTTAGGCTGTACTGAGATTAGTATTTGTAACACTCACATAAGACCATACTTTGATATTTGCTCACATAACAGTTGAGTGCTTTTTAGCTAATATCAGAAAGCAATAGATAGAGAGGCACAATGGATGGAGTGAGGTTAGCAGTTGGCGCAACTAGCAAGTAAAGTATTTAATAGGTCCTTAATCCCAATTGAGTAGATGACTGGATCTAATCATCTGATAATTCTTAGAACAAAATATTTTTAACTTGTGCCTAATTTATTATAGATTATATCAAAGATACCAGTGATTTAGGATCATTATTATTTAAGTTTATTTAAAGCTTGGGATCTACGGCCTTTAAATCTCCACTTAGTAATATTCAACTATGCTGACATGGGCCCAGAGTATCATGAAAATGCAGAAATTATTTAGACTTACCTGCCAGTCAGGATGAGTAAGCACTCAAAAAGCAAGCCAGAATGCCAGAGGCATTGTCACACATACAACATTATATGGAGCCATGAATCAGAAAATGAGAAATCATTGCTGTAGGGAAGTTTTGAATAGCAACCAAAAACAAACCAAATAGAGACATCCCCAGACACTGGTGGTCTTTCTGCAAGGGGTGTTACCACAGGTATAGTTTCTACAAGGTCACCAGAGGGTGGGTTCAATTCAACTGAGGAGAATGGTGATAGATCCTTGCATGGAAATGGTGGATGTAAGGCCACAAGATCCTAGTATATTGTTGGTGGATGTTTGTAAAAATGGGGTTGAATTGCCAGAATTATTTAGCTCACTGAATCTAGTTGACGATGGTAGGGGCCATAGTAACCATCCGTACTGGTAAGGCCCATCTGGTATAGGGACTGACAGGCCACCTGAGTAAATCCATCGGGAATACAGTCAGAAGTATATCAATAAAGTCGAAAATTGACAGTTTTTTTAGCAGCAAAATTTATTTAAAAGAAAATGAAGAAAATCGACCAATAATTTTCTCAGTGTGACGCAACTGATTAAATAGTGGTTAGTTGATGTGGGAATATGCAGGGATTGGGTCCCTCAAGTTTGACTTAACCAGAAAGTCTTTTGGGGATGGGGGCAGATAAGCTCAATAGGAACTTTCATCAAAGAATTTGGCAGCAGGCTGAGTCACTGTCATTTTGACCTCAAACGCCTGAACTGAGGCTTGACTGCATTTCTGATGGTTGGCACAACGGCATATGCCCAATGAGCAAAGGAATCCCTCAGGGCCACCCAACGTAGGGGCAGTCTGATTGGTTGGAAATGGGTTTGGGATGCCCAACCCGCCTGTGCCCAATCGCTGGGCCATTCATTTTGGTCAAAGTGTTGCATCAGCCACAACATCCAATTTGCTGGATGAGAGCTTTGAACAATTGTTGATGGTATCTGATGCTACTACCTGCACATTATGAATCATCGCTGTCAACATTGAGAGGGGGTTATTTTTGACAATTGCACTGCTGGCCAAATAAAAACTATCAGCTAATACATCCAATAATTCAATCTTCATCCTTTTTTGGCTATTTGGATTCTGATCATTGGGCTTGTTTCCAATCGTTTTCAGACCAGTCAACTTCAATTTGGCGATCTCTGCACAGATTTCCCTGATCTTGTGGAAAAGTTTGGCTGAGGTGAGCATGGGAACTGGGTGAGGGATTTAAAGAGGGAGAGCTGTTACCCAGCGCTCATCTACCATGTGGGTGAGGTCACCCTGGGTAACGAGGGGAACAGCCACCCTCTTTGGAACCTTATTACTCAAAAACAGGTAGAGATCCTGATATAGCACAAGGGACTTACCCTGAGACTTACATAGAGGCTTTGTTGGTTAAGTCAGACTTAATAATAGTCAACTTAATGACTTGGTTTTGTGGGCTATGTTGGTCTATGTCAAAATTAGCTTTTAGTGTTTATTCTGTTTTCAATTATATTTATTACTAATTATTGGTATGTATTGCCTTGGTATGTGCTACCAATTGCTCAAGAGGAGCGACGGCCAGCTATTTGAAGATGTATCAGAAATGCTTTTTTTAAAATATTTATGAGTTTGACACCAACTCTGATGACATGTGATTTACCCCAGAGTCAAAATGATTGTAGACCCTCAGACAAACTTATTACATGTTCCACTGGCTAAGTGCCACTGAGAAATGAGGCTTCATGGGTATGATGTAGTTAACATTGAACTCTATAGATTTATTTTCAAGTTTATACTAATAAAAACACAATCATTTATTACTACAAGTTAATAGTTTAATATACTGGCTTTTTGTATTTAATACTTTTTTATTGTATAAAGTTGAGATTTTACTTGGGATCAGAAGGATCAGGGCAGCGAGCCACTGTACAAGTAAACGACAGAAGAATACAGCCTCAAAATGTCATTTCCAAGGAGTTTATATCTTGACTATTTTCACCGTCTGGTATATTGTCTCCATACAATAGGCGCTTAAAAACTCCAACTTATCTCAGAAGGTGAACCAGACCAATTGAAGTAGGCCTAAAATTGAAAAAGTGGCGCTCATGGCTGGTAATTCAGATGGTGACCACGCCAAACGAGAGCAACCCAATCAAAAATCCAGAACTATTACTGAGCCTAATGGGAATACTGAAATAACTGTCTCAGATTAACAGGAACAATTTTCCCATTATCATATACCCCAATGAACCCATATCACATGAAGAGCTGGAACATCTTAAACATCGGTTTTTAAGAGGGTATCAAATGGGACAAGGGTCCATGGACAATAGTAGTGATCCTTTTTATTGCCAACGACAGCAAGATGTGTTGTGGGTGAGATATCTAGCTCATCATCGATTGAGTTTAGCTCAAATCCAAAAATAATTTAAATGGGATAGAGAATATCTCCCAATACTTAATTAAATTTATACACCCCACTTCCAGTAACTCACAGATGACAACTGCCAGCCATCATGAATCCAACACTGAGTTGGTAAACTTTTCACACAACTCCAGCCAGGCAGGAGAATTTTGAATGAGCGATTAGAAGCTAATTTTCCTGAGGTCCGTTCTAGTTTGTGAAAAAATTAAAATTTAGCCATTTGGGCTAATGATCAGGTAGCAAAATTAGTGCAAGAGCTTAATAAAAGATTGCATCCCATCTATGACAACTTCTTGGAGGAAAGAGGAGTTACCAAACCTTGGGTTAGAAATATTACTCAGACTTCCATTTATACTTCAGAGTTCATGAGGCTTAATCATGAAGAACAAGAGGCACAATTAAACCATAATGATGAATTTTGTGACCAGTATTGATGACTGAGCGCCCAAAATTCGCATATGAAAGATGATTACACCAAGAAAATCAACTACTGGAACACATAGTTTAAATGCCAACAGGCGGAGAATAGAAAAATTCAAGACTCAGTTGATCATCTAAATTGACAGATCATTAATCTTGAGGATGTTACCTCTAATTATGGTTCAACCTTATTCTCCATGGAGAAGTAAACCATTGCCAGAAGGCAATTAAGGAAAAGGATCAAGTGATTTCTGTCTTGCAACTACAAAGTACTAGCTTGAATGAGGAAATTGCAAAATTAGAGTTAGAAAGTTGAAATTGCGAAAAATTGGGAAAATGAAATCAAAAATAAAATCTGGCTTTGGATGATGGGCGTTCCCAGTATGCCATGAACCACTTGGCTGGAAATACTTCTGAATATTATGAGGCAAAAGATTAAGAAGTAGCTACTGGAATGTATGCTGGGCACATTGACAAATGCCTAGAATATAGTTGCTTCAGCCAACTTACACCTCAAACCATGAACAGTGCCTCAGCGCCCTAATACGCCTGGATCAAGCCGGCAAAGAAGTAATCGTGATGACCATGAATGGGAAAACAATAATTACAAACTATCAAACCTGCATGCTTTTGACAAGAATGGGAGTGTATTCACATTTGTCAAAAGCTTTGGAATGGCTATGTATGGGGCTAGTGACCGCAACAAAGCGGCCACTATGATCAACTACTTAGATTAGTGGAGAATTGAGCTAATTATGCCTCACATAGATGAAAACCCAACCTACACCAAAGTCAAAGTTGCCTTACTTAGCGAATTTGGAGGTCCAGTATGAATGTCAAAAATAAATCTAAGTATATGAACATTTGCTTTGTGAAAGATGAAGCAATTGATAAATTTGCATATCAATTCTATCACAAAGATCAAGTTCACCTAGGCGCAAAAGCTATGGTTGATTTTGATGCTAAGATTGCATTACAACATGCAGTACAACCTTACCAAAATTTGTCAATTACTTTATTACCTTCTTTTGTAAAATCTTGCAACATCCAAATTGGTCCTTATCCGCGCAGATTTTCACAAAATTATGACCCTCCTAATACTGGGTACAGATCAGGATCTGCTGACTTTGCTGGAAACCCCTTCAAAACCAATAAGAAGACTGACAGTGATTCACCTGTGAGAACTGAGCAAACCTAAAATACAAGGGCCTCATGCCCATTGAATGAGATTACTAGCTATGACTGCAATCATAAAGGACAATTTGCTTTATCAATGCAATCATCGTAGTGTCAATGTAGTCCTTCTGAATAACACGCAGGAGGAGGGAAAAGAACAAGCACAATAAATGAAGGACGCTCTATTATGCCTGAGACACCAGTTCCACCTGATTTGCAAGAATATGCATGCCACAAGGCCTTGTTTACCAACGAAACATATTCTGTTTTAGTATCAAATGAAGATTCCACAAATGTACACATGGAAACTCGCTCTCAGAGTAAGGTTGTCATACCTGAAGTCTCTGAAGTAGTCCTAAATTGTATGTGCAACAGATACTTGAGAATATTCCAGCTGAAGGGCTGAGAAATTCAGCAGATACCTCAAGCTTGAAGGGGGTGAATATAGCTATGCCAATTGACAAATTCATCAATGAATGTCCTAGTATTGGATATACTCTGAAGCGCACTCTTAACTCTTTAGATTCTTCCCATATTCACTTGGTAGACTCTATTGATTCTTATTACTCTGTATGCACTTATGTGGATATTATGGTCAACAAGATTAAAGTTGTACCTATTGTTGAAAGTGGAGCGCCTGTAAACATTATCTTCATGAATTTTGTCAATAAATTGAAATTTCTCAGACAATGACACAATTGGGAATACAGGACTGTAGGCCCCAACAGCACTAAGAGTGAAGGAGCTTACAGTGCCCTGCCACTGCGATTTGGAGCTTTGGTTTTAGCTTCACCTGCAAAAGCGCTTCCCAACGCATATAATGACATATTAATCAGAACTAGTTTTTAAGGACCTATGGGTTCTCGTGCAATTTCAAAGAAAACATATTGACAATATTGAACCAATCACTTCCTATTTATTACTCTCATAACAATATGAAGCCCACTAGCCGTCGCAAAAACTTTATTAATATATCTTATGCTGATGGTATAATACTAGTAGGATATATTTAGTGAGGAAAATGAAGCCGCCTCATGCTAACCGCCATAAATGAAAATTAAGGAATACCTCTACGGGTGAATAAGGATGCAACAATAGCTCCAGGCTATAACTGGTTATGAGGACTGAGACTACGCTGGATATTCCTATAGGACTATACAGGGGAGGTTGTACTTCCTTAAATTGTTTTTGGAATGAGCCTAGTGTAACGCCTGGAATACTTATACCAGGGCATGAAGAAATTTATGTCCTATTAGGAAATTTGGCCAGCTGCTTTATTAAGGCCAAGAAATATCAAGTAGTTGCATTTGTGCATCTGATTCTGAGGGTTGAATTAAAATTAGCTGTCAAATTTGGCAATGTATCCAAGTTTGGCTTTTGACTGAGGGCCTTGAGGAACATACTGTAATTACCCGGGAGTCATTTACTGGATCATCTGAACAACAGAAGGTTGAAGCATTGGTTTGTTTGAATTATATTCCATAATTTTCGCCAATGATGACCAAGATTTAGGTTGCACAAAAGGAGTACAGCATTTTGTTAACACCAGAGATCACATGCCTATTAGAATGAGGCCATTCTGGTGCCCCAGGCTAGTGACAAAGTAGTCAGAGAAGATATAGACAACTTGATGGTTAGTGGAATGATTGTGCTCTCAAAAAGCCTGTGGGCCAGCCCAGTTTAGATCATGAAGAAAAAGATGGCAGAAATCGAATTGTAATCAATTATTATCACCTCAACGCCATTACAAAAAAGAATTTATAACCATTTCCCAAAATTGATGATGCCCTGGATTGTCTGGGAGGGGCAAAGTATTTTGATGCAATGGACCTTATCTCCAGATACTGGAAATTGAACTGCCTTAAGAGGAGCAGGAAAAGTGTGCAATGATTGCTGCGCAAGGGCTGTTTCAACTGACATGCATGCCACAGGAGTTGTGCAATATGGCAGCAACATTTCAGCGCGCAATGGATACAACTTTGGGGAACATAAATTATCCTATGTACTGGTGTACCTGGGTGATATTAATGTCTTTTTGTGGAAATTTTTCAAACATCTGGAGAACCTTGAACAAGTGTTCAAACAGCTGTTGAAAGCCAACCTGAAGATAAAACCTAGAAATGGTAATTCTTTAAAAACAATTGGAATACCTTGGGTTCATCATTGATTCTAAGGGCTTGCAGCCTCAACCTCAAAAGGTGAAGGCAATTAAAAATATGCAAGCTCCGATGAGTATTAGGGATGCTCAAGTATTCTTAGGCATGGTGGGATACTATTGAAGGTTTGTGAAGGGCCGCTAGGATTGCTAAGCCCCTATTCCATTTACTACGAGGATGAGGTCATTTTTGCTGGGCAGATGAGTGTCAGAAAGACTTTGAGGCTTTGAAAACCACAATGAGAACGGCGCCTGTCCTCCAATATCCAGATTTCAGAAGGCCTTTTTTCATACAAACTGACGCCTTGTTGGCTACAATTTGGGGTTTGCTATCCATATTGGTGATGGTGGCGAGGAGCATCCAATCGCTTATTATAGCATGCACTGAATAAGCATGAGCGTAATTATATGGTGACTTAGCGAGAGTGTTTTTCTATCATCTATGCTTGTCAAAACAATTTTGGGTGTACATTCATGGCACCAAGTTTCAAGAAGTGACAGATCACAGCTCATTATGATGGCTTCATAATCTCAAGAGGCCTGAGGGATGATTAGCTTGCTGAACTCTGAAATTACAGGCGTACAACTATGAAATTATTTATAGAGCTAGAGCAGCCCATCAAAATGTAGATGGACTATTGTGGCTTCCTATTGTAGCTGTACTGAGCAGTTTGTCAATGAGCTTCATAAAAAATGCTTACTCAAAACTATGGGTATGAGCCAACTGAAGTACAAAAGGCGATCAAAAAAGCATAAATTGACACCAAATATTAGAATGTAATTTTATACAAGCTCAAGCCCAAGGGGCAGAGTAGAATTTACCCAAAAACTTCAGACCTAACGGAGATATTACACAAGCCCACAAGGCCACTGGTCAAGGAGGATTGACCAAAATGCTAGAATTAATTTGATCTAGTTATTATTGGGATTCCATGCGATTTGATATCCCATAGTAGTCAATAAATGCCTTTAATGTCCAATTGCAAAGCCTAAAAAGCTGGATGTGAAATATAATTTGACCAAACCCACTTGGGCCTGTCATACCATGTAAATTGATGTATTTGGGCCTTTTTCTGTGAGTAGCCTAGGCAACAAATTTATAATTGTTGCCATTGACCATATGGAAAAATGGGTGGAAGCAAAAGCAATTTGAGACGTCAGGGTTTTGACTACTGCCAAGTTTATTATGGATAGTATTATTTATAAGCATGGATGCCCCAGAAGATCTTGATGGATAATGGCACAATTTTACTGCTCAGATGGTGCAACGGTTAAATGAGTTGATGTCCATCAAGGGAATGTTGTCAATACCATACCATCCTGAGACTAATGGTATGGTAGAAAGAGTGAATGGCATTCTAATTAGCATATTTTGAAAAACGCACTGCGGCGCCTTTGCAATGGGCTAATTCAATTAGTGCTACAGTATTTGCGTACAATATTGGACACCACATCAACATGGGCCACTCTCCATTTTAATTTCTGTATGGTAGACGCCTGCTCTACTTCCATTATTATATTTGGTGCTCAGTCAAGCTAAGCAATTGGCCCAAAAATTATGTTGAGCAACTAGCGAAGACCTTAGTCAAGTTGCAATATGAAACCTATCAGAATGTGATTAGTCAAAAAGCTAGTCAAAAGAGCTATGACAATGCATTATGAGGTACGGTGTCTAAGTTCAAGAAAAGAGACTTAGTAATATTATTTTGTGACACTATTAGCGCAGGCCACGCGCAAGCTGGCCTTGCTTTGGAAAGGTCCGTTTATTATATAGGATAAAACATCTAAAGATTTATATACCATGAAGGATCAAGGCAGCTGGGTTGTTAGTTAAGTACATGCATAGTTCATTGAAACATATCGTAAAGAATATGGCAAAAAAATAATAAAATAAGAAAAAAATAATGAATAAAAACAAAAAAAATAAATAAAAAACAAAATAAACTATAATAAGATAAAAATATGAAAAAAGATTGCTTACAGAAAAAAACTTTAACTATTAAGAACATAAAAAGAATCTCATAGATTCTGAGGCTTTGTTGCCACAGGGGCTGGATAACCCTTCTTCAGGAGGGGGAGGAGAGTGAGATCAAACTGGGGAAGCCTGTAGCAGTATAGGAGAAATGTGATCTCATACACGTCTCAACTATCCAAACCCTATCAGAGATTTTCCAAACCTAAAAGGGCTCAGCACTAGGCACGCTGGCCTAGTCAGCTTAGGAAAGGCCATTGAACTAGAGGAAATGACCATTGAAAGGGACCTCAGAACAAACAAGAGAGGTTTGACTCTGGAGAAAATGCTTCAAAAAGGAAGATACAGTTAGCGAGAAGGCTTCCAAGGAAAGGGTAAATTGGGGGAAGATACACTTTTGTGTGAAACATCTGTGATCAGGCCTTATCTAAAACCCTGCACATGTCAGAGACAGTCTTTATGGAAAGTGCAGAAGGAGTTAAGCAAACGCACGTGCCAGAAGAGCATCTGTGGGGTATATTTTTCAGGAAGCCCTTTTGCCAGGATTTTGCAAAGAGCTTGGTATAATACTAGGATGCACCAATCTTTTGAAAACTGAGTTTTGAGGATTAAAGGGACGTATATGTTGGTATGTACTGCAGTGGGTTCACACCAATGCCTAACTACCAATTTAGTAAAATTAAGAGCCTGATTAGCCTCAAAAACATTGAATGAGGCAACCTCAGGTTCAGAGGCAATTGCGGATGACAAGAAGGCTTCTACACGTTCTGACATCAAGTTGAGTTTAAAACCTGACAAAAACACACTAACCGTGCATAGGGAAGAAATAAGACTGGTGGAAGGAAGACTTAAAAAATTGAGAACAAGAAGTCAGGAAGGAGATCCCCATCTGAAGTGATTTGATGCCAGATGAGGGTTTTTTGGGCTTGACGGCTCAGAAGCCCAAAGAGTTAAGGAGACGGTCAAATGAGGATCCCACTCAACCTAATAGGATGTTTGTTGGGCAGAACTCAAAGCTAAGAAAACTGTTTGGGTTCATTGACAATTGCTGAAGTTGCAGCGGGATGCAAAGCTGAACTCTCAGTACTGTTGAAGCATATCTAGTTGAACCATCATGGGAGATCAAAGGCAACACGCCTGAGTTGACCATAGCATGCTGCATGAAAAAACTCGATTTTAAGAAGACTCGTTTGTTTGAGGCCAAAAGGCTATTGACATATCACTCAAATTTTGAAGATTGCAAGAAAATGGACATTGTGACCCAGAAAGAAGGGTACCCACGCTGGGATCTCTTTCTGCTAAGCATCACTTTTCGAAAATTCATTCAGCCTGAAATTTAGCTCCACTAAAGAGATTTACGAAAACTATTAGCAAATATGGCGGGAAACCCCGCAAAAGAACCCACAGGCTATGCCAAACGAGCCAGCACCACCCCAAACGAAGCAACCCTCGGTTACCCACCTCAGGGTCAACCAGAATCACCCGCTCTCAAGCAGCAGCCATGAACGCAGGCACCACCCCCAACCTGGAGCTACTCCAATTAGCGCCAGTTCACCTGATTGCACTTCTGCAACCTGCACGCCTAACAGCTCTGTGTGCGCTGCCTCCCACCAACCCGCTGGGCCCCCTCCAACCAAGGAGGCCATCACCCACGCTGTTTTAATGGCGTCTGCTCAGTTGAATGCAACTCAGCCCATCCAGGCATTCACCTCCCCCATTGTGTCAGCTAATTCAGCCCCACTCTATTATTGCTGACGCCGTGTTTCTGGCTCCCTCCATGAGGGGCGATACCCAGCTACCTGGCCCCCAAATCCTCAGATGTAAGGTTGGATTAGCCGCACATTCTGGTTCACTAAGCACCAAATTGGGACAATCTACTCTTCCCAATGAGGATTCAAATGGTTCGGATTTTGGAACTTCACACAGTTCCAATATCACCCGTCCCATTTAAACCCCGTAATTGGCACTTCTCAAATCGGCACTTTATCTCAATATGCTGAAAATGACCAATTCACCAATCAGCCAATGAGTTTTGCCCACGAAATCACAGCAAATACTCGGGCTGAATTTACCCAAATAGATTGGGATGGTGATAAACATCGGCCTCCTCCAATTGGCTGGAGTTAATTCCAATCTGGATGGGACTCCCCAATTTAGCGAGGCCCAACAATCACCTGGCCCCCAAACCCTCGGATGTAAGGTTGGATTAGCCACACATTCTGGTTCATTAAGCACCAAATTGGGACAATCTACTCTTCCCAATGGGGATCTAAATGGTTCAGATTTTGGAACTTCACACCAGTTCCAATCTCACCCGTCCCATTTAAACCCCGTAATTGGCACTTCTCAAGTCGGCACTTTATCTCCAATATGCTGAAAATGACCAATTCACCAATCAGCCAATGAGTTTTGCCCACGAAATCACAGCAAATACTCGGGCTGAATTTACCCAAAAAGATTGGGATGGTGATGAAACATCTCCCTCCTCCCAATTGGCTGAAGTTAATTCCAATCTGGATGGGCCTCCCCGATTTAGCGAGGCCAGCCCAAACCCCTCAATTTAATATGATGCTAGCAACTGCTGTAACATTCCAGCAACAAGGGAACTCCGCAAACTTGTCCAAACCACCAGCTCACACTCAACCCGCAATTGCAGCCCAAAGCAAACACAAACGTACCAAAGGAGCCACTGGGGCGTGGCAAAAACCTCTGGCACCAACGCTACCCAAAGCTGATCCCCGTGAAGTGGCGTTTATTGTTGATGTTAAGAAGAAATGGGCCGAAACTATAGCGCAAAAGCTCTACCCCGCTCAACCCTCTCCCACGCAATTCGCCTTTATTATGGGCATAACCCTGTTGAATTCTATACAGAGGATTACTTCTCATACTTTGCAGCGATTGCGGAGACATTCCCAATTAACACCACCATCCATGAATCAGTGGAGGGCCACTACATCGATGTGGGCTTCACTGAAGCTGCCCTTGCTGACCATGCTGCCACCCTCCAGATCATTATTCCACGCGGATCTCTTTGCATCTCCCGCACGCTCTCACCTGGAGAAAATTTCATGGGTTACTTTTTCCAACCTACCAACGACTGTTGATCCTGAGTCTCTTAAACTGGCACTCCATCGTGGTTTAATGGAGTTTGGGTCTGTTCTTTCAGTGGACTTTAGCGTCCCCTCTTACTATGCTCCCACTCAAAAAGCTCGCACTGCTAGGGCGTCGTTCATCCCCTCCCCACTGTATCCCGCAACATTGAGATTATTCCTTGTGTGGCGGTAGTTGGAGCATGCCCTGAGATCTTTTTTGTCGACCCTGATCAGGCGCGCCCCCGGCGTTCATGGTGTAACGCCCTTGGACACTTGTATAGTGGCTCACAGATTGAAAACAAGCCCTCTTAGCCACCACCCAGGGGCCTAAACCAGGCTAAAAAAGATCCCACGTGGCTGCAGCAGCAATTCCACAACCCACACAATGGGTTCCCTTTCAAGACCTGTCCCTGAGGCATTACGCCTAGCAGTTGAAACAGCTAACCCCACTATTGGTATGGGATACCTTCGCGCTCATGCCCCCTTCCAATGGGCACCCCCTCTAATCTCCCAGAGTCAACTCCCTCTCTCACCAAGCGCAAGGCATCTCCCACAGGGTGCCCCTCGTCAGCCACCCCCACTCAGGGCTCCGCGGCATCCCCACCAACCTCCACCAGCAATTTATCGCATCAACCCTCAGCTCCCAATGGAGCTATGCCCACCAGCATGGACTGGCAACCCGCGGCCTGCGGTAGAAGTGCACTTCAAAGAGTCCTACCCCAACCCCACAGTCCATTTCACGCGGATCCTTTGCAGTGTTGGAGGAAGTGAATATGGACTCAGACTCATCAAATGGGGACACCGTGGAGGTCACCATTGAGCACCCTCAGGTCCTTCCCTTGCAACGGAGCGGGGCAGCATCCTAGGCTGGCTTACTGGGTCCTCCGCCCCCACCCTCTCCTTCCCCTCAGAACCCTCGACGCTCCTCACGGATTGCAGCTAATAGTCAAGCTAAAGGACTCAAAACTAGCCGCCTCACAGCAGCAGGTTTAAGCGCTGGCAACCCCAGGACATGGAGGGGAAAAGCTATGAGTCCCTATGGCAGCACCCTGGCCCTGCAATCCATCAACGCAAATGGGTTGCAGGACTTTAAGCGGAGAGCCCGCCTCCTCTGAAACTTCAGGTCAGCACAAATTGACATCGCTGCTGTCCAGGAGCCCCATATCCTCCCCCACAAACAATCTGCATGGAATGAACAGTTTGGAGGCAACTCCTTCTGGACAAACCATGCCGCCCTTATTGTTTTGAATCCCCGGGTTAAAACCCATTCTTTTTCACAATATCTAGGTGGCAGCCTCATACTGGCCAAACTCACCACTCCTGACTTCTCCTTCTTCGCTGCAAGCATCTACCTGCCTAATGCAGGTCAGGAGCAAAACCGGCTCTTGGAAGAGCTCCTCCAACTCAATCTCACACGGAATACAGTCCTCTTAGGAGATTTCAACACAACCATAAGTCGCGTCCGTTACTCTTACCCCCCTGCAGAAAAGGAACGCCCTGGATCAAGTCGCCTCCAGGATTTCCTTCGCCTGAGTGGCTTTATAGATGCGCTTCCACCATCCGCGTCTGGCCTAGGTTGCATGACTAGGATCCAGTATGATGGAGGAGCTTTCCAGTCAGCGTCACGCATAGATATGGCACTGATTGGCCCCCCTGCTAATTGGCCGTCTCCTCTCTCCCATCTCTCGTGACAACCATCTGAGTGATCACAGGTCACTCACCGTTGTCCTCACCACCACACTTAGACCGTCGCGTAGGTTCTGGCCTAGGGTTGCCCCAGCTCTTCTCAACAACCCCTTCACTAAGGAGAAGCTGTCTATGACCATCCGGGAGACTCTCACCTCCCCCCACTCCACCTGCTTGACCACAAGGCTAGATGGGCGGTGACCAAGGAGGGCATCACCCGCGTTGCTTACAACTGTGCCAAAGCCCAGATGACTGCAGCTCGCGCCAGAGTCAAAAGGGCGGAATCCAGAATCAGACATCTAGAGCGAAACTGCCAGCCTTCTCCCTCTCCCAGATGGTTGGAAGACTGGGAAGCGGCGCAGGAAGCACTCAACTTGGAGCTCACACTGCAGGAAGAACGGGCAGCAAACTTTACAACATCTCATTACTATGCTCAATGGGAACGCCCCACCCGCTTCTTCTTTCAGAAACAGAAAGCCCGGTCAACAGCGCAGGATATTACTGCACTGAAGATTGGCACACAACCACTTCAGATAAGGAGGAAATCACGCAGGAACTACACCGCTTCTACTCCAGCCTCTTCCATGCCACCCAGGTGGACCCATCGGACATCCAAGACTTCCTGTGGCGGGCTCCAGAGCCGCCCATTGACCCACGGGCTGATGAGGCTCTACTGGCGCCTATTTTCATCCAGGAGGTGATGGAAACCCTTCTGAAATCCCCACGGCTTAAAGCCTCAGGCCCAGAAGGAATACCCTTTGAGGTGTACCTTCTGGAACCTGCAGTGATAGCCAGAACCCTCCGCGACCTCTTCGCTGCACTCTTGGTGAATGGCGAGGTCCTCCCCGACTCCAGAGGCTCAATCACGACCCTCATTCACAAGAAGTCAGACCGTGAGAACCTGGCGAACTGGCGCCCCATAGCGTTGATCAACACAGACCCCAAACTCTTCTTGAAGCTTCTGGCCAACCGCATCACCAAATGGGTGTCACCTCGCCTCTCCCCATCCCAGCACGGTTTTATCCCGGGGAGGTCGTTATGGGACAGCTAAAATGACCTTCACGTGACTTTGACTGCTAACTCTCGTAAGGTGAATGGCTTTGTGGCTCTCCTGGATATGGAGAAAGCATATGATCGGGTAGCCTGGAAGTATATTGATGCTTCCCTGGCCCGCTTCCATCTCCCACCCGCAGCTAGGCGCTGGATATCAGCGCTCTATGACCAGCTCCACACCAGAGTCCTGGCGCCAATGGGTTTTACAGTGGCAGTACCAGTTGGACAAGGTCTCCGGCAAGGGGACCCCCTGAGCCCTATCCTTTTTAGCATCACCCTTGACCCCCTCTTGGCCTCCTTACAGGACAAGCTAACAGGGATTCTGGTCCCAGGTAAAGCCCCCACACGCACCATGGCATTTGCAGATGACACTGCCATTGCATTTGGCTGCCCTGGGGATGTTGCCCTCGCTGCTGTGACCATTGAGAGGTACACCAAGGCGTCCAACGCCATGGTCAACACCTCCAAGACAACAGTTATACAGGTCGGCTCCCCCACCTTCCCCCCACCATTTGGTATTGAACCTGGGCGCGGTACCTTCCGTCACCTGGGCGTTCTCACCAACCAACAAAGTGTTGCGCTAAAAGACAATGAGGACTTGCTCCTTGCAGCAGTTAACTCCAGGATTGCCAGCTGGAACCGGCGGCTCATCACCCCCCAGGGTCGAGCTCTGATAGCCAATGTGTTCCTCCTCTCCAAAGTCTGGTTCCTAGCGCACGTCTGCCCATTCACAGATGCCTTTTATACGCGGCTCAATGTACTCCTCCGCTGTTGGATCTGGGGCTCAAACCATCCACCAATGGCCCTCTCAACCATTGCCCGACCCTGCAATGAAGGGGGCCTAGGGCTTCTGGACACGCGATCCCACGCCACCACAATCTTCCTGAAGTTCCTATGGCCAATTGTCTGCTGGGACGCGACCCCCATGCCCCAATGGGCGCCCGCCCTCCGCCAGTCAGTGTCAGCAGCTCTGGGTCTTCCTAGAGCATCTCTGACCTCATTAGTGGAGTGGCTCACAAACCACCCAGGCCATCGCCTAAAACCATCCTCATCCCCCTACTGGAACCAGGCTCTCCTTGCCCTGAAACGAGTAGGCGCGCGGATCCACCATGCCTTCCCATACAGAAGGGAAGGCCCTGGCCTCAGCCCCCGTCGCCATGCAATTGTGCACAATGGACAAGTTGTCACAACTCGCCTCAACCCCCAAGATTGTCCTCCCATCCGCCCAAGACTCCTTGAGCTCCTCCCTCCCTCCGTGAGATTTGACCTTAAGGAATTGTGGAAGGACGTCTATCACCCCATCCTGTCAGCAAAGGTGTCCAACACCTTATGGAGGGTGCTCCACTGTTCATACAGGACAGGGGACCAGACTGGCCCTACCTTCCAGCACCAAAGCTGCCCCCGCTGTGTGGAGCCTATTGACTTCCACCTCCATCGTTTTTTCACCTGTCCAGGTGTCACCGCATTTTGGCCAAAGGCCCGCGCGCTCCTCCATGCTCAGCCCTGGTCCAGACACCCTGTGCAAGACCTCATGTTTGAGCAGACATTACCTGGTTGCCACCAACCCCTCCGTGTCCTCGCCTATGCCACATCCATCTGGACCATCCATAACTCCTTCCTTGGTGCTGCCTTTGACCAGCAGGTGTGGACCCTTCCACACATGATCACCCACATTTGGGTACACTTTGAGATGGCCCTGAAGGTCTGCACTATGTCGCCAACCCTTCCCCGCTCAGTTGTCACTGCAGCACGGCTCTGGCGCGCAAACCCCCTCCCTTTCTTGATGCCTCCTCCCTCCCTTCCTCGCCTCAGGCTCTTAGGAGCCCAGGCGTAATTCAATAAACATCGATGAATCCCCCTTGGGTTGGGACCATCTAGTACTAAAAAAAAGGGTACCCACGCTTTTATCCAGTCATGTCTGGGGAAGTGTTGATTAGTTGACTGGTTCTAATCGTCATATGATTTGATAGAAACATAATAATATTAGCTTAGCTTAAGTTATTATGGATTATATTTAAGATATCAGTGATTATTTATCAGAAATATCCTAAGCTTATGCAAAGCTTGTGATCCGCAGCCTAGCAATTCCTCTTGATAATATTTGATTATGATGACATGGGCCTGGGGGCTTCTTTAGTTAAGTCAGACTTAAAAATAGTTGACTTATATCGGGATTGTGGGCTTTGTTAATCACTGTCAAAAAAGCTACTAATTTTAATCAAGTTTATGATTACTTTTTACTAATTAGTGAGACAAATCCCCCTGGTATGTGCTACCTATTGCTTAAGAGGAGCGATGGTTCAGCTATTTGAAGACGTGGTAGAAACATTGTCTTGAGATGTATATAAGTTTGATTGACTCTGAGGCCGTGTTTTATACCAAAGTTGAAAGGATTATAGAGCCTCAGTTGAACTAATTATTTGTTCCACTGGCTAAGTGTCACTGAGAAATGAGGCTTCATGGGTATGATGTGGTTAACATTAAATCTTATATTATCTCCAAGTTAATACTAATAAAACACAATCATTTATTACTACATGTTAATAGTTTAATATACTAGCTTTTTGTGTTGATATTTTCGTTATAATAAATTGAGATTTTACTTGGGATCAGAAGGATCAGGGCAGCAAGCCGTTTTCCAACTAGACAGCAATAGAATACAGCTTTGCAGTGTCAATTTCAAAGAGTTTATATCTTGATAATATCACTATCTGGTCTATTGTCTTCATACAATAGGCGCTCAAAACTCCAACTTATCTCAGAAGATGAACCAGCCCAATAGAAATAGGCCTAAAATTAAACAGTCCCCAACATATATGTGATAATAAGGTAGTTTGGTTGTTAGCCCTATATCTTCAGCTGGTGGATTGTTTAAGGAGTTATTTATCCCAAATATGATTGGCTAAAATTTTATGCTTTATAAATAGAATTATCTAATCGGTCTGCAACATAATATCAGTAATGATTTTAGGCCTTGAGCCTGATAAAAACTGATTGGTAAATCTATGTTAATTTTTTAAAATTAATTTTTTTATATTAAATGATTAGGATCCCAAAGTTAAAGCTTTATCAATATTAGTGCAAATCCAACAGATCCCATACAATACTCAACTGGGGGCAATAACAATTTTTCAAAGGATGATTAACCTTGGTCTCTTTTTAATACTCCAGAGTCATACCAGATATATAAACCAAGTTAGTTGGGATAAAAAAAGTACTGAAGAGTCTGTGGTTAGTCTGAGCTGCAACATTTGAATGAAGTGAGTGATTTGAAAAATCATCTTATCAATATCATTTTAATTTTGTTTACCTTGACAAGCTCTAATTTGAAGAAACAGGGATCCCAGGGTATGTTAGTTTTTCCCCACTCAGGAAAGAAAATACTATCTCAACATTATTGTCAAAGGGCGGAGTACAAGGACAAAATGTACTATATATGCTAATTAGCTCATCTTGTTTTTGTTATCAGGGCTAAACTTCTCTATGGTAGTAAAATTCTTAAAGTTGTAAATAATTTGAGCAGTGTTGCAAGTGATACAGGCTTGAGAACTGATATGGATAAAATCAAGATGTTTTTTTGTTAATTTTGGGTTTTATTAACTTGTTTTTTTTCTAACTGTATGGATGATAAGGCTTTTCATCGTAGGGAAATTCAATATATTAACTATAAAACTAAATCTAGTTTAGGAGGCATAGGTTTGGTGACTCCAAAATAACCATCAAATTAGCAAAGGATTTGTACTTTGGACACTTCACATGATTGGCTTGTTGATGAAAGCAGGAGATTTTATTCAGGGCTCTACTTTATTTTTAAATTGTTGGTAAGATGATACTTATAATTCTTTATTGCCTACAGAAACCCAAAAATATCAGTGTAAAACAAATAAGAATTTAGAAGTATATAAAATAAGTTTGGTAAAGGTATGTGATTTGGTTTCAAGGACATTTGGTTTGAATGGTTCAAAAAATCTATTGGAGCAACAGAGGGAATGCAAATCATTCACAGAGGCCCTCAGTTCAAATGATCCAATTAAATCATTATACTTCTGAAAGGCTTTCTCAAAGATAAGCATTTTGGTCATGAGAGCTACTGGCTCAGTATATATATATAGTGATTTTGGAGCAGCAGAATTTATTAAGCCTGCACTCTCTTCTGGCTCTTCTTGACAATTTGTTTCTTCAATGTAATTTCTTTCAGTGCAGCATGACTTTGGAGATACTACACATTAGCTTCTAGCTCTTACACGTGCTCAGTTATTTCATGTCACAGCTTTACTGTTATAGTAAAGCTGATATTTTGAGTTTTTGGTTGCATGAAGATGTTTTTTGATATTATAGCTTCCATTGGGATGAATCTTAAATCAAATGACTTCTACAAGTGATGTTAATGTACTTTGAATTTTAAATGGTTTGCAATGGCAACTTTCCAGGTCATGACTGTAATATTCTTTGATGTTATGAACTTTGAGGGAGCATAAGAAATATATAAATTTAAAGATAGAATAGAATTTGGAACAATTTATTGGGCTAAAACCTATTAATTCATAAAGGGAGATTAGGATCACTGAGGCGTAGGGGAGATCCTACCCTCCTCAATAAGGATCTTACCTTCTAATCCAATAGAGAGACCAAGAAACATTTGTGGTCATCTGTTGACATCTGAATAATCATGCTCCCGTTTTCTTGGGACTTCAGGGTTATTATTTTGGGATTCAGAGTGTAGCTTAGTTAAGATCAATATTTGGCGTACCAGATCATTCAATTCCTTATAGCAATTCCGAGTTTCCCTTAGTTTTTTTCCCATTTGAGGAAATTATTGATTCACTAAGTGAAGCAACCATCAGATTTAGTGAGACTTATTTCCAGAGAAAAAAGGTTTATTTTATCACCATTATAATAAGGAGTTTTTTGTTTGCAAATACAAGTCCTGAAAGAGCCCCTTCAAGATCCTATTATAGGGTGATATATACTCAAAGAAATTCACCATGAACCCAATTGTGTATAGTACTTGGGCTACATGCAGACTGGAATATTCATACCATGCTTTATATAGGACGTAATATGGGCCCAACCTGGATGTGTCAGATTTGTTAAGTCGCCCACCAGAGCAATTATGATAAAAAAACAAGATCTTTGACCTCAATGTTTTAAGGTCTGGGCAACGAGCGTTGTATTACACATTTTCCTTTGAGGTAGTAAAGATGTTTCCTTTGGTGGCTATTACTGGTAACCTAATAATTTTGTCAGCCAAAGCCTCAAGCCAAACTTTTAATTTACAAACTGAGACATACAACAAAATTTGCACACTTAGATTAAATTATGACTCTTTCTTGTAGAGGGCCTGGAAAGGAAAGATGTTGATCACGTGGTGATGGATTATTTGGTGTGCTAGTAAAACGGGGGGTTCATGATTTTATTGCATGGGTTCATTGGCAGCCATCTTTAAGAAAAGAAAGAGTTCTATTATCTCATTCCATTTCTTCATTAGTCAAAGAATTATAAGGGGCTGTGGAATTTTGGTTGTTCCTGAGCAGAGAGGCTTGCTCTTGCAATACTTTGAGGTAAAATTTAATCCATTAATGGCAAGAAGGACCCTAGGACACCCATTTTTGTTGAAACCAAGAAATAGAAAATAAGCACACAGTTTTAGAAAGTCGCCACAAGGACAAAGATAGCTTTACCATTTGGTCAAGTGGTTATTGGTAAGAATGCTATATCAATTGCCATGAAGGCCAGTGGAGAGATTCTCACTACATTGATGTTAGCCACGCAATAGCACCAATAGAGACACTACTTGGTGTTGTAACAGGTAACTCAATTGTTCTTGTGTCCTACAGGATAAACATTTTTTCAGCACCTTGTATATGGTTACAAGCATACAATCCAATGACAGTGATTCCTCATGCAATCCTAGGGTTTTTGATGGCCCTGTTGGGCTTCCAGTATGATCTGAAAATTTGATCACCTCTGATGGAATATTTTGAATCCGATCCAAAGGGTTGATCTTTACCAGTGTCAGGGTTTAAACCCAATAAAAATGATCAGCCAACTTTTTTTTAAAACAATTGTAGGGTGCCGCCACAATCAAGGAAAATGAATTGGATGAAAAACTTATCTTAGAAGTTCCTGGTAATTTTCACATTAAATAGTACTTTAATCTACATATGTCTTCATTATTTAAATAATGTGGGATTACATTTTTTCTACTAATATTTTTAGTTTTCACAACTATATAGCAAAATAAGGATACTTATTAACTAAAAAGTTTTTTTAATGATTGTATATTTATTTAATCATACAAAATCCTTATGCCTGAGTGTCAAATTCTAGTAGTTGAATCAAAAACAAACCCTTTAAGAATCATCAATTCTGGGTGATTATCTTACCAATAAATTGCCAATCATTCCCAATTAACTGTACTTAAAATCGACCTTGATATCAAGAAATTGCTCTGGGATCTTTAAATAAACTTTCTTAAAAAATCCCATGCGCTAATAACAACTATAAGGCTGCCATCATAAAATTGCGATCAATTTTACATCTTATGGCAAGATTTTTATGTTGATGCTCATAATCACATGATAGTACTTGAACATGGACAGTACAAATTGGGTGTACCTAGCGCTATTGAGAGGCCTGCTGACATCTCAATTTGGGAAAAATCCTCAAACTTTAATTGATGCCAATTTCCAAGTAGTTTTATTTTGTCAGTTGTATGATAAAAACAAATGGGTTGACCTTAGGAAAATTTTATACATTTGCTTAGCAATCTTTCTACCTGAAATTTTCCCAATTTTAAGAGTATTATGCCACCAATAGTCCTAGTAAAAGGGTATGGTTGTATTAGTTCAAGGGCTGAACTGAAGTAGAAATATAATATCTGAGGAAAAACAGCATCCACAAAGTCTGGCAGGGATGGCCTAGAGGTGTAAATACTAGAACCTAGACTAATGAAAATATCATCAAAGTAAGAAATCCTATTGCAATTAAAAATATATTCTCTTAATTCTTTTTTATCTTTTTGTTATCAAATTTGGTTTTTATTAGTAGTGTTGACAAGCTGCTGGGATGAAAAATCAGCTTGTATATTAGCTTGTATCAGTAGAAGCTCAAAATTTGTAGGTAAATTCTAGACCAAGGAGACCAAAAGATTCATATGAAATTATATAAGTTTATTGAGCTTCCAAACAATCAATTATAAAAAAAACTGGCGAAAAAGTGAGGATATTTTGGCCAAAGTACTTCATAATTTAATAAACAGGATCTAATAAAAAAAGTGTTAACCCTCAGATTTTAAAATAGTGGTACTCACACAAAATTAGTGATACATTATTAAAAGGAACCACCAAAACAAATGTTTTATTCAATACAACGGACATACAGTATAGCCGCAGTCATGAGGAGAAAGAGATATAAATAACTCCCTCAAATTAGTAAAAGAGTTGTTTTATATGGGCTCTTATGACCAATGGTATATCAAAAACTATCTTCTTTCCACACAAAAAATGATTATCACATAAGTGGAAGTAAAGTCTTTAGTAAGTTGGAACCAGATGATCAATTGAAACTGTATGAACTTTTAGAAAACCCAGATAATGATAAAATTCTGGTATAAAGCCCTTATCTCAGCATATGGCAATTTCACCTATGCCAGATTTTAAACATACACAAGATCCAATTTCGCCTAATTGCCCTGTGAGACATTCTAATAAGAAAAAATATAACGTTTAGTCACTGTTAAATTAAGCTAATAAGAAATTGTACAAATTAAAATTGCACTTGTAATTGAGAAGGATAAGATGGAGTCCCATGAGGTCTTAATTAAAAAGTAGGACCTTGTTCAAAAACACTTAAATTAGATGCCATATCCAAAATGGAAGGTCCTAAATAAAAATGCAATTATTGGACAAATACAAGTCCGATTGTGTAATAAGAGTGATTTGGAGGTCAATGAGGATAATATTGGCCAAAAAACCCTGGCCAATTCTTGGTGGAACCCCTCGAATTGGTGTAGTCCTTTTATTCACTCACCTTGGCTGAAATGTTTGATTGTTGGTAGTCTGGTTACGATGAACCTGTGATAAAATCAGGGAAATCATTCTGAGGCCCTGACATCCAATTAAAAAATTATTTGATATTTTTGCACCACAGGGTTATTCGACTAGTTAATGACCGCCCATTGGCTATCCTGCTGAAGCAAGGTAAAGTTTGAGAGCTCCATTAAGTCTGAACCCATATTCCTTAATTTGGCTATTCTTAGCCCAAACCAAATTTCACGCCTCACTCACTTTGAGCCTTGATACATTTATATACTAATCGTTGAGATACCAAAAGGGTTCGCTTCTTGACCCCCAAGTATTACTAATAAAAATCTTAAAAGCTAAACCTCTACTTTAATTGAAGTGTTATTATTCTAGTTACAAGTAGTCTTATATCTCCCAAAAATATTTATCCTGAATTAGAGAAACAGACTTCTTCTGCAAATAATTGTCATTCAGGTGTGAAACTGATCCAGCGAGCAAACTAAAATCCTGAATTCCAACAAGTGGTGCTCAATACAGGTGGTATTACACCACAAAACTCTTTATTAAAATGAAGGATATTGGAGTATTAGCCCTCACTACCTCCCCACTGCCTCCAAACCCTGGCTAGCTGCTTTAAAACAGGAGCTAGCCAGCGCATTATCTCGTCTTAAAACACCAGAACAGCTCTTATGACAAGCCTCCCATGAGGCTGATCCTATTATTTTAAAACCCCCTTTCAGAGACAAGTTTACCCCAGGAGAGGGTAGCATTGCCGTATTCCTCTTTATGAGACTGATATCGAAAGGACAACTGATCACCAATAAGTAAAGCATATCCTCCCCTGCCTCAGTCGCTCCACCCAAGAGGTGATAGTTCCTTATATGACCATTATTAATATTTGAGCATAGGTGAGGGAAGCGCTCATTGAGGAATTTGGATATACACAGAGCTTGCGCAGGAAAAAACAGGCTTTTATGTGCCTAAGTCTAATAGAGTGAGAATCTATTGCCACCTCATTGACCGGTTTTACAGTGCAGCCCAGCCTCTCCTGATCGCTAAAACTCTACCTAAGATGACGTAATCGCTGCCATTCTGATTGGATTAGCCTCTTACCCTAATTAGTCTGATATTGTCTCAGTGAAGCGTTTCCTGAAAAATGTTTGTGATATGTAAGAGGTGTTATTAAAGGTTGCTGATCTCCATGAAGCTATGCCTACTCAGGAAGTTGTACTGAACCCTCCAGTGCTGACTACCCTTCCAAAGCCAGTTCCTGTGGGGCGCCTCAAATTAGACTGCCCTCATCCATTAAAGATTGTCCAGAGGGCACCAGGGGTGACAAGGTAGAGCTCTCTCTCCCTCAAATGCACCCCAAGTCATCCCTATAAAATCAGTTGAGTTCTTGTCACACCCAGCGCTCTCTTTTAAAGAGTCCATCACTGCTGCTTTACCCTCTTGTCACTCAGAGATGTCCTCCATAACAACCACGGCCTATCTCTGACAATGCAACAAAAGAATTCTTCTCCTCAAGTTGCCAGAAAAGTTGGTGCAGCTACTATGCTTCATCCAAAAGCCAAAAAGGTAGATAAGGGCCAAACGGCCCTCCTCTGTGAGGAGAATAAGCCAGTTCTCTAGCCCCTATTAGAAAATCTTTGGTGTGCATGGATAACCACTCTGATGACGAGTCTGAAGTGGTGATAAAGACGCGGGTTATAATGTCCTAGGAGCCCTCATGGAAGTGCAGATAACGCGAGGTTGAGACATGAAAGAATAGATATGGCTATGATGCCCAGACGGACCTATCTCCAACAGGTGTTGAGGTGTTCAGAGGTGATTGATAATGCTAGTGATGCTGACAAGCTTATTTTGTACAATGATCCAATCAACCCAACAGGATCATACCCTTCAATCTATTAAAAATAGATACCCTTGATTGCTAAAATCCTTGCCTCCTCTCTCTGTTTAGAGGAGGTTCCTTCCCTCCCCCTACTTTTTGGTAGCACTATAACCAAGGTAGATATTGTCATCAATAATGTGCGAGCTCTAGCCATCCATGATACGGGTTCTCCAATCAATGTGATTTCTTCAAAGCTCATCAATAAAATTAAGTTGGCGTCTGACATGGACTATTTGCAAGAATTTGGAATTAAGGGGCCCAACGACACGCGAGCTATTAAAAGCCTACTCTTCTCTACCCTTAAGAAATGGGAAACTCCTCCTGTCCGCCCCCGCTGTAACATTGGACAATAATGCATATGACCTGCTAATTGGCACTAAATGAAAATTGAGTATGATGGACTTATCAACATGAAACAGGGATTTCTCTCCATTTTAAATTATGAAGTTCCGCTAGTCTTTACAAATGATGAGCCTAATATGCAAAAGTACACATGCATAGTTGAGTACTCCTTCTGTTCCATCTTCTTACAATATACCACCTCAGGAAAAAACACTAAAAATATGCATGACTCCGTTGATGCTTCAAAGGGCCTTAAATTGTATACTTCAGAGGAAGTAGTAGTCAAGGTGGGGAAAAAAGGTGATAGACACCAAGATTACCGTGCAAATCCCCCACAACTGCTTACTGCACTTAAAAAGAATTATAGGATAAGTTTTTTGGAACCTCAGGTGTTGCCGGGTATCCTAGACTGGGATACCACTAACCCATCAATCTTCTGCTGGGAATTTTACCAACAAGGACATGGTTCTAATGAAGCATCAAGAGATTGGAAAAGCCCTGCTTACTCACATTGAGGACATCTGAAAAGTCCATTATATTGGGTCTATGTTAGACCTGGGACTACTTACTGACCAATTGATATGTTCTTTGCTCAACGTTCAGTTTCTGATGCTCTAACCCCCGCAGAGCTTGAGAAAGTTCACTCTCTTATGTTTTTCTCTAGTGACATATTTTCCAAATCTGATACTGACTATGGACCTATGAAGGACTGGAGCCATACCGTAGATGTTGGTGATGCCAGGCCTATTCAATCCAAGCCTTATTAGAAATCAAAAGTTGAGGAGCTCCAAATGAGGATGGAGCTGAAACAGCTACTGGATGTGGGGCTGCTGGTGCCTTCTAAAAGCCTTGGTAATCTCCCCTATTGCTCATAAAAATGAAGAATGGCGGTCATAAGCTAGTTATGGGCTACCGCAAACTGAATAACCTCACCAAAAAGGATAGTTACCCTATCCCCTGCATTAACAAAACCCTAGCCCAAACTCTCACTCGAACTTCTTTTCAGCCATGGACTTGGCTAGTGGTTATTGGAAAATGGACCTTTCTCCCCAAGATCAGGAGAAATGAGCTCTTATTTGCATTGAGGATCTTTTACAAACTACTTAACTACCACTAAGGTTTTTTCAACGCGCCCGCCAATTTCCAATGAGCCATGGATCATATCTTGAAGGAAGTTAAATTAAGTTGCGTCAATGTCTATCTTGATAATATCACGGTGTTTTCCAAGACCTTTAATGAGCATATTACCCACCTAAAATAAGTGTTCTAACGCCTTCAAGCTCTAACATTAGATGAAGCCATCAAAATGTTTTTCCTTCCAGAAAAGTTGGATTCCCTGGACTCGCCATCTCCTGAGATGGGATTCAGCTTTTGCAAGATAAGTTTGAGGCGATATCTAAGATGCCTGCACCCAAAACCCTCCGCGAGAAACATGTATTCTTGGGCATGATGGGGTATTTCCAATAATTCACCCTCAAGTTCTAAAAGCTTAGTAAACCTCTCATTCGCCTCTTGGCTAAGAACACTTCCTTACATTGGAGTGTTAACAAAAAGCCGCATTTGAGACCTTGAAGAAATTACTGCAACTAAGTCCGATCCTCCGCCATCCTGACTATGGCAAGGGCTTTATGTTGTTCACAGATGCCTCTGATTATGCCGTTGGAGCTATCTTGGCTCAGGTAGATAAGCTTGGGGTCGGTCATCCTGTTTTCTACTTCAGCAAGATGCTCTCAAAAGCTTAACGCAACTACAGCGTCACTGAGAAAGAGTGCCTTGCTGTTTTTTTGCTGTAAAGTACTATTGCCCATTCCTATATGGGGCTTCCTTCAAAGTAGTTACCAACTATGCCTCCCTGAAGTGATTGCAGAATAAGAAAGATCCTAATGGGCGGTTGGCGCTCTGGGCTTTAGAGCTCCAGCGTTATAACATGATGATTGAGCACTGAGTGAGAATTCGCCATATGAATGTTGTTGGTTGACCCAGATGCCTGTCCTTCATTTGGACAATGGTGATACTGAGAGTATATGGCCTCCTAATGACTCCTGATGCTTAGAAAAATCAGGATGAACACGTTCAGAAGATGCTTGCTCAACATTCTCATAACACTAATGTGGAAAGTGGTAAGGTATATAAAAAATTAGGGGATAATTGATTGCTCTACATCCCACTATCAGAGCTAGTACCTGTCATTATGGAATCTCATGAAATCCTAGGGCTTAGCAGAGTGGTTAAAACCTATGAGTGGGTAAAAGAACGCTACTACTTGTCGTGGAGCCATGGAGACCATAATCAAAGTCCTAAATTCCTGTCTGACAAGTAAAAAATTTTTAGCCTTAAAACCAGATATCAATATCAACCTACCACTCCTCAACAGCCTTCCACACAATAAGCCTAGATGTGGTTGGCTCTCTATCCCACACTATGGGTGTAAAATTGGTATCTTTTGGTAGAGATTGATCATAACATATGGTTTGAGGCTGTGACTCTTCCAGATCAGACAGCCAAAGCCACTGCCACTTTCCTTCACCAGTGTATCTTAACTCGACATGGTTGTCCTTAGGTTCTTCTCTGTGATAATGGGAAAAACTTCACCTCCAGAATGGAAAAGATTCTAGCCACCCCTATGGAATCCCAACATCTTTTTCTTGGCCCCTCATAACCCTTCCGCCAATGGTACTATTGAAAGACCTAATGGAACCTTGTCTCTATCTTAAGAAAGATGGCTACTTCAGACTCTCAAAACTGAGATCTATATCTGCTCAGTGTCCTCATTGCCTGCTGTATCAGTTACAACCAGATCCTCAAGATGCTCCTTTCCATGTGTTATATGGCTGAGAATTTGGGTGCCTGCTTTACTAGCTAAAGATGTTTTCTCAGCTAGGACTGATGATCCAGATCAAGCCATGAAGTTGGCTCAGCACATCATGCAGTTACAGTCTGAGGCTATGACATTTAAGCAAAAACTGTCACTAAGATGCCAAGCTGCTAATGTTCTTTGGCCATCTCTCACTTCCTTCCAAGTGTCAGACTTGGTACCCTACTATCATAACTGTATCATGCCTAGAATAGAAAAGCTTGAGTCCATCTGTGAAGGGCCTTTTGTTATCACCTATAAGAGAGGGGATGAGTACTCCATCAATTTCTTGCTTCTGGAGTTACTATGAATTGAATGCAAGGGCAGTTATTGCGTCTTTATTCCCCCCTACCACACTTGAAGGGGTAATGTCAGACAATTACAAGTTCAATTGTATATTAAAAGTGATTTTGAGGTTGATAAAGATTTTATTAGCCAATAGACCCTGGCCAATTCTCAATGAAACCTCTAAAATTGGGGCAATTCTTCTATTCACTCACCTTAGCCAAAATGCTTGATTGTTTGTAGTTGGGTTGCGCCGACCCTGTAGTGGAACAGGATACTCATTCTGAGTCCTGACATCCAATTTGATTAAATATATTAAATATCTTCCCCATGGGGTTATTCTACCAGTATATGACCATCCATTGGCTATCCTGTTGAAGTGAGGAGAAGTTTGAGAGCTCTCTAGGTCTGAACCCATATTCCCCAATTTGGCTATTCCTAGCCAAATACAAATTTCTATTACACACTTACTTTAAACCTTGGTACTTTTAAGAAAAGCATCCAGATATTATGCGGGTTCACTTCTTGACCCCCGAGTAGTTTTAATACTATCTTATAAAATACAAATCTTTAGCTTTAAATTAGTTGAAGTATTAGTACCTTAATTACAAGTAGTCTATTAACTTTCAAAAATATTATCCCGCAGTAGAGAAATGTACCACCTCTGCAAATATTTTTGTAATCCAGGTGTAAAAATGCAACAGCGAGCAAACCAAAAGCCTAAATTCCAATAGAAAAATACAATTTTCCTAGACATGATTGTTATTAACATCAATTTACTACCAATTTCACACAACTTGGAAGAACACTTTTTAATCTTCTCATGGCAAGGTCACATTTGGCTTGATCTAGCTTTCTTAAGCATTTGATCAACTTTGATTGGGACTATTGGTGACCCCCATCCTATAATTTCAGAACTTTGACTATGATCTAATGTCCGGACTAATGCATCACAAATGGCAGTTAGAGCAATATTATCTCAGATAGGGGAGGACTACGAAGAACATCCTGTTGCCTTTGCTAGTCAGACCTTAAACGTTCATGAGAGAAATTATACAAAGAACAGGAATGTTTGGTAGCCATATATGATTATACGAAATTTAAGTTCTATCTTCATGGTGCTCACTTTACATTTGTTACTGATCATGCGTCCCTATAAATGTTGACAAATTTGAGGGATCCTGAGGGCTAATTAATCCACTAGTGTTAGAGCTTTGAGCGTATAATTAAATGATTAAGCATTGTGCACAGGTAAAGCATCAGAACGCTGGCTGCCTAATCTTATTGCCCACTATCACTACACTTACTTTAGATTAAGATGTTTTGTTTTTCTAAGGATGATCAGCGAAGAGTACAAAGATGATCCTGAATCTGTTCAAAATTTTTTTAACTTTATGAAAATATAGAATAAAAAACGGGACAATTGACAAGGTCTTTGAAGGCAAAAAGTATATAATCCCTTAACCATTGGCCCAAATGGACATCATAATGGCTGCCCATAAAGCCATAGGGCATGGTGGATGTAAGAAGACTAAGGAGCATCTGAAGCAATTCTATTATTGAGAGTCTATGCTTTTCAACATCCAGGAAACATTAGATTGCTGTGCGGAGTGTCAAAGAAAAATAGTTTAAAAAAGCACATCTTATCAGCTTGTTTGACCCAAGTTTGCCTAGCATACTTTATCTATCAATGCTGTCAGACCTCTTCCCACAAGAAATTCATTGCCAATTACATAATCGTGGCTATCAACCACTTGACTAAATAAGCTAAAGCTAAGTAATTAATAAATAGGAGCAGCGCTGCAACAGCCAAGTTCATCATCAAAAACATACTCCACAAGCATGGGTGTCCTCAGATCATCCTTACAGATAATGAAACTAATAATACGTCCCATGTACTCACCAAGCTCTACCAGCTAATGGGAGCAAAAGGCATGCTTTCAGCTCCCTACCATCCTAAGAAAATGGTACAATTGAGTGAGAAAACGGGACATAATGAATATCATCCAAAACAAACTTTAAACAAACTGTCTTGATAGAGCACCTACCTAAATTCGGCCATTTTACCTACATCACTTATCAACAGTTATTAGGATGTCACCTTTTCAGTAGTAATATTGAAATATCATGTTCAACCATTGTGTAAACTTTTAAGTAGTTACTGCACAGGTTGGTTGTAAAAATAATAAAGGACGCTAGTTTTATGGTGACAACTAATAAGTTAAGTCTACAGTGTAAGTGGCTTCAACCCCACTCTGGTAAGCTATAACTTGAGAAAAGAAACTAGGGATTTTTTATTCAATCTTCAATATAGAAGTAAATAATAAATCAAAAACCGTTGAATTTTTGTTTTTAATAAAATATGCTAAGAATTTTATAGACAAAAGGTGCACAATTTTCGATGACTCACTGAAAATCAGCTAATTGTTAGTCCTAAACTTTTGACCTTAAGAGATACTTCTGATATTGACATATTCCTTCGCCTTAGTAAATCCTCAGTAGTTAACTTTTACAGATAGGAAGCCATCCCTTTGTGTCAAGAATTGTACACAGATGTTATAGGGGCCGCGTTGCTGGTTACAACTACTAACTACCGCCAGAATAGAGATTTAATCGCTTCAGTAACTCCATAAAAACGACCCTAATCATTCAAAACCTATGCCTGAATGACTTTATAAAGCAATTCTGACTATCAGCTAAAAAGCCCTCATCAAAATACTTATTTAGCATTGTCAGGGATGATCCCCAACAAAACATATATCAAAACCAATCATCAATTTATAACTCTGGTTTAATTATGAATAATAATTTAGTCAGCAACCATCAACATGCAATAGATTGTTATTAAAAATCTTCAAAATGCTTAATCTGTAAGTGAGATGGATAATGCGGTCAATTAAATTCCAACACATACCCCCGCTTGACCAGATTACCCAGTGGGACATTTTATCAGAGGCAATTGCTTCTTCTTAAGGCTTAACTAACAAGCCTTGATCAGAGGTTCTTCCTTCAGACCAAATTAACTTATTGTTTCAGCAGTCTCCTTCAAAATGCCGCCTCTGTAAAGCGTGGTCCTATGGCCTCTTGACATACCAGGACTACTTTGGGCATCTTTGACAATAATATGCAGAAAAACCTGTACTCCCCCAGGATGGGCTCTTCATTTGCAATCAGAGTGGATCTTCTTTAACTCATTCCTAAGGGCTACTCACGATGGATCCAGTTTCAACCCATCCTAATCCTGCCAACATGCTTCTTAGGGGTATTAATAATGGATCTAGTTCAGCCTATCCTGATCCTACTGACATACTCTAGCGCCTCAGGATTACTCCTGGTGAACCCAGATACAACTCAAACTGATCCTGCTGACCAATTGTAGAGAACACAACCAGATGATTTTGAGCGTGGGTAAATGAAATTGGTTTTTTTATTTTTATTTTTATCTCTTTTATATATTTTCTGTATATATTTTTATTATCAATTTTCAAAAAACTATTTATAACTCAATTAAATATATGACCATCAAGGATTTTTGATTGCATAGGCATCCGTTACTAATTTTATTTCTTCAATGGGCCTGTCCATAAGGCATAAAGCTTATTTTAGCAGCCAAATCCATGTGTATCACAGTAGGATACTTTATCTCCAACTTTGAATCCTTTATGGGCGATTGTTTCTTATCATCATACTTATTGGCCTGTATCCTTTTTCTAAGGGTTTTTGTTAAATGCTTATGATTGCAAAACAATCTTTATGTTAGCTAATAGATATAGATAAAGGTCTGGACCCAACCCAATGTTTACTCCAAGGCTGAGTATAAAATTATTGGTAGGTCGGCTTTCCTTCCATAGAGTAATTAGAAAGGTGTTTTACTAATTGATGAATGATAGCTGTAATTATATGCAAACGTCACCAAACTTAAGCAAAAAGCCCTTTAAGACGTGTCCCTGCAATAGCTTCCATAGCATAGTGTCTAAGTTAGTATTCACCCATTTGAATAGACCATTTGTCTCTGCCTGATATAAGACTGATACAGCTCCTCTGATCCCCATCATTTCATTCAATTTGGGTATGAAAAAGGAAGCGAAGTTTGTCTCATTATCATTCTGGATCACTTGAGGGCAGCCATTCCAGTATATCACTTGATCCAGAATAAATTTAGTGGTATTCATCACATATACCTGTCATAGCTTTAGTTTTAATCCATCTTGTAAGGTGATTAATCGCGGCAAAGATATGTTGCAATTCTCCAGTGATTTTACTTAGAGGTTCTATAATATTATTGGACACTTATGCCAGGTGATCCCTGGTTGAACTAACCAATATCCGGCCACATTTTTGTGTGGCTTATGGAGATGGCACTCCATACAACAGGAAAGGAAAATCGCCACATTATAATTCATCAATCACCAATAATAATACTGTGAATGTTCTCTAAAGATTTCTGGGCCACCATAGCTGACAACTTTGTGAGTGGCGCGAATTTTTCCATTTGGTTAGATGGTTTTATGGACATAAGCCTTATACATTCATTAGTTTGAATAACTTCCTATTCTTTTGTTCTATTCCTTCCATGGTCTTTCATAGCGCCTTTTGAACTTCTTGTGGCTCAACTTCCAATTCTTTTTACCCATTTGTTCAAATAGGTCATCAGCATGATCTTGTACTTCAAAATTGTCAGCAGTCAGGATACCATTGGCATTTTGGTTTTATCTTCAGTGCAATGTTCGATTTCATAGTCATATCCTCAATTTCAAGGCCCATTTTGCTAGTCTCCCCTAAAATCACTTAAGTTAAGCAGTCAATGGAAAGCTGAATGATCTGATACAACCTTGATATGCAACATATGAATATAAACATGGAATTGCTTGCAAACTTAGATAGACCAAGACACTCACGCTCAGTTAATCTATAGTTTCTTTTGGCCTTCGTTAAGGTACATCTGACATAGGCCACTGGGTTCTCTTCACCTTGTTCGTCTACTTGACTAAGTATGGCACCTATTGCCATAAGAGATCATCCAACTCTACTAACAACGCCTGATATGAATTCAGATAATTAAGAATTGGGATTGTCATCAAGTATACCATAATTTGACAAATGCACCTTTGACTATCTTATTCCATTTAAGCCCACTTTCATTCCTTAAGCATATGGAATAATGAGTCCACTATATTTGCAAAGTCATAATGAATTTGTGATAAAACCAAACTAGTCTCAAAAAACTTGGATATTGTGAACGCTTTTTGGTGAAGACATCCACTCAATAGCTTCAATCTTCTGTCTAGATTTTTCAATCTATATGCGTTTATAACGGAGCCATTTATTCTAACTCCTCCTTAAAGAAATAACATTTTTGGGATTGATTTTCAGATTGGTGGAGACCAGTTTTGTGAACGCTTCCTCTAAGTGTTTTAAGTGATCCATATTTGTTTTAATAAACATTGATGTTGTCTAGATAGTCTAGGACAAAGGATAACTTGAGGTCGCATAAGATAGTATATAGCTCATTAAAAGTTGTGAGGGCGTTACACAAGTTTTGAGACATCCTCGTAGGTTGGTAAAGCCCTTGTGCCGTTATTATGGTGTTAAAATTTATTGGTTCTATTAGTTGTTCACAGCTGATAATCCCTAAATTAATTAACTGCACAGTTTTGGTGCTGTGCAATTCTCCGCATTGTCAGGTAATAATATATAATTGATTGATAACAGTATGAAGACTATTATCCATAGTTGAATAAAAAACTAATATTGTGTCCAACGCTTAACCAGTACTTCTCCTTAAAATACTCAAGATGTTCTCAATAGGATTCATTCCCTTATACCGCCTAACTTAATCCACGCTCAGATCCTCATTTGTGGCTTCTCTCTGGTGACACACATTCGCAGCATTCCCTGTATTAGCTCATCTTCTCTTCTCTGGATCCACGCTCTGATCCTTAATCTTTATCCTAAAGAGTCTCCAATTAAAGCACAGAGCAGTAATTTCCCTTGAAGAAGAATAGAAGTAATAAAAAATCCTGTATTACTTAATTACTGTTAAAAAGTTTTTTTATTAAGTGAACTTTTAAAAGAATTTATAGTGGGATTTGGCGCCCAACCCTCAGTTGGCACCTCATTAATGAAACGGCAGCCATTGCCATTGAATTTCCCATCATCGTCTCATCAGCGATGGTCTTCCCCACCCTGGCTAGGATTCCATCATTGGACATTCTCAAATCCTAAAATAGAAAGAGTCAGAAAACGTGTCCCTACTATTTGCCTCTAATTCCTGCAAACCAACCATATTTGGCAAGCTACCTGCTTAGGTAATGGGACTTGTTACCCTCTAAGGTAAATCACAAACCAACTGAGTGATTCGCTAGTTGCAGGTGGCATCACTCACCTTGCAACTTAATCCTTAGATACCCAATTGGTCGGTGATGAACCTGACTGATCCCAATTGTAACGCCCGATAGTTAATTATCAATCAATTATCAGATGCCCCTATTTCAATAGTAACTCTGACCGTCAAGGTCTTAAGCATTTTTTTGATTGATCCCTCAACTGATCTGACTAGGCGAATTACCTAAAATTTTCCAAACATTGTTACCCAAGAATTAGGGTCAAATGATATCCAATCTATTTTGCTATAGGGAATCATCCCCTCGTGACCCCTGGTAATCTAGCCAACTGGTAATATGGGCAAAAATACCAACACAACCCCCTCTTGCCTAGATCTTCAGTAAGAAAATGATCAAGACAGGGTAATACCGCTTTGAAAACTTGGGAAAATACTTCTTTTGTTTTTGTGGAGTATGGTTGATTGGTACTCAACGCTGCTCATGATGACCTTTGGCATGCGGATCTCTTCCTCTTCCTCCTCGCTACCACCTACTCAGAACGCAGTTCCCAAAACCTTCTGTTGTGCTGGGCTGATCAACGTACTCATGATGATATTAATACCAGGATCCAGTTTCCCCCAGTCAGGGCATATGACCCACTGTCATATTCAGGACTCCATGTCCAGCATCCTTGATTTCCTGATTTTCTCCTCATCCTCAACAGGAGATTCTTGCCATCAATCTTTGTTTTGTGATGCAATTTAAGAATGCTCATTTATATTATTACTTGTTATTTTCTCAGAGTAACCTCTTGGCTCATATCATTATTAATGCTTTTCTGGAGAGCTTATCCATTAATTTTGAGATTAATTTCTCCAAAATAAAGCTTAACTGATTCCAGAAAGCATAATGTCAACTTTAATATAAGTCTGACATCCCCCCTCTTGTCTAGCTCATATGTCAAATTCAGAGTCTCGGTACCAACAACTGCTTAATAGCATGTCTGATAAATACCTTCAGCTCTTCCAGATGATGAGTTAATCTGCGCATCCAAACCTCTTCTATGGTCCTTCCAGGACTCATACTCCTAGTCAAGTACCTGTGGCCAGTCATTTTATGGAATTACAGGAAACGGTAACCAACCCTGACAAACCAGGTTAGTGATTGTCTCAAATAACTCATGACCAATTACTCCACTGTTGTTGATTCAAAAGATAGACTTTGAAGCTCTCCTGGATTCAGCTCCATTTACAGATACTTTTACCATCATCTTTGAACCTCCTGAAGCAATGCCCTTTACTCTTGATCATTCATTCCTCATCAGATTGGACTTGCTTCCAGAGTTCCTTTTTTGACTTGGCCAGTATTATAATCCAGCTGTTTAGCCACCAAACTATCCATCAGAAAAAGCAAACATTTTAAACTCCCCTAGCAGAATTGAAGGCCCAAGTAACCAAGACTTTGTCCATAGCTCTGAACTCCTCCGATCTCAAAACATCCTAGATTGAGATGTTGCAGCCTATGCTCTTTGCTTTGACAGCCAATTTCTTTGAAGTTTGGCCATGAAGCTTCCAGCCTCTCCTGGCTTTCATCACTCATTATGCTTTCACTTCCAAGAAGCTTGTAGTTTTTTCTGCAGGATGTCATCTGCTCCTTGCATGACTATCTTGTTTCTGGCATATCCCATTGGTATCTTCCACTGATGGCTGTAATAGGGGGCATGATTTGTCAACCCCCACCTAGTATCCCTTGCTCGATGCCAGCCCATATGTCCAATGTTCTTGAAAAAGTCTGTCAGCAAGCGCTCAAGACCAACCCTTCTGGCTCCAGTGCCATATCAGGATTACTTGGGGTTATTTGTCAACTTCCTCTTTCTGTTCTGTTGCTTCCCACCCAAATCTGGGGATTGCGTTTGGCATATTCTGACATTTCCATCTCTCTTCCCCTAGTCACTTCCTTGCAGGGATCAGCATCCGCTTAACGAACTTTGTTTTGAGTAGGTCTAGCCCTCAATAGCATCTGATCTCACATAGATTTTGATGGGTTGTTTAAACCTACTGAATCCCTCCTTCCTCCCCCAAGAGGCAGCATAGGCGAAGGCATCCACGAGTCAATGATAACCAATAAAAAAATAAAAGTTATAAAAATATATTCTTTCTATTCATTTTTAATATTTTTTTCAATATTTTTTTCGATCTTTATTTGTTTTTTTTTCTTTTTTCTATGGGACTTGACCTTTTCGAGGTTCAGCGGTTCATCTGATTATTCTATTCTCCAAAACAGGTTCCTATGTATACTTAGACCTACCAGTTTTACTATGGTTCAGAGGTCTTTCTTTTCAAGACTTAATCATCTATTTTTGTTCATCGTCCTTTTTTGGACTTAACCAATCATCAAAACATAACCAACTTAATGGTTCAGCGGTCCTTTGGGAACACTTTTCCATTATTCTTTTCATCAATCCACTTTTTTAATAACTTAGCATGGTCTCAATTCCTATACTTCCATCCAAGAGGCTCTTGATGAAGTAGGCGTCCATTACCATCTTGGAAATAACCTTGAATGGACCTAACCACAATGCATCCAACTTGTTCCTTCTCTTAAAACCATGAGTATTACAATAGGCAACTCTTTCGCCTATTCAGTATTCTGATACGGCCAGTCAGATCTTATCATCCATCATTTTTGTTCAAATCCTTTTCTTCAAAGTTGTATCAAATGCTTGCAATTGCATTTTAATCAAAATATTTTACAATTGGTTCAGGTACTGCTTGGCACTTATCCCTGATGTTGGTTCTACCACCAAATATAAAATCAGCGGCAACGCAGCTTTCTTTCCATATAGAAGCTCAAACGGTGTTTTTTCCTGTCACCATATGATGACTTAAATTGTAGGAAAACGTTACCCAACTAAGGTACATTCCCCACATGGAAGTTATTCCTTTGATCAGCTTCCTCAGCGTTGCGTCCAGCATCCCATTGACTCGTTCTACCATCCCGTTCATCTCCAGCTGTTAGGGTACAGAAATAAATCCTCAGATTCCCATTATTTCATTTAATTTCAGGATCACATGAGACATGAAATTCGTTCCATTGTTGCTCAACAGGACCTGCGGGCATCCATGTAAGTATACTACTTGATTTAGGATAAACTTCGCAGTGCTGGTAGAATTTACTTTTACCAGGGCCTTCATCTTGACCCATCTCATCATAGGGTCGATTGCAACTCTGAGTGTACTTGACTCCCCCTGTGCTCATTGTCAGTGGTACAATCACGTCTATGGACACCTTATGCCAAGCAAGTCCAGGGCAGACCAGTTAGTATTCAGTTATATTCTTATGTGGCTTGTGTAACTGGAACTCCACACAACACGCCAGATAGTCTGAAACATCGTAGTTGATGGACTCCAAGTAGTAATACTGATAAATATGATTGGTCATTTTTCTCAGGCCTCCATGCCTGACAACATTATGAGCAGCTTGAACAATAGCTGCTCGTTCCAATAGCTTTAGTAATAGTAATTGCTTCTCATTGATTATCTTGAAAACTTGTCTATCTATGGTCTCAGTGTTTTCCCTCACTTTCCAAAGTGCAAATTGGATTTCTTGGGGCTCTTTCCAATTTCTACATTGACATTCTTTGTAATATCTCACCCACACTGTTGGTATACCACCAGGACCATTGTAACCGAAATAAGCCATCCAAATTCTTTGAGAAACCCCAGCTCAGTGGACTATCTCATAATCATAAGCCTGTAGTTTTAGTGCCCATTGGGCCAGTAGTACCTCTGGTTCTCATATTTTATATAGCCAATGCAACAAGGAGTGTTCCATAACCACTTTAATTTGTGTTTTATGGATAAACACCTGAAACTGTTTGTAGGCGTAAATGGCTGCAAGGCATTCATGCTCAGCCACGGTGTAATTCCTCTAAGTGGCTAAGAGTGTCCATCTCACATATGCCACCAGATGTTCATCCTCAAGTTCATTTATTTAGCTCAATATGGCTAATCGCCACCTATGTAGCATCAGTTTTTATTATAAGCTCTCAATCAAAATTTGGATATTTTAAAATTGGAAGATCCATTAAATATTGGCATAATTTATTAAAGGATCTCTGGGCCTCTTTACTCCAAATAATCCTTTTTTCAGATACTTCAACAAATGAAAAAGTGACTCAGTGATTCTTTCAAAATCCCATATATCCTACTATATTTTAAATATTTTAAAGAACACTTTGATATCTCGGATACTCTTTGGTACAGCCATTCGCTCTATGGCTTGATTATTCTGGGCTTGTGGCTGTAGTCCACTAGAGTTGATCACGAATCCCAGATATTCTAACCCTTTCTTAAAGAAGTGGCATTTCCTTAGCTTAATCTTCAGGTTAGCCATGGATAGTCTATTAAAAGCTCCTCCAAGTGGTGCATATGGTCAGTAAATTTCCTACTGAACAAATTTATATCGTCCAAGTACACCAGGAAGCATGATAACTTCAAGTCATTTAGTATGGCATCCATGGCCCTCTGAAACCTCGCAGGCGCATTGCACAGACCCTGGGGCATCCTTGTCAGTTGATAATGCCCCTGTGTGGTGGTAATTGCGCATTTCTCTTGGTCTTCTCTTGGCAAAACTATTTTCCAGTATCACAATATTATATCCATTGTAGTGAAATACTTTACTTCTCTCAATCGATCTAATGAATTATTAATTTGTAGTAGTGGGTATGATTTTTTTTGTATACCTGTTCAGCTTCTGATGATCGATCAGCACCAAATTAGAGCCAATCCTTCTTCTTCTTCATGATGAGAATTTGGCTCGCCTGGGACTTGATGATGGAACTAGAAGCCCATGCTGCACTAGTTTTCAGATTTCTTCCTCTAATACTGCTTTAGCCACCTTTGACTATTGAATCGGTGTTATTATTAACGGCAAATTCTCCTGTATTGACCTTGTGGATTATATCTCTCACGCAACCTAAATCATGGTCATCCTGAGTGAAACTTCCCAATACTTGTCAAATAATTCATGCACCTTCTCCTTCTGTCTGTCCGTCAGATCAGCGAGTTGCTCTCAATTGACCAATAGATTGATACTCTCAGTTACCCCTGCTGGTAATCCCACTTTATCAATGGTCCTAAGATTGTGGAATTTCCTCAATTTAGCTGTCAGGATTAGGTGAACAAATGTGATGATTTGATATTTCTCAATATTCATGAGTTTTTCACTAAAATTCACCAGAACATAAATTTTCTTCATAGCCTGGCATAATTATTCCAGGAGCCACCTAAGGCTCTACTCTGGACTTCTTCCAGGGGCTTCCGACTTCTCCATACAGCAGCTCTGTTATCTCCAATGTCAACCCCATGTCGACTATTATTTGTGATCCTGGTAGCATGGTTCTTATACTCTTGATTCTCAGCAGAATTCACCTATTTTCTAGGATTTCCATCGGCATTTCTTACCGCTTCCATCCAACTAGTTGGTATCAAACTGGGACAATGCCATCATTGAAGATCAGGTTGATAAAGTTGTTTCTCTTAGTCAATGGAGCTTCCTCATCCTTCTGATAAACCAATGGTAACATCTGACCCAAAATGAACATTTATTATCCTCAAAGCTACATTTAACTCCATTTTTCATAGAAACTCCATCCCAATCAGAATATCATAGTTTTGGTTGGCCAAAACTATTGCTGGAGCGGATACCACCAAAGATCAAATCAAAGTGGTAGAGCTCTATACGCTCCACATGAGATGGTGGTATTTAGCCTGGCGGTCCCATATTCTTTCTTGTGTTCTAAACCGGGTGAAATCTTCATCCTCTTCACCAGCTCGGTCAAAACAATATTAATGTGCTCTCCACTGTCACCTATCACATTCACCTGTACTTAGCTCACTAGTATATCTATATATGTACACTCAGAGTATTATAAAATAGTATTTACTGAGTTATAGTGGCATTATTAGCCAAATCAAGGAAGTGAATTATCTGCGCCAATAATTCAGGGAATGAGTCCTTGATCGCGCTAAGGGGGATTGACAGGTTTGCCTCGTTTAATCTGACCTCAGTCAATTCAACTGTATTATCTGCGGCTCAAATCATATCCACCAGTTGTCGCACATATAGCCAAACAACTTCTCTAATTATTTTGAGTCTCCCCTTCACTTGACATCTTGTTACCAAATTCACGTCTAAATTGATTACTTGATATAGCTGATCCTGCGCTTTATCATCTACAAACAGATCACTGATGTAAATTTTTCTGTGCATAATATCAGGAGGCTCATGTTTTTCCGCAGCTCTATACTGTTCCCTTTCTATGCTGTGGGCTCTTTTCCTGACGCCCGTGAAGGTTTAAACTCTTCCACTTGGACTACGGTAATCTGCTCTTTAGGTTTCTTGCAGTGCACAGCAAAATGTAAAATTCCTCCAAACAGGTAACAGACTTTTTCTTCTTATTGATGCGCTTAAACTCTTCATGCTTATTTTCTGTCACTGTTCAGTTATTCATCATCTTAGCGCCTTTGGTCCCTTTGTGATATTTGAATATCATACTGGATTTGATTTGAAACTTTTATTCAGGGCATTAAAGGTAGCTCTCAATATTTTTAATTGATTTACCACCTGAGAGGTGGCAACCTCCATTAAAAATACGGAAGACATCATTTGATGCAAATTGCAATATGGCCAAAGGGCTGCTTGTAGTGCAATCTGGGCAACGAAATCATTCAGCACTTTTGCTCCAACTAAAATCTACAATTCTACGGTAGAAAAAATTGGCGAAACTTGCTAAGGACTCATCCTTCTGAATTTGAATGCCCATAAATACTTGCTTGCACTTTGACATGCTTGGGACTTTCAATTTCCTTTATAATGGCCGCTTTGGCCTCTGCATACAACCAGATGTCACCCTCCATATGGGACTACACTAGATTCTGACAATCAGTATCCAGGCAATTCATCACCATCAAAGCCTTTTAATGATCATTGTATCCAAACATTGTCATATTGAATAATTAAAAACGCTGGAGCGTTGTCCTGAAAGGAAAATAGGTAATCTTGGTGTCACTTTAAATTACTCTGAGGTTTCTCTAGCCACCCACTTGGTTTGGCTACTCGGCTCACTTGAGGAATAGTTTTGAAAAGTCATCTCCAAAATGGCTTTGAAAGCAGGCGGCATATTTCTTGGGGTAGTCATCTTTCCCTCTGGAGTCTATGGAGTTCTTACTTTGGTGTCAGTCACCACATATGGCTCACATTCTCATTTATGAGTCTTCAACTCCTCAACCTGCTTAATCAGTCGCTCTATATCTGCGCTAAATGCTCTTAAATGAACGCAATCCGCTTCACATTCTGTTTTTAAAAATAAGATTTCATAAAGTGAATATCCATCTTTTATTCTTCAATTACGTTGATTTTCCAAGCAAATCATTTCTGAAACTAGTGACATTCTCAAAACCCTTCCTTGAACTTGGTAACTTTCCCTTCCAAGGCAGCAAATTCAAGTTAAATTGCTATATTTAAGGCATCTTGTTGATGGCTGCCAGCTCAGTCTAAAATCTTCTTATTTCGTCCTTATATAACATCTCCTAGTATTTTCTACTCAACTAAACCCAGTAGTGAGCACCAATTGTTAAAATTTATGGGTTTCGTTAAATTGTTCCTGGCTGATAACCCCTAAATTAATTAACTGCACAGGTTCAGTGTTGTACAATTCTCCGCGTTGTCTGATAATAATATAATTGATTGATAATAGTATAAAGACTAAAGTCATAGTTGAATAAAGCACTAGTATTGGGTCCAACGCTTGAGCAGTATTTCTCCTCAAAATACTTAAGATGTACTCAATAGGGATCCATTCCCATTATACCGCCTAAATTGATCTATGCTCAGATCCCCATTTATGTCTTCTCTCTGATTACACACAGTCAGCAGAAATCCCTGTATTAGATCAGCTTCTCTTCTCTGGAACCACGCTCAGATCCTTACTCTTTATACTAAAGAGTCTCCAATTAAAGCACAGAGCAGTAATTTCCCTTGAAGAAGATTAGAAGTAATAACATATCAGGGTAATTACTTAGTTACTGGTAAAAAGTGTCTCTTATTAAGTGAATTCTTAGGGGAATTTATAGTGGGAAATCAGCACCAAACCTTCAGTTGGCATTTCGTTGATAAACGACAGCCATTGCCATTGAATTACCCATCATCGTCTCATCAGCGATGGTCTTCCTCACCCTGGCTTGGATTCTGTCATTGGAAATCCTCAAGACATAAAATAAAAAGAGTCGGAAAACGTGTCCCAAACGTTTTCCCCTTGATCCCAGCAAACCAACCACATTTTGGCAAGCAAATTGCTTAGGTAATTGACTTGTTACCCATTAAGAAAGGTCGTGAACCAACTGATTGTTTTTTGATAGTTGCAGGTGGCATCACTCACCTCGCAACCTGATCCTTAAATTCCCAATTGGTTGGTGATGAAACCAATCAATCCCAATTGGTACACCTGATAGATAATCATTGATCAACTATCAGATGCCCCTATTTTGTCAGCAACTCTTCCTGACAGGATTCAAAGCATTCACCTAGATCAATCATCAATGAATCTGACCCAGGCAAATTAACTAAAATCCCCCCAAACATTGTTAGCCTGAAATCAGGGTCATCTGATATCCAATCTACTTCGCTATAGGGAATTATCCTCTAGTGACCCCTGGTAATCTAGTCAGCTGGGCTTATGGGCAAAAACTCCAACATATGGCACACTTATCATGGCCCTCACGTGATTATAGCCTGCCAATATCCTGATATGAGGTCCATCGCCAAAAAGAATTTTCCTGGCCTAACCAATCCAACTTATCATCAAATTTTTTAGAAAGTAATAAGAATCCTTTTCCATGATTTTTTAAGATGGTAATAGTCATTACAACCCAGTTTGACCCATCCTTCTTTTTGACAATTAATATCAGAATAGCCCATGGACTTTCGAAGGCACATTCAATTCATTTCTTTCAACCTCTCTATTTCTTTGACAAATACTGCATCAGCCGCTCTGGATCTAAAAATAGGCCTCATTTTAATCATATGGCTTTTCTTTGATGTCAATCTAACGTAATACATTTCCCGAGCACCATAAATCGTGGCTATTTTAATGATAATAATTTAGCATAGTTTGAATAAAGCTAATACTTCATTTTGCTGATCTTTTGTTTATCTAGTTAATTATTCCCATGCTTTTCATGTATAAATACTTTCACCATATTCTGAATATCCATTTTATTTCAATCCATAAATTTTTGGAAAGATTAAAGCTCCATTATTGGAATCAACTTTGCAAATGCAACTACTTATTTTGCATGATTATAATCGTTGTTTTTCCCAGATTTACTTCAGGATCTGATTTTCCCCATTACCAGAAATCAAAATCCCTTTATCTACTTAAGTTTTAAATCTTGATCCTCACCAGGGAGCCTAAATCTGGACATATAATTCCTTAGGGATTTTAAACATAATTCCACTATTGGTCACTTTCTGCTTCCCTTAAAGTATGGTCAATTCCTTTTTAGCTTGTATTGGAATCCCTCAGGTTTCACTCAAACATTTCATTACTGGCTAGATATTTTCTACAACTAGTTTTTAACCAAGTGGAAAAATGCCATTTTTAAAAAACTACTTTATAAGATGTATTCCTGTTGAGGGGAGCATCCCCCTTTCAATAATAAATCAATGGAAGCGTATGGCCCAAGATCTTGAAGTATTTCTCTCAAAGTTACACTTTACTTCATACTTTCACATGAGTCAGTGCCAATGAGAATATCATAAATTTTGATTAGGTAGGATGATCTCTGGCTAGGACATAACTAGTGATTCAAAACAAAGGTATTAAGGCACTATAAGCCCTACAGGAAGTAGTAGGGCTAGGCCCAGATGTCCCATACTGCTTTTAATGTGCTATATCTGGCAAAAGTTTCAGACAATTTTTCCAATTTGGTAAAACAAGGTTTATCGGAGCACCACTATTATAAAGGCCCTTACTTCTACTTAAATAACCAGAATGTCAGAACAAGCACATTCAGAGTATTGGGAAATATTTTTACTGGTCATATAGCGGCTTTATTTGCTGAATCAAGAGTGTGAATAATTTGGGCGGATTTATAAGGAAATGAAGTCTTGATTTTAGTGTGAAAATTTTTAAATCAACATCTTCCAATCACGTTTTTAGTACTTTATCTTCATTCTCAGCATTTCAGGATTTTCCTGATAATTAGAGAGTATAGGGTTGAGCAATCTCTCATATAATTTTGGGATTAATCGTCTTTGCTTTTGCTCAAGTTATTGCATTGATATATGGACCCATGCTTTTCTGGGAAGAATCGTAAGCATGTTTTTCAATGAAAAAAGAGGTGTAATTTCTTAGAGCTTATCTTGTGGAACTGGGTAACCTGAAGATCTAGAATTTTACTCATCTAGATTTCAGGGCCTTTTCTCAACTCCTCATGGGCATCCTTTTCCTGAATAAAGTTCACCTAATTCTTTGATAGTTTGCTTTTACAATGAGCAGCATTATGTCCAAAAATTCTTCATCTGTTACAAGTGATGCATGCATATTACTAGGCCATTTTGGCCCATTGGGGTTTTTTTCAATTTGATAACAAATTACTTTTTGTTTGGGGTTTTTTTGATGAGTTTAAGTTAAAAAGACGAGTGTTGTTTTATAAAATAGATTCAGGGCGTCAAGAGTTGAGGCTAACGCTTTCAGGAACCACCATATGAGAGGTGTTAGAGTTGTTGGTGAATGCTGACGCCATAGGATGGTGTATATCCTGATATAGTTGGAGCGCTACCTTAAACACAATTTGAGCTTTGAAGTCACTCATTCTATTAGCTCCCATCAAAATTTTCTCCCTTCACAGAAATAATTGTCAAATTTCTCACTGTTTAATCCTTTCAGAATTGAATTCCCATGAACTCTTACTTTCAGTAAGCAAATTGTTTAGGGCTACTTAATTCCTTCATAATCACGTTTTTCGCCTCATTATATGACTAATTTCCCCTCCAAATGGGATGATACCATATTCAGGTAAGTGGTATTCAAACAATTGATGAAAGTAACAGATTTTTGGTAATAGTTACAACCAAACATGGTCATTTCAAAGAGTCTGAAGAAAGTTAGGGCATTATCCTGATGAAATGAGAGCAATTTGGAGTGGCCCAAATTCTTAGTTTTCACAGACTCGTTTGCACAATGAGCAGTGCAACTAGCCATTCTGGCGCCAGTTGGTGTGTTGTTGGGGGTCATCGCTGAGATGGCGGCTTAAGCACTTGGCAAAATTGGGTTGACAGAATACTATACATGTTACTTTCATCTTCATAAAAGTCCTGATCACCAATTCAGTATTCACATGAACACAAGTACAATGATGTTTTTCCATCTCTTGTACTTGTTTAATGAGCTAGCCATGATTCTCATGTGATGCATCTTTACTTCCAGCTTCTGTTTATAATGAAAATTTGTACATGAGTAAATCCTTCTCAACCTTGGTAGTTTTTTGCTCTAATTCAGAGATTTCCCAAATAATTTGTTGTTTAATTTTGACAAGTTTGGCTTCTTCTTCCACCTTGGTAATGTGATCCTCCACTTTGGATAAATCGGTCTAGGTGCTGACATCAGTATAGTCTGGTTCACGCTCTCCAAATTTTTACATAGCTGCTGAATTTACCCTGAATGGAAACCATAGTGTTATTCTTCAGTAGAACTTAACTACCCCTGTAGTAGCATTAATTTTAGACTTTTAGGTAGTTTAATACACAGGTTGGCTTTAAAAATAATAAGGACACTAGTTGTATGGCGACAACTAGTAAGTTGAGTCTTCAGTGTAAGTGGCTTCACCCAATCTGGTAAACTATAACTTGATAAAAACAATTATTGAACTTTATTCCCTCTAATCTTAAAATTTAAAAGTATATATAAGATAACAGTTGAATCCTGGTCTTTATTAAAAAATGCTAGGTGTTTCTATAGGTAAAAGGCGCAAACTATATAGCTGACTTACTGAAAATCACCTGATTGTTTTCCCAAATTTTTGACCTTTAGGACTAACTTTTAGATAATGGCATTTTCTTCGCCTTAGTAAACTCAGAAGCTAACTTTTAGTGATTGGCAGACACCCATTTGTGTTAGGAACCGTACACACATGTTATAGGGGCAACGTTGCCTGGTTACAACTACTTACGACTGACAAATAAGCATCAAACGCTTTGGTAGCTCATAAAAGCGACCCTAATCGTTCAGTGCCTCACCATGAATGATCCGCCATGGAAATTCAAATATTGGTTGTCAAGCCCGCATTGAAATACCTATTTAACATTGCCAGGGATGGTTTCTGATTAAACATAAAACGTATGTAATAATTGTATATCCTTTAAACTAATTATGGGTAATAATTGTAGTCAGAAACCCTTATTAAAAAGTAGTTTGTTTATTAACAATCTTTAAATTGCTTAATCTGTAAGCAAGATGGATAATGTCGTCATTCAAAAATTCCAACATTTTGGTAATTTATTTAGTTCTTAAGGATCCTGGTGAGAACAATTATCCTCAATATGTTAAAAACTTGCTGAAACCCTAATCAAAAAGCAAGCTCTAGACTTCAACTATAGTTTGCTTCAAAAAAGGCTGTTGGGAATTTAATCAGATTATGCTTTTTCCAATGTGTTCTTATACCAGTAAATTAGTTGGGGATCATCCTGATGTAATTCATAGTATCAATGATTTTAGGCTTCTGAGAAAAGGAGATTTTTGTTATCTATGATTAATTTGATGATTTACGCTTTCATTATTTGCCAAGAATGATGATTGATATTTTACCAGCTCAAGGGCAGGATCTCCTAGCCTGAGAAATTGAGTCAATGGAAGCTATCCAATGGCATGCAAAAGCTGCAGGTCAATGAAGTCAAAGCTATTCCCTGGCAGAGAATGCCAACGATTCTAATAGATGTGCACTAGGGTACCAGAATAATATACGTGTATGGGATTATTTCCCCAATAAAATACCTTGTTCCTAAAAAACTAATCTTACTAGTAAATGATTTTAGTTTTTGTAGGACAGAAGTGCTTAACTACTAAGTGAACAATGGCTAAGTTTTAAAGTAAACCCTTTGTTTGCTCAGATTTGTGTTCCCTGTTGTCATACATTGAAGTTGTATTAAAATAAGTAACAAACCCTCGCAAACCTATGCAGTGACCACTTTTTAACTAGTGGTGCTCATTATAAGAGGTTCTGGGCTGATGATGTCCATAATATATTGAGTTAAGAGAATGAGCGGAGAACCATTGAATAAAAAGAAGAGAAACCAAGTTGAAATGAAGCGTGCTGAACTCCTGAAGTTGCAGAACTAAGACATTGGAATGAAATCAGCTGTGAAGATGATTGAGTTTATCCACTTTCTTCTAAAACAGCATAATGATGTTTATGAATAAGCTGCAAACTATACTTGTTAGTCGGTGACATGAAGACTTACAATTAATCTGAGATTAAGGGGAATCTGGACTGAAATATTAGTAATTAAAGTTACAGCTTTAGATTCCATATCTCAGAAGCAAGGAGATGAATTAACAGGCTGAGTTTTCATGATGGAGGTTATTATGATGAAGCAGGGCTCAGACATGATCAAGGAAAAAGATCAAGCCATGATGTCAGTAAAAACCACGAATAACAATACCAATTTAATTCTCCTGGTGACCAAGGAACCGAAGAAACTATGGCGAAAGTACCCAAAGTTTAAGGCATGGAAGTTCGGCCACAAGAAGTGGGAAAACCATCGCCTATCAGCTATACACACTAAAAGGGGGAACTAGCCGTAGTTATGAGAATAACAAATGTGGATCTGTTTCGCTCAAGAAAAAGTTACTCATCCGGAGATGAAAGTTCCACTGAATCTAGCTGAGGCACTCTACAAAAGGCTAAAAACTCTGGCAGCTTACCCCATATATGGCGCTCTTCCTCTTCCATGCAAGCCACCAGCCAGCAGTAAAGATTTGGCAGCAATCCCCCTGAGATCATGGAATTTTATATGATTCCAAAACTGCAGGAGTTTCAAAGAAACAATACCACATCGTTCTTCAAGTTGTTCGAGATGGGCATGGTGGAGTGTGGGGCTACCAGAAGGCAGTTACCATAGTAAACTACCTTGACAAGACGAGCCAGATTATCATTCCTCCTTGTCTAGACAACAGCAAATAAGCTTATGCAGAAGCGAAAGTTGCAATTATATTGGAGTTCAGCAGCCCAGAGCACCTATCCAACTGGAAGCAGGAGTTCCTCAGCATCCAGTTCTGAAGAGATGAGTTTATTGAAGCCTTCACCAGTCACTTCTATCAGGAAGCACAGATACTTGTGTGTGTGGGAGCATTAACCAATTTTGACAACTAAACTTCCTTGAAGTCAGCACTGTGAGGACATAATGAGCTCAATCAGGTCATGATCCTCGCGCTAACCGCAGATATGAAAACATCTCAAATGCTCGAATTTTTGAGCGTTTGGGGGCCACCTTTAACGCCCCAAGAAGAGTTTTCGCACCACCAACACTGCTCCTATGGATTATTAGAGGAAATACCCTCGTAAAGAATGTGCGGGGACAAAATCAAAGGTTGAGTAAACTCTTTTGAAATATCTGTAAAGCAACATTAAAATCAATTCATCAGCTACAAGTGCGGAAAATATGGACAAATTTCTTGAAGTCCTGCTGCACTAAAACTGACAAAATTAATCTGGTTGTCCCTGGCAAAGAACTATCAACCTTCTCAAAAAAAATCTGGGCGGAAGAGTTGAGGAACAGTCTACCTCATCCTTCGCTCATGTTCTCCCTGACTGTGTTTTTGCAGTTACCTGTTTGCAAGCAAATTGCTTATGAGCCTGAAATGACCTAAAATGTGGCATGACACGATCTGAATAAGATACAATCCCTGACAGCGCACATGGATGCCAAGTAGTCCTTTGAACAGTGTTAACTTTTCAATTTCCATGACTACCATAAAGTAATGATTCCCCAAGGTAGCAAACAGTTTTTACAATAAATTGATTTGGAAAATGATGCCACCCTGCTATTGAGTAAACTATATTTCTTCCTATTATGATTGCACTTAAATTGATATTCGTGTGAATTGAGTAAAAATTCAATCTATCATCAATAGTGAGGCTTCAACTATTGTTTCCACAAAATTCATGAGGAAGTAAGGTTTGCTTTAAAGTAGATCATAATAAGGTTTTATGGGACAGTGGGCCTATATACCACTACATCACAAGGTGCCTATAGCACCTTGCCCTTGAGATTTGGCTCCCTTCTTGTCACTGCATGCCATAGTTCTGACTAACCATAATTACGAAATTTTGATTGGCACCAACTTCATGAAGCGGCATGGGGTCTAGTGCAATTTGCAAAGCAATACTATCAAAAATTTGGTGCAAACCTTTCTGTTGTTCTGCCACCAGAAAGGGGAACTATCCCAACCAAGAAGAATGACTACATCTATTTGATTTATGTGGACGGGATTATTCATGTAAATTATTGATAGGTTGGCTATGTTCCCGACCACCGCCAGCACAAATTGGAGAAAGTTTAGGGACTTCATTGAGGGTGCAAATGCTGATGGTTGTGAATTTCTATTGAGCTTTGCATCATCAGGACCAGCCTTACCTTAGATATTCCTAACTATTTATATGGTAAAAATCATGCACCGTTAATAAAAGGACAAATTTACCCTATGTAGCACTTGGGATTTTAATACCTGCAAACGGCAAAATTCAGGTATTGGTCACCAACCTCTTGGATAAGCCAATATTGAACGAAAAGAATCAAGTAGTGGCTTGGCATTTAGTCCCTACTACAGAGCTTACATTTTTTCACGCTTTTGGTAAGTTGAACGAGTTAGGTTACCTGACGAGCCAGAATCATCAGCAATCCTCACTGTATTCAGTATGGACAAATTAACAAGGATCTCATAAAAACAAAATGATCATGTCATTATATTCCAATAATATTCTGGATGGTTCACACAAGACATTTATGATACAGGGTTCACTAAAAGTATAGTTCTCTGGTTGACGTTGGGGATCAACTGCCAATTTTTATTCAACCCACATGTCATCTGCAAGAAAGTGAGGCACTAGTTACCAATCAAAGTCACTAAGATACTCAATAATGGGTTGCTGGTTTCATCCGCAAGCCCTTGGCAAGTCCAATTTTAATTGTAAAAATAAGGACGGATTCAATTGGGTCATTATAAACTATCATAGGTTGAATAAAATAATGAAAAAGTAACTCTTACCTACTACTGTGGACTGACGATGCTCTTATCACTTAGGAGGGGCTCAATTCTTGTTGGAGATGGATCATATCTGGGTACTGGCAAATTTGACCTTCCTAGAGAAGACCATGAAATATGCATGATTTTAATTAACAATGTCCTATATCCGCCGATGCAAATGCCCAAGGTCTTTGTAATGTACTAATGTCCAAGGAGCCATGGATACTGTGTAAGGAGATCTTAAGTTGTTGTTCATTCTTGTATACTAGATGACACCAATGTCTTCAGCCGCACCTTCACAGATCAACTTGAGCATTTAGAAAAGGTTTTAAAAAACTAGCTATTGCCAATATGAAAATAAAGCAGTGGAAATGCCATTTTCTAAAACCGAATATCTTGGGTTTTTTTGTCACCGCTAATGGGTATGCCCTCAAAAACTCAAGGTTAAGGTAATTTGGGCAATGTTCCAACTGACAAATGTTTGTGATGTGCAGATATTTTCTGGGATGGTCGGCTATTACCTCTGACTATTAAGAATTTTGCTTCTATTGCTGAGCCTCATTTCAGAAGTTGAAGAATCCCTAAAAGGGGTCAATATGGAATAAGAAAGCTCAGGACTCGTTTGACAACCTTAGGATGTACTTGATGATGGAACTATTACAGTATCCAAATTATGTTGTGCATTTCAATATTCAAATTATGCATACTTGATGGCAATTGGTCCTTTGTTGAGTCAGGAGGACGAATTTTGCGATAAAATCCTGGTAGAATAGGGGAGTCATACTCTGAGTAAGAAACAGAACAACTATACTTTAACTGAGTGGAACGCCTTGCAGTAATATACGCCTGTAAGCAGTTTTTGGTATATATTCACAGTGTCCATTTTACTATTGTGACCAATAACTCCTCGCTGAGATGGCTGCATAACCTCAAAGAGACTGAAGGGAGATTAGCTTGAAGGGGCTCTTAAGTTACAAGCATGGGACTATGAGATTGTACACCATGTTGGGACAACAAATCAAACTGCTGATGGGATGCCACAATTACCATTCATTTTAGTTTTTAAATGAAGCTGATGCTTTGTATGTAAAAAAGGTCAGCGGAGATACTAGAAACCAGACACCTGAAATTCTGCAGGCACTCAACATAGCAATGGAAACTATAAAGCTTATCAAGGGGCAATTATTGAAATCATTGAGAAAAAACCCCATTGTACCCAAGAGCCTCTTAGCACACTAAAAATCACCGCAGCTCATAAAGTAATTTGCTATGAGGCCTATGGAAGACTCTGGAACAGTTTTAACAGAAGTTTACTGAAGATCCCTTAATTTTGACGTCACCAAACACCTTAGTTGTTGTACCAAGTGTCAGGAGCATAAGCCCTTCAAGAAAGCTACAACATTCCAGCTAGTTGAGCATGAGTTCACGTGGCATACTGTATCCATTGTTGTAGGGCCGTTAACCCTGAGTAATGAAAATATGGTATGTCATCATAGCAATTGACCATCTAACTCGTTGGGTAGAAACGCTGACTATCAATAAAGTAGATGCCAGTAATACTGGTAAGCTCATAATGGATCATTTAATTTTTGGCAAAGATTCCCTCAGGTTATTTTAATAGATGATGGCAACAACTTTACCACTCACATCACCCTGAAGTTAAATGAGTTAGTGGGAATTCAGGGAGAACTGATGATGTCCTACCATGCAAAGACCAATGAGATGGTTGAATGAGCAAATGGAAATCTAAGTGCTAATTTGAAGATGCTTGTTGTATGGAAACCTTCCAACTGGGTAACCTATTTGTTGGCGGCAACTTTTGAACTATAATCTTTTTGCTATTATTAATCAGCGGGGAAATCACATTTTGATACTGTTTTATGGCCATCAGACTGGGTTGCACCTGAGTTTATACTCTGCAATTAAACCGAGTTTGGTTATAAATCCACTCCAATATTTGGAGAGCTTTACAAAAGCTTTAATTAGGTTACAGTCATCATCCTATTCTAACTCTCTTGAACAGAAATTTAAGGCAAGGAATATAGGGGATACAAAACGGCCAGCTCTCCCAACTTTTGTAATTGATCAGGTTAAATTATTTGGATACTCATGGTTTTAACCATTAACAAAAGTTGGAATAATTACGGATTGGTCCCTTAAAAGTCATTGATAAGTTGATCTTTGATCCTATACATTGAGAACCTCTTTGATAATTGTATCATGAATCAAGTGAATCATAAATTCATATGAGCATGCCAACAGCCAACCAAAGAGCCGGGATTATTTTACTAAAATTATATTGCCAGGGTGATAATATTTAGATGGTTGTTCAACAGTTTCTTGGAATGGCTTTAAGCCGCAAATTACTCATTTATGATCGCCAATAAGTCTTTTCGGTGCTTTTTTATTTTTTTTATCAGCTAATAGTGTCATCAGTATTTCTATCTTGGTTTATGTTCCAGAGTTGATTGTCACCATTGGGGTTTCCAGCACCTCTTTTCTGTGGGGGTCATGTGAAGGTATTTATGTCAGCAGACTTTTTGGAAGAAGTTAATCTGATTAATTGGGAGATGTGTTAATAATTTAACCAAAATGCTTTTTTCAGTGTTCCAATACCAGTGAATAGCTGGGGATCATCCCTAATATAACTTATTAGTAAAAATGATTTTAGGCTTCCTTAGGAAGGGCGCTCCAACTTAGTATTTACGATTAATCTGAAAATTAAGACTTCCATTATTTGTCAAGAATGATCCCTGATAGTTTAAAAGCTTGAGTGCAGGATTGCCTAGCCTGGAAATTCGAGTCAAAGGAAGTTCTGACCAATGGCATGCTGAAGCTTCAGGTTGATGAGTGTAAAGCTATTCCCTGGCAGCAAATGCTATCCATTCTAATATTAGAGAACTAGGGTGCCAGAATATTTTATATATATGGAATTATTTCCCTGATGAAGTATCTTGTCCTTGTTATACTAGATTTTACTTGTAATTGGTAATATTTGTAGTAGGATGAAAGTACTAACTATTAAGTGAACAATGATCAAGCGTTAACTGAGTCCATATCAGCTCAGATTAGTGTTCCCTATCATCATACAGGGAAGTTGTATTAATTTATGGAACTATCCTTGTGAACCTATTAAGTGACTCCTTTTCAAGAAATGATAGACACAAAAAAGATATGCAAAAACGTTACAAGTTAGCCAATTTTGAAGTAGGGAATGAAGTTTTATTTTGTAAGACCCACAGATTATCATGATTGAAAAAGTTATATTGCATATGGGTTGGACCAACTGCAAATACTAAAAAGAAATCATAATCTACTTATACAATTAAGGAAGTTAGGACCAGTCGTATATACACCTAATATGTCCATGCAAATTTTATAAAAGAGTTTAAAGAAGGTTGAATAATAAAATAAAATACATATATAATACTAGAATTGCAAAAAAATAAAATAAAGTAAAAAAGCAATAGAGTATAGAAGTATAAAAATATATATATAACACATAAATAATGACTATTATTCACTTTTTAGGACGTGAGGGGTTTGGCTCCAAATCCATCAGCAATTTAGGTCAATACTAAAGCTTGGGGAATATGACCCTATATCTATTGGTTTTCAAGCTAAAAACTAAAGATGCTGTCAACAATAAATGCAGACTAATCAGAATCTCAGGTTTATGATCTAATAAAATTAAGGAACATTTACAGGGTATGGCATTTGACTCAATTAGCCCTTTGGAAATCATTAATTATGGCTGATCACCTTGACAATAAGCTTGTATACTCTTCCCTATTAAACATGTACAAAATTGACAAAATAAGCAAGAGGTTGCCCTGGGATCAGTACCTTAAATTGCTCTAAAAATTCCCAGGGGCTGATGGCAAGTATAAGATTGCCCCTGAAAATTTTGCAATCAATTTCCCGCCCTATTGCAAATTTTGTATGTCAATGCTCAAAATTGGAATGATAGCACTTGCACATGGACAGCCTGAATGGAAGTAATTAGTGCTATCAAGAGGCCTGCCAACGTCCTGATTTGGGGGTACATCATAAAATGTTAAGCTATTGCCAATTTCCCAGTAATCATCTTTATCAGCTGTATGACAAAACTCAGATTGAGCTGACCCTTGGGACAATTTTTGCTTATTTGAACGAATTTTAAATCTGAAACCTTCCTTATTTTGAAATATCTCACCATTAATAGTCTTAGTAAAATGTCATGGTTGTATCAGTTCTTGGGCTAAACTGAGGTTAAAGTAATATCTGAGGAAAATATTGTTCCCAAAGTATGGCCAGGAGATGACCTAGAGGTATAAATCTTGGCGCCTGTCCTAATAAAAATATCATCAAATAAAGCAATAAATTATATACTTCGCAATATAAGATATATGCTTTTTAACTATTTTATCTGGTTTTATCATACTCAGTTCTTATTAAAAGTGTTTACAAGCTGTTAAGATAATAAATCACAATATTGTATCTTAGCCTGCATCAGTAGAAGTTCCTGAATTTGTAGGGAAAGTTTAGCCCAAGAAGATCAAAAGAGTTATGTGATTTCAGATAAGCCTAGTAAGCTTATGATTGGTTGATATACTGTATGACATTAGCAAAAATCGAGTATATTTTGGCCAAACTTTTTCCCAACAATGATACGCAGGATTTTAATAAACAAGCAAGTTATCTTTAAAATAAAAACTCCTTGAGAGGCATAAAAATTAAGTCCTTGTCCATGTTCCTGTAAAGGAATATTCTGTCTCAAAAAATGACAATTTATAATTAATGATCATACCCTTCAGCTGGATCATGAGAATACCCTAACAGAATTAAAACAGGGCCCAAGCCTCCAATGGAGCCATCTTCCATGATCAGCAACTTAGCTCACGTTGTAGATGAGCTTTGGAGACTTACCTAGCCCCAATGATCCTTTCTTCTAACCCCAATTTCTAGAACTACCCTGATAAATATGATTAAAGGTGTGTAAAAAAGGTGGTTCAAGATAGGGTTTTCTGATAGGACCCTTAGGCTCACACCAACCAAGGTCTGATCACTGACAAGTTACTAAGATTGTCCAAGCCTGTCCTAAACCCCATATAAGCTCCAATATGTCTATGAAGTCAGATTTGGTTATTATTAGTGGTTCAGATAGGATCACAATCGCAAACTTTTAATTATTTCCATTATTCAAATTTAAGTAATCCTCTTGATAGGACAGGTTCTCATGGAACTGGGTATATTAACTTAATCATATGGCAGAATATGTTCAGAATTGGTGATATCCTGCTAGATTTCTCCATGATCTGGCTGATGCTTAAAGAACTTTTAAAACGTGATATGAGCCCTCTGAAGCCTATCCCCCAACCAATTGTGGTAAGATCACCCTGCCAATTAGGGTTCCCCACAGAGGGTTATCTGCTCACAAAATTCTAAGATCCCTACCATTTTCCTAAACCATACTAATAGTCAACCACCCTCATTAGGAAGGTTGCCAGTTTAATTCTTAGCTTATTTTTCCCTTTAATAAATTTACTTAATCTGTTCTAAGTAGTTTAATGTAAAGAGATCTCTCATCTTTTGTTTTTTTCATGTATAATAATATCTAATGCTGCAGCCAAAATCCATGATTTAGTGCAAGTGTTTATGAAGTGGACATTGCTATCCGCCAACTCCAGCAGTACTCCACGTTGCAACAAAATTTGCAGACCTTTGTTCTCCTGATTTTGTCTCCAATCTGCTGCATATGCCGCGGATGCCAATTATTTATATTATTATGATGACTTTTTACCAATTCAGCATGATCTGCTCATTATATTATACCCTACTATCCAAATAAATCCCTCTATAAATAACAAACACCAGCAAATCTAAGAGGGGTTGTCATTCTCCCTTCCTCTCCCACCCATGGTGGCTGCCCTAGGAAACCCTCTGTTGCCCCATCACAGTCTCCTGGCTTGTTATGCAGGCCTTAGGTACGTTATGAACCCTTTTAACTAATCATGTAGATATTCTAGCACCCAATTATGTGACATTAGTTCATCTGAGCCCTTGGCATGCTGGGTCATTCACTGGGTGCTAAACATCCGGTCTACATGGTAGGTTTTCTTTCAATTAGCTTGAATTATGACAGGATCTATATGACCAACGAACTAACCTATACTGTATTATTTGGAATATTTATGTGTTAATGTATATATAAAGTTATAAAAAAGACGTTCATCTATATATTACATAAATGCTACTATTAAGTGAGAAGCAGCTAAAAGGTTATAGTGCAAATAGGCATTTACATAAACAGCTTTTATATTTGTTATCACTAAAAAGACAGTATCTTTAATCAAAAATTATTATTAATTTTAATTATATCTTTCAAAAAATTCTCTTTTTAGCTAAAATCTGCATAGTGAAAAGCATTGACCAAGCATTATAAAACAATCTTATTATTAGTTCGTATTAAGCTTATGTTTTACTTTATAAATAAAAAAGAAAATAGAACGGGTAAGTTTAGTAAGTTATGTTTATAACGGTGTTTTAACCCTGTTGGACAAAAGATCGTTTTACCTAGTTTATAATAGTGTCCTGGTGAAGACTAGTCCTAGTTCCACTAATAATAAATTTCAGTCTAGTCCTTGGCGGAATCATTTTGATTAGAGTAATGGGTTTACTCCCAGTATCTGGTTGAATAGCTTGGATCGCGTTGATGAGGTTAATTTAGACCCCTGTCATGGTAGGCCACTGACATGAAAGTCTGCTCAAGCACTACCTTATTTCTAGTGCTACTGCATAAGAAAGTTCACCCCCTTTTATAGACCTGAAGTGAGTACTAAGGGATGAATTTACTTTAATGGAAATTAATCATTAAGAAGTCCAGTAATTACTGAACTTAAAATTTTAAAGATGGCTGATTAGAAATAGTATTAAGAATGTTACCCCATGGTTACATCATCCCTATCCTCAACCTGATACCTAAGATTCAGATCTACTAAGTTGAAATGCTTTTCAAGAGTTCTGATAGGGCAAATCATTATACAAATATAGTTGCTCTCTGCCCATCATGTCTTGCACGTATCCCACTATTAGCCTCCAAGTATCATAAGTAATGGGGGATGTTAAAAAGTATCGCTTGTTTTGCAAACCTAAAAGTGATACTATATGACCCATTTTTTATTATCAATCTAAATTTGATTAGGGTCAACTTTTTACCCAAAACCCTTGAAACAGAAGTTGTGAGTTTAATACTCCTGCTCCTTCTAATTTGTTGAAATTATGCAAATAGCACCTGCAAGCACCAAAAGTGCCAGGATTCCAATAAGTGGTGCTTACTACAGGGGCAGCATTTACACAAATAAAATTTTTAATTAAAATTGAGAATTTTCAGGTGAGTATCCTCATACCCTCACCACTGAAGATAAACCCAGGATAGCCTCTATTAGACATCAGCTAGCTAACGCTTTGTCCCATTTTAAAAAATTTAAACAGTGTCTCTCTGATTCTCATGGGACTGATCCTGTTGTTCATGCTCTCACTGGGAGTAACCTTGCCTCTCAAATCCCCCTTAGAAGTCAAGTTTATACCAGGTGTAGGTTGACTTGCCTCGTTTCTTCATTCTTATGAATCTGCGATGGACGGCACAATCAATCAACAAAAAATCAAGAACATCCTTCCTTGCTTAAGTCACATGGCTCAAGAGGTGCTGGTTCCTTATATGGACACCCTTTATACCTAGGGGAGTTCAAAGTGGCGCTTATGGAAGAATTCAGCTCACCGAAGAATTTAAGCTGAAAGAAACAGGCCTTTATGCGCCTCAGTATGCACACAGGAGAACTAGATACTACATTTACCAATTAGTGTCTACATGAAAAGCCCAGACTCTGTTAACCTCTAAAATTATAACTCTTGACGATGCCGTTGTTGCCATTCTGAAAGGCCTAATTTCTCACCCTTTCTTAGCAAGATATTTATCTCAGTAAAATGCCATATTCAGAATGTTTGAAATATCCAGAGAGCTTTTCTAGAGGTTGCATTTTATAAAGTTGTGACTACCAAATGAGTTGTGTTAAACCCCAAAGTCGTAATTATTAAGAATTCACCAATAATGGACCAGCAAAAGGACACCATGACGATCCCCATGGCCCCTTCCTGCTCTTATAGCTAACCTAAAACCTGCTCCTGCAGTGCAACTCAAAAAGCCATACCCCTGCCATATGAAGTTGATGATTTTGAGCTAGGGTTGAAAAGGTAACACTCCCTTCCGTCATCTACACCTTAAATGCTCCTAAGGCATTCAGCTAAGACTTTAACTCATCCCATGCCCTATGCAAAGGGGTTTCCCACAGTAATCTAATTGACACTTTTCTCAGTGTAAGAGGTTTTTTAACTGTTGCTGAGGTCCAAAAAATGGGCTCAGAGCTGAAAGTTAGCAGAAAGTTAAAAAACAAAAAAATGGAGAGAATATAGACTTTTTTAATGGGTTAGAAAGCATCAATATTTATAGGGCGTGTGAGGACATGATACCTCAGGGACCTTTGCAGCCTCGTAGGATCATGATCTTATAATGCCTTCTGGATCAATCTCCTGTCTTGCGCCCTCATAGTACTGTGTCATCCTCATGACTGTTGCAGTGGGGGGCAGCGCCTCTCAAGGTTCAGAAAGCAGGGATGGGTTTCCTGAAAAAGGTTCCACCAATTCTTGCACTTGTGATGCTTCCTGATTGAACCTAGTTTTGGTGCCTTCAGGATGAGGCTCCATTTGCGCTGGTTTAAAAGTTGATCAGTCGAGGCTCAATTCAGGAGTAGGGATTTTGGTTTGTTCATAATATCAAATCCTAACTTTTCTTTCTCGTTGCAATCACTTTTGCAACCTATTCAAATCAAATCTGAATCTAGTTTGATAATCTCACAGAGGAGATTAGTCTGCGCCCATGTCAGGGAGCAGTTGGGCAAGTAAGGTAAGAGGAGCAGGTGGAAGGCCTGCAGCCTCAAACGTTCAAAAACGCCCCGGAGAAACTGGCGGAATAGACAAAAGTTTTAAAAACTGGCGGTCATTATTTCCCCAGAAATCCTCGCATGACAAGCACGATGCAACCAGTACATCAACACGCCACACTCCCAGCCACTTTCTGTCGGTGGAATATGATGTCTGCATGTTTCTGAACTTCCAACAAACGGCCTTATGGGAAAAATTTTGTAAAGATGTGCAAACCTTTTTCCTGACTGTTCTGTACATCGCATCTCACTCCATGTCACGTGGTTGGCTGGACCTAGGTTTCAAAAACAAAGAGGCAGCAGATGAGGCTGCTGCGGTGCGCGTAGTGGTTGACCTCCCCAAAGGACAACGGGTCATCAAAACCAAATGAGACAGATGGACGAAACCAAACCAAATTTTCCTCACGTTTGACTTTTTACCTACTACGGTAAAACGTGACATTTTGGAACAACACCTGAAAGATGGTCTCACCATATATGGTGAAATACAATCTTTTGAAATGCAATGCTTCACGCTGATGCCACACCTGTGCACCGGTAAAGCCATCACAGTTCTGACCCTAACTGAGGAGATTGCGAAGGACCTAACCCAGATCCTGCACTCCACTTTTATTGATATTGCAGGGCATACCACCCACCCATTCCGAGTGACCGTGGACAGCGCGCCCCCCATCTGCACCCACTGTGACACGTTCAGCCATAAGGTGCATGCATGCCCCACCAAGGAGGGCGTCACATTCCAAAAGCACCCCTCGGCAGCCATGGCCAGCGGAGAGGCGCACTACAAACCAACCGCAAGCACCAAAGAGGCTTTCCCATGGGGAGCACAAGGCTGCTACCTACTGGTAAAGCCTATCTCCCCACAAGGGCGTAAGAAGGCCAAGCAGGCCCACAGAGCCGCGGCCAAGGAAGCGGCCAAAGCCACCACCACTATCCCACACTATCAACGCCAGGAGGACATTGAAACCTTCGCGGCAGAAGCAACTTGGGAATCCATCAACCAATCAGATTGGGAAGCCCATACCAATTGGGCCACTCAATCCAAGGATCCAATGGGGGACTCAATCTCACCCAATCGTTGCACCCAAGCTCCAGTTGAAACTGACTTGGGGCCCATCCCAGCTGAAATTTTTTTGACCCACTCAATGGTGCACCAAACTCATCTGCACCACAAAAAATTCGTCTGACATCAGGAAACAAAAAGTGAAGGCTAAAGCCAATGCAACTCTTTCCACAAAAATTAACAAAATCCCAATAGCATTGCTGCTAACAACCGTGCTGCTGTGAAGGCCCATGGGGATCTAGAGGAGGCTAGTGGGCCTGGGTGCCCACCCCCTCGCACCTAAGGTGCGATGGGGGAAACCTTCTCTTTAAGGACATTGAATATCGCTGGACTCAAGGCCTCCCCATCCCGGGCTAGGAAACTGAGTTTTTTACGACAAAATTTACCCGTGGATATCCTGGCCATCCAGGAGTCCCACTGTTTACGAGGTTTCAAGGAAGCTTGGAAAACAATGCTCCTCCCATCCATTTCCTTTTGGTCAGAGCACTGTGGGGTGCTAATTCAGAAATTGATTTTTCAATTTTTTATCATCAGAAACCTTCCTCAATGGCTGAGTCCTCATTGTCACCTTCTCTTGGGCCGACGTGGTACACACTATCATCAACATCTATGCCCCAAACGGTGCATGAGAGCATCAGGAATTTTTCTCATCAGTCAAATCCCTCCCACTACCCCCAGACCCTTTCATAGTTGGCGATATGAACTGCTGGCTAAACACTCCAATGGACCGGTGGCCTTCCTCCTCCCACGCCCCCTAGGGCCACATTGAACTTCGCGTTCTAAAGGCCACCCTTGGGTTAATGGATGCGCTGCCACGGCGATCCCCGCTGCTCAAAAACATGATGCAACCCCACGTCCACAATGGCCAATTAAGGTCCATGTCCCGCATCGACCTTATCCTTACGCCGGCGAAATTCCAACCCCACATTTCCCACTTTAAAACAACAAAAATGGAATTCTCCAACCATTGACTGGTCTCAATAACCTACCAACTACCTGTCTCAGCTGCTAAGGCCCCACATTGGTACAAAATCCGCCCCTCTGAGCTCGCGTCACCAGGATTTTCCATGTGGATGGAATCAGCAACTTTTGCAAAAGAGTTTATTGCACCGTTTTGTGCGGACTCATTTCCACATGGGCAACTTTCAAAGATGATACCATCTGCCACTCTTGCCATCTCTCCTCCAGACGCTCACGAGCCACATTGGCTGTCATTTCGCGCGCTCTGGCAGAGTTGGCACAACTGGAGTCCAATATTTCAGCTACAGGATACAGCTCTGCATGGGGCTGGAAGTGGGCGGAGGCAGACGCCCACCTCAACGCGCTCAAAAGGCAACACAAACATCAGGTTTGTGTTCAGTACAGGGCTAAACGCATCACAAAAAGTGACAAGTGCACCACACATTTTTTAAAAGAAAATTTGCACCATGCCAGAGCGTGGCCTGCACACAGGTGCGAAGATCAGATGATTCCATTATGGATACGCCAGCTGAAGTGGCAATCAAAACACAAAAGTATTACTCCAAGTTGTACTGATCTGATCCAATTCAGCTGGCCGAAGTGGTGGAATTTCTCGACTGAGCCCACATCTGCACCATTTTCTGATATCTGGAAATAATGAATTTGATTACTCTGAACGTTCTATGGACAGCCATTAGCGGTGCACCAAACTGAAAATGCCCAGGCCCAGATGGCATTCCATATGAATTCTACAAAAAGTATTTCAAATATATATCCCCACTACTGCTGGCCTCACTTAACCAGAGCCTTTTGGAAACGCGCCTCCTACCAGGAGGACAAGAGGCCCTCACCATCACACTCTTCAAGAAAGGGGACAAGCTAGACTTAGCCAACTGGTGCCCCATTTCTCTAACTAACACAGATACAAAAATTTTAACCACAATCATGGCTACCCGTTTAAGGTATTGCATCTGCAACCATCTCCCCAGAAAATTCAGTTTCATACCCAGAAGGTCGATTTGGGACAACGTGCACTCTTTGGCCAACGCATGCCAGTCCACAGCCTCTGGGGCACTGGCATTCTTGGACCAACAGAAGGCCTATGATAGAGTAAACTGGGAATACCTCAGGGCCTGCCTCCATCAATTCCGCTTACCCCCTCGCTTCATCAACTGGGTGATGCTGCTCACGGAATCTGCAACTAAAGCAGTACGTGGCCCTGGCTTCCTAATGGAAGTAGTCCGCCCTCAGAGGGGCTTGCGACAAGGAGACCCCATAGCCCACTATTATACAACTTCAGCCTTGACCCACTACTTCAGAAATGCGAATGCCCAACTCACCAGGGTCCATGTGCCAGGCCAAGCCCCAGTCAAGATGATGGCGTTTGAAGATGACTGTGTGGTTGGGGTGTCTAATAATAAAGATGCACGCGCACTTGAAGCCCTCATCCAGGAGTATTCCCGGGTAAGTAACGCTGCACTGAATGCCTCCAAAACCGAAATCATTCTCCTTGGTCGGTATCATAACTGCTGGGCCCCTGCAACCAGCGCTCAGCCTGGCCCATCTGCTCGCACACGCGCTCGCCCTCCTAGCTCACCCCACACCGCCCCACTGGTGCTCCCCTTTGTGCCACGCCCTACCATAGGGCCGGTCCGCCATCTGAGTGTGTGGGTGGAGGCAGGCGGATATGCATCAGCAGTAATGGAGAGTCGTATTATAGACAACGTGATGAAGCGCATCGCCTCCCTCAGAGCCCACCCTACTTCCCTTACTGGCAGGGTCGTTTTTGCAACTCTATGGTCCTCTCCAAAGTCTGGTTTGGAGCCCACGCCATCCCCTTCTCCCCATGCTTCTTCAAATCCTTGCATACCCTGCTGCAAGGATGGCTATGGTCAGGTCGCCCTCCACCAGTATGGTTATAGGTCATGTTTGGCCCTCATCAGCATGGTGGCATGGGCCTGCTTGACTTCAGAGCCCATGCGGCCAAGATCTTGGGTACCTGGATTGCGGCCATCACCGCCCCTATGCTCCCCTCCCAACACTGGTCCCGCGCGGCCTGCTCCAACTTCTCCCGCGCCTTGGGCCTCAACAATCCATCGAGCCCCCACTCGCTGATGAACTACCTGGCTTCACACCCATCGGCCACAGGTCCTCACGGTACTAAAACCCACTACAAACGGATCCTCCTCTCCATGCGGAGTGCTGAGTGGAAAATTTATATTAGTGGACATACAACCTGAAGAGGCTGCCCCTCACCCCAGTTCACACAAGAGGTACAGGGGCTACCCATCCATGATGGCGTGATCCTCACACGGCCCCATGTCCTATCCAGGGTGGACTACCTGGACATGATGGACATCCCCTACTCCAATGAGACCCAAAAAAGTATCTGGCAATACGCACATCATCCTCTGTTGCAGCCTCAAATCCGTTCCCATGTGTGCCGCTGCCTGAGGTGGGTGTACTGTATAGCTGAGCGCTCTAACGCTTTACACTCATCCTGCGTCGTGTGTGGCCAGTATGGAACGCTGTTCCACCGCCTGGAAAAGTGTCCTACCTCTAAATTGATATGGCGCGAAGTCCAACGTCTGCTTGGCCAGGATCAAACACATCCCTTCAGCCTGTCAAGAGATATGTTTGCTTTATCATGGCCTCCCCCCTTCCACCCTCCCTCCGTGCTCTGGTGGTTGCAATAGCCATGTGGACAATCCACACGATTGTCTTGGATGCCATCGCAGGCTCCACTCCCACCCTCCCAGAAGCTGTTCACAGATTCCGGTCTCATTTGGTGGACCCCTTTCAGGCGTGGATATTTGGATACCTCCCACCACATCGCCAACATCTGGTCTCCTCCTGGTTCCCAGTTTGGTTCATCAAATCAGACCCTTTCCTTCACACGTGTTCAATTGTGGCTACGGCCCATTCACACGTTTTCTTTTCCTCCCCATAGGTGGCGTTCCCGCTGGCAATAAGAGATAGCATCGCTTCTCTGGGGTGCCTTCCATGTTACTAAGTTTTGTCTCTTTTGGGTTGACATTCAGAAGTGTCCATCCCCTGGTCGGCCTTCCTCGCAATAAATTTAGGAATAATATCAAATCCTGACAACGCCACCTCAAGATCCTTTCAGAGTGGAGTATAAGGCCATAGGAACCATTCATATAATCAATTTACCACTGTCCCCTGATTGATGTCAGCAATGGTGATTTTGGAGTTCACTTTGTGTTTGACATTATAAGGTCCAGACCAAAGAATTTCAATATTATTCTGTCAACCTCTGGGTTTGATGATGATAGAAAAAATGAGGTCACCTAAATGAAAAACAGAAAGGGAGGGTTGGCTGACATTAAAATGGGATGTCTCCCTCTTGGCGGTGGTGACGATGCCTTGCATGGCTAGGGCTTAAGCAAGACAATCTCATTGGCTAAGGCCCTCATGGTTAGATCAGAGTTCTCAGGAGCGGAGGATTTAAGAAGAAGATGAATGCTACTTAGGAGCAAAGAGCATGTCAATATAGAGCTTCAAAAGGGAAATTTTTATGAATCAGTGGTAGCTTATTCTGTAGGCAAGTAAAGCGCTGGTTAAATAATGATTCTAGCAAGCTGGGTTGGAGGCGGCCATCTTTCATAAGATAGAGATAAGGATTCCATTAGCACGTTCTACCGCCCCGTTAGTGGATGGGTTGTAGAGGGCGGCGAAACTTTAGTTAGTGCCAAAAAACAAAGTAAGTTTTTTGACTATCTGCGAAGTGAAATTAGACCCATTGTCCAAAAGTAAAGTTTGTGGGCATCCATACTGGGTGAAAGGGTTTGAATAATGGGGAGAGACGTGGCTTTTGCAGTAGCAGCGGGGACTAAAATTACTTCAACCCATTTGGTTAGATGATCCACGGCTAGGAGTACATATTTATGACCGTGCAGTCCAGTGGGGAGATGGCATGTCACATTAATGTTAACGACATTGAAGGGTCCCATCAGGGTGACAGCTGAGTGTTGATATTGAGGGATGGCCTGGTCTTTTATATGAAAGTAATATAGGCCTTCAGGATTCTCATATGGTTTATACTATTTGGTCCCAGTAACATCTTATCTTCAACCATTCATGGGTTTTCTTAACTTTCCCATGTCCCACAATCAAATGGCCCTCTAAAATAACATCAGTTTGGGAATAAGGGCGTAAATAAGGGAGCCATTTCTTTTTGACCCTCTTTTGTAGAAGCCTGTCCTTGATCTGAGTGTCCTAGGTCATCTTTCGGAGATCATCTAGGAACCTCAAGCGTTTCTAATTTCCAACGTTTAGGTCAACCAATCAGATAGTACAGTTGGTCTTCTTGAGGGTCAAGGCAGCATCACCAGCATCTTGGAGAGGCCATTAACATTTTGGTAGATGGCGCTCATGCAATAAACAATGGTGAAATTTTAAGCTCTGCATTCTTAGGGCCAATCTGATTAAGAGTTTATCTAGTCCTTCATCTGTTTGAGCCATTGAACGAGGAGTTATCTATGATGATAGTAAAGTGGGTGCCATAGAGATAGGGCCAAGAATGTTTGATCACTAGCAAGAAAGCTAGGAATTACCACTCAGTAAAGATGTAGTTCTGTTTAGCCTTACTTAAAGTCTTTTTAAAATATGACACTGTGTGGTCGACCTGATTTTCATTATTTTGGACTAGGATAGCCCCGACGGTTTTATTGCTTACATCCATGAACAACAAGAAAGATTGGTCAAAACGTGGGTGAACTAAATTTTTTTTAGTACATTGAGTCGTACGCAATGCATTTAAAGCCTGTTCTTGATTAGGACGCCATTCAAAAGGCACGTTATTCTTCATGGGTGGTAGTTAGAGGCTTGGATAAGTCAGAAAACTGAGGAAAAACTGACAATAATAGCACACCATGACGAGGAATACTTGAATATACTTTAGACTCTGGGGTGTGACATCTTTTTTATGTCGTCAAATTTGTCTGGTATGGGCTTTATACCATCTTTTGAGACCTTGTGCCCCAGAAACTCCTTCTTTGACTAGAAGTAGGAGAACTTCAAATGTTTAAGCTTTATAGAAGCCTTCTGGAGCCAATTGAAAATTTCCAAAATGCTCAAAATGTTCATTAAAGGTTCGTGAGAAGACAGTGATTTCATCGGTTTATATGAGGACACACAACAACTTCTAGTCCCCCAAGGATTTATCCCTGGCGCGTTGAAAACGGTGGCTTATTACAGAGGCCCTGGGGCATCCTCGTGGGCTTTAATAGTCCTTCATTGGCTATGAGTGCGCACTTAGCTTAATCTTCAGAGACAAACTCCACATCCCAATATTCACAGGCAAGGTCCATTGCAGAAAAGTACTTCAATTTAGCGAGGAGTTGGAGGGAATTGTCCTTCCAGAGCAGGAATAACCGTCCTTCTTGGTGATTGAGTTGAGCCATCAAGTGTCCATCAACTTCTGGTGGCTCTGTCCTTCTTCCCAAACCAGCAGGAGTTTAGAGACCCAAGGCTTCGTGAAGTCACCAGGAGTCCAGCTTTAATTAGTTGTCTAAGCTTTACCGCTAAATGGGATTCTTCAACCTTGCTCTTTCAGTAAAGTCAGGAATAGAAGGGGGAGAGTCCCCAGTCTTAATGTGACTAGAACTCCTTTCATTCTCCTGAAGTCTTGGATCAAGGACAAAATAGTCTGAATACTCATCCAACAATTCTTTGACTTGCCGCTGTTGGTCTCCAGTAGGATCCTTTAAATACTGGTGTTGACCAGGGCCACAGGTTGGGCGTTTCCAGCCCAAGGTCTCTTTGGCTCCCAAAAACTATGGACATCATCAACAGCCTCCACTAGTAGGAGGCGTAAATAGGCAGCAGGATTGTTTGGTCCTACTACCTTGGGTCCGTTAGTAAGGTTGCCAACAACGCTGATATAGATTTGTCATAAGCTGGATCTAGAATTCCTGGACAGGTCAGCACCTCCTTGACGGATGGGTTGTCTAGGCCTCAGATCTCCTGCAGGTATCCTGAGGGGATGTTAACATGGCCTTGGGTGTTGGCAATGACTTGTGACTTTGGAGGTACATTGGTCGCCCTAGATAAGTAGTACATCATGCCTTCTTGTCCATCAACAGCAGGGGGACAATCAGACTGAGAGCCCCTTACATGATATTCGATATGAACAAATTGGTCTTCACTCTCTAGTGGGTAGGCTCCGGCCTTTCATCCATCTTAGAGTCAAGGAAGATTCAAAGATTAAGGGGACCTTAATGCCCTAATAGAAATAGAAATCCGTGATCATAATGGACTACTGCTGAGTAGTCTCTAAAAAAGCTTCAAGAAGTATGTCATACCTATGGTTAACTAGGGCGATGGTGGTAGTGTTTAAAGAGAGCTTTCTGAATTGAATAGGTGGGAAAGAATTTGCCTTTATATTGGGTACATCGCAGGCCAGCCGTGCTATACTCCATATAGTGTGGTAAGTCTGGAGTGATATTGATGTGATTCGTCAACTTGACTAATATATGGTTCATGGGAACTGCTGTTGACTATGACGAGGACCAGAATCTTATGAACTTGAACTGCGATGTGGGAACTAGACTTCAAAACTGGTGAGGTAGCATGAGAAACATGGGAGAGTCATCAAAAGAAGAGTAAGCAGTATCAATTTCTTTATTATTGACGGGTACCAAAAAATCTTCTTCATTTATGGTAGCTCCAAAATAATTTTATGTTAGGTAGGATTCCTGAGGCGTGGTAGGTATATCAGCATGGAGCGCCTTGTCCTTCATGCTGATGATTCTTTTCCCACATCCTCGGTAACTTATTTTCAGCAGGTCTAGAAGCTGTGTCTGAAACCATTGCAAATAGTGTATAGAGGTTGAAAATCCTTTTGGTTCTTGACCATTTGTACTGGAGGATAGTCAGAGGGACATGAAGAGGTATCCTTAGAGTGCAGGTTTGACGCAGGGATCCCATTAATCGCTTCTTTAATCTCTCAGATCCAGGTAAAGCCCTTCTTTTGTCCAATCATATGCATTTGAACCTTGTGGTAGGACCCCAAAAAGGAGATGACAGTGGTGATAGCGTCTTACAGGGTAATACAATTGGTAATAATCAAAGGTTGCGCTTGGGCATAGAAATGGTTGGCAAACTCCATTGGGCTCACCCTTTTACTCAGGCGGATACCCATAAATGATTTTTTTTGATTGGCCAGGGCATGAATGCTGCCAAATTCTTGGATCAAGGTCGTAAGGACCTGTTCCCAGGAGTTGCAATCCTTCAAATGGAGAGTCATGATCTCCCCGCCAGTGCTGTTGAGGCAGGAGTGGGTATGCTCCATTTTCTACTGGTTGGTGGCTTCCTCTTTGAAGCTTTTGTATGCGTACAAGAAGAAGGCAATGCTTTCCTGTAAGGGATGAATCTCTTACTAAAACTAGACCTAAAATTAGTTACAAGAGGAGTGAAGTTTTGTGTTAACACCAGGGATGGACGCTGACTCAGAGATCTTGGTCTCCACATACTCATGGGGACTTGCTGGTCCGACTGTCATCTTAGATCCTTCTAGTCCAAATAAATATCATCCCAGTTCTAGTTGAGGGACAAATTAGAGCCTTATGTGCGACCTTCTCTTTTAGTGTTTAAATGTCAGCGTCCTGAAGGAAAAACTAGCTCAAGAGGGTAGTCAAATGGGTCTCAAACCCTTGATGAGTTTGTTTGGGCTTAGAGATGCGTCTATCAGTAAGCTTAATGAAGGCTCTAAAGTTGTCCATATGTCTGACATTGCCTCATGGAGACCCTAAGGTCGAGGGGGACTCCGTCTACTCAGAGTTTGCATCCCTGTGTTACATTCCAATTTTGATTGTGTAGGGTGGTCAAAACTGCTAATACATCCTTTTTTTAATGGTCGTCAGGGTCTCTGGGGTACGGTACCATGGGACCTGAGGGCCCTTGATTTCCACGGGGACCTTAAGGTCCTTTGGGTCCCTCACATCCTTTAGGATTTTAGGTCCCCTATGCCCTTCAGTCCTTCACTCCCAGAGGTGTAATTGTGAGAGGCCAGCTCTGATAGTGATTTTGTGGGGTCCATACCAGATCTTTGACTTTGTAAAGGCGCTGTTTATAAGCAGCCACAAGGAGTTGAATATTCTGACGCAGCTAGTCCTCAAGGTAGCCAGAGATCTTACTATACAACATCATGATTTGGTCTTGGGCTTTGTTGATTAATCATTGTTTATCAAAATGGCCTCAAGGTTGTCATGGACAAAGTAGGAGTCCACGTTGTAGAAATTGATAATGTGGGAGTGTAAAGTTTGGGTGAGCCCCAGTTGTCAGGAAAATTCACGATGGTGTAACCCAACTAACTGAGGAGGTGATGAATAGCCAGGTGAACAATGTTTAAAAGGTAGTCTTCAATTCCCAGGTAAGTTCTACCACTGGTAGATGGGTCAAGATATAAGGTCCTGTGTGGTAGAGGGCACAGAAGAGGTGTGGGAATGGCTGGAGTGGGCACTCATATAGTAAATGCCATCTATTACCTGTTGGATAATGTTGTTAAGGTTCTATTACTAATGTTGATACTGATTTCCGTCAACTGAGGGCAGGGAGAACTGGAACGTGGCCCAAAATTCTAGACTCTCAGGCTGCGTGAGCAGCACTTCATACCATGAGGTACTAATCCATCAAGCAACGCTTCACAATCAATTAGCATGTTGTTCTATAAGACTGCTAGTATTCTCCATTAAACATGATAGATGTTTTCACTTAGAACAGCTCAAAGCCCCCTGTAGTGAGCAACACTTCTCTTGGTGTAAAATTTTTTTGACTGTCGACTAAGTCTAAAAATGTTATCAAAGCTGAAAGTTAGTAGACAGGTCAAAAAGCGAAAAGATGGAGAGAATATAGACTACTTTATTGGGCTAGAAAGTGTCAATACATATAGGGCGTGTAAGGAAATGGTGCCTCAGGGACCTTTGTGGCCACGTAGGATAAGGATCTTTTAAACCTTATGGATCAATCGCCTGGACAGAGTCCTCATTATACTGCATCATCCTCATGACTGCAAAAGTGGGGGCGGTGCTTTATTAGATTCAGAAAGCGGGGATGGGATTACTGAAGGTGTGGTTCCATCGATTCTCATATGCGTGATATTTTCTGATTAACCTAGTTTTTCGACTTCAGGATGAGGTTCTATTTGCACTGGTTTGAAAGTCGATCAATTGAGGCTCAATTTGCGCGTAGGGAAAACAGCTTGCTCGTCATCTCAAATCCTAACAAAGTCCCTCTATGATGCAGCCCATACTTCCTTGACACCTCCTTTGGCTTTGCGCATTTTAAAACCCGCCTCTCAGGTGTAACCAAAATTAAATAACACTCCATTACATGAAGCTGAGTCCATTAATGTTAAGCCAGCCAACAAAGCTCTCAAAAAAGGGTGCTAAAGCTAAAATCCATCATCCAATGGCTAAATTGGTAGATGAGCGCCCCAAGGGCATCAACTGCCACAAGGAAGGGCAGGCTGACCATATGAGTCATACTCAGACCGTTGATGAACCTGACTTGCCCAAATCTAACCCCCTCCTACTGCTCCTCTGACTTTTATAGAGAACCCCTTTGATGACAAGTCTGGAGGGTTTTTAAGGATTCTGATATAATGTCCTAGGAGCCCCAGAGGAAGTAGAGATGCTTGATTGGTGAAACCTGAAGGATTAGGTTTTGCCATGATACCTCCAGAAATCTACCTTAAACAAGTATTCGAGTGCCTTGAGTGTTATCAATAATGCTAGTGATGCTGACCAGTTCATTGCCTTGTTGATCTGACCTACCTAACATTTTCATACGCTACAATCAATTAAAGATAAATATCCTGAGATAAAAATTCTTACCTCCAATTTTCGTTTTAGGATGTTATAGCCCTCCCCCTAACTTATATGGAACTGTAACCAAGGTGTAGGTTGTCATCAATAAAGGTACAGGTTATGGCCATCCTAGACACTGGTTCCCAAATTAAAGTGTCTCCACAAAACTTAACAATAAAATTAAGTTAGCTCATGACCTGAAAAACTTTCAAGAGTAATGAACTGTGGGCCCAACAGTACTCACGCTATCAGGGCATACTCCTCTTTACCCCTCAGATTATGGAAGATTATCATATTAGCCCTAGCTGTAGACTTGGATAAAAGTACTTATAAAATGCTCATTGGCATTCAACTTATGCTCGAGTATAGCAGATTAAAAAATATGAAACAGGGTTATATCTCTTTTCTAAATTATGAGGTTCCTCTGTTTTTTAACAATAAAGAACTCAATAAGATAGAATACTCGTGCCTATTTGAGTACCCTTTTTCTGCATAATTTCGGCTTTACACAACATCCAGGTGAAACACAAAATTCTTTCCAGATTTTGTGGACGCCTCAGAGGCCATTCCAATTTATGTCTCAGAAGAGATATTAATCAAGTCTGAACAAAGAGTGATTGACACCAATATTACTCTAAAATTCCCCCAAAATTGATTATTTCACATAGACAGCATTGATGGAGCAAGTTCTTTTGGACCTCAAATACTTCTGGGTATACTAGACCTTGCCTATCAGTGACCTATCAGCATGCTATTAGGGAATGTCACTAATAAGGAGATTATTGTAAGGAAGCAACAAGAGATAGTTTTGTTTTTTAATCCCATTGAGGAGATAAAAAAGTTCACTGCATCAGTTCTATGCTGGATATGGGCTTACCTACTGACAATCTGTTGTGCACTTTGCCTAATGTTCATATTTCAGATGTATTTAACCCTGTGTGAGCTTAAAGAAGCTCACTCTTTATTAAATGCCTACAGTGATATTTTCACTAAAATCTGACACTGATTACGGCATGTGAAAAAGTTGAAGCCACACAATAGATGGTGTTGATGCCAGACCTATCTTTATCTAAAACTTACCATAAGTCAAAGGTTGTAGAGCAACAGATGAGGACAGAGCTCAAACAGTTACTAGACGCTAGATTACTAGTACCTTCCATAAAGCCCATGGGCGTCTCCTCTCTTGCTTATTAAAAAGAAAATGGAGGTCATTGGGTATCTATGGACTACCAAAATTCTCTACTTCACAAAGAGGGATAGTTATCCTATCCCTCACATCATTGATGCTCTTGCGCAACTCTCTGTCTCAGATACTTTTCAGCCATGGACTTGGCTAGCGGATACTGGCAAATGGACCTTCATCATGATCAAGAGAAATGCGCTCTCATTTTCAGTGAAGTTTTATTTCAGCCCACTCAACTAACACAAGGATTGTGCAATGCACCTACATCATTCCAACAAGCGTTGGATCACATATGCATGATCTTAAGCAAAGTTGCGTAATTGTCTATCTTAAAGACATGCCGTCTTTTCTAAAAACTTCAACAAACATCTCAATAATCTGAAGGAAGGATTTACCACCTTTGGGGTCTTATACTAAGTTTTACGACTTAAAATGCACTTTTTTCCAAAAGAAACTAGATAACCTTGAACATGCTATCTCCCAAGAAGGGTTCCAGCCTTTATAAGATAAGGTTGAAGTTATCTCTAAAATTCCTGCCCCTAAAAACCTTTGGACATTCAGGTATTTCTGGGTATAATGGGGTATTACCATCAATTCATACCCAAGTTCACCCAGTTCAGTAACCTCTCATATGACTATTAGCTATAAACACTCCTTTCACTGGGGTGCTGAACTAAGGCTGCGTTTAAGATTCTAAAGAAGTAGCTCCAACAACGGCATATCCTACATCACCTGGTCTATGGAAAACCCTTCCTTTTTTAAAGACTCCTTTAACAATGCAGTTTAAGCCATCCTAGCTTAATTGAATGAGAACTGGTTAAAAGTATTCGTGGTGGGTCGACTTTAAGACAAATATAACACACCAATAATTTTTCTACCCAGTACAGGTTTTGAACTCGAAACCTGCACTAGGGTGAAAGCAGTTTTGCATGCCAGGTTAAACACCCTTTGAATGAAAACTGTTTAAATCATCCGGTTTCCTACTTCAGCAAGATGTTCTTGAAAGCTGAACGCAAATACAAGGTCACCAAAAAGGAGTGACTTGCTGTCTTGCTTGCTGTATGAAAATCACCGCCCTTTTTTATATAGACCTTCATTCACCATTGTTAAAGACCACGCCTCCCTAAATTGGTTACAAAATATAAAGGACCCCACTGTATGGCTGGCTCTTTGGGCCTTAAAGCTCCAACATTATGATATGAAAATTGGAGACGCGCTGGACGCACCATATGAATGTATAGAGTTGGCTCATCTGGTTGTCCCTCACTTAGACAATATTGAAGCGGAGAGTTAAATGACCTCCTCATGACCCCTGATGCTTGGGGCGATAAATATGAATTCATTAAGAAATTTTAGCGTGACACCTCTGCAACACCAAGGAGGAGAGCGGGAAGCTATACAAAAAGGTAGAGGATAACTGGTTGCCTATCTTTAACCTTCAGAGCGAGTACCTGCTATCATGGAGGCCCACTTTACCCAAAGCAAGGCAGAGGTTGGAAAATCTGATTGGATTAAAAATCTTGTTTTTAGGGGGAAATTATGGAATCTATTGAAGCCCCAGATGCCCGCCTGACTAAAAAATGCAAATTAATTTCAAGCTCAAGTATCAATATCAGCCCACTACCCCTCAGATACCATTCCACACGATAAGCTTAGATGTGGTAGGTCCCCTACAACAGACTATCAGTGGAAATCACTATATCCTATAAGTCATTGATCACTTCACAAATTAGGTTGAAGCTGTGGCTCTCCCAGCTCAAACTGCCAAAGCTATCACAGCTTTTCTCATCCAGTATATATCCATCCTCCATGGTTGCCCCAGGTTCTATATCTTTGACAATGTAAAGAATTTCACCTCCAGAGTGTTTAAGATCATAGCTACCTCCATGAAGGCAAAACAAACTTCTTGCTTTCTATAACCCTTCTACAAATGGTACCGCAGAAAGAGCATATGAATATTTGCTGTCAGGAGAGTGTCTGTAACTCTCCCATTTTCAGAGAGGTGATGATGGATGAACAGTCAAACCGCCAGGGAACCAGTCGTTAGTAGGATGGTAAACAGAGCACCGCGGAGGGTGATGACCCCAAAGTAACCCAGGGAAAGGGTTTAAAATGCGGTATATAGTAATTGATAGCAATTAAACAACAATAGTTGGGTGGACCCCAAAGGGGAGTCCATAACCAAGCGGAGATATGTGCTGGAGTGCTTGGGTGCCTCAGTATGGATGGGACCAGGGAGGCCAGCGGTGCACCAGATATGGTAGATATTTTTTGAAAATAAAATTGCTAACGTTGTTAGAGACCCATCGAGGTCAGTGCACAGGTTCATCTAAGGAACCATATTAAAAACATAAACTAACTGGGAATTTATTGATAGGAAGATTACCAATGAGGATAGTTGGTCTCAAGAACCATACTCTAAACAATGGGAGGAGAGTTGTCATTGGGTAAAATAGTGCCAAGCCTATGCGAATCAATTGGTGCACCCTATCATTGGCCAGGATATTGTAGTTCGAGTTTGATTGAACTTAATTTTAATGATTGCAGGCAAAGCCGCCCCAATTTGGCAATATTTAAAATTGAGTAAGTTTTGAACCCCTGTTCTCTGAGAAACCAAAAAGAACTGTTGTTAAAAAGATAGCTAGTGCGTTTTAATGCCCTTGCTGTAATGCAGGACTGAGCATCATGCAATTCCCCTGGACCAACCTGGGAATATCTAGCCTGCACCCAGCGTTGGTCCATGGTATATTTAAATCAGGGAGGTACTTCAACTTGGCCTTTTTTCAGACTCCTGACGTTTAGCCTTATCTTTGCAGTTGGTTCCCTTAAATTATGTCATATAACAATGACTTTACCCTCTTATTCTTTTGGGGCTCCACCCCCTCCAGGGCTTTTGGCAAGAAAAAGTTCTTTTGATCTTCGGCCAACTTCATAGCGGCTATGGCTTGCATTGACTTGAATCCTACAGCCTCAAAAAAACGCTTGTGGAAGACTCTAATAAGATCTTGGTATGGGCGCAGCCATGCACTGCTACCCAACTGTTATCCGCTGCATTAAAAGTCCTTCCAGGATGAAAGATACTCAAGTCTTCTTCTTACAAGACAGGAGGCTACTATCTCCTCCACTTCCCACTCCGGCGCCCCATCCACGAGATAAGCCTCAGGAGTCTCAGGTGTGGGACCCATAAACAACGTAAGTTTACTTTCATGAAAGATGGCTTAGATCCAGAACAATGAAGGAAGATCAAACTGGTATGAAGCATGGCCCACCGTTCTGACAATGTGGTAAGGACCAATACTCTTTGGTCCCTGCTTTTTACATGGCTGCTTGATAGGGATGTTTCTAGTATCAAGAATAACGAGATCCCCTTCCTTGTATGCAGGACCCACTCGACGCTTTCCATCTACATTCTATTTATAAGCTTGCATAGCCGCATCCAAGCTAGTGTTTACCTCATGATGTACCTTCTTGATTGTATTTGCGAAATCCGCCACCGCTTCAACCCTAGACCCACAGCTGGGCTACATATTAAAGGCGGAGTTAAAGCCATGGCTGGTAAAAAACGGCAACAACCAATTGAGGAGTGCAAGGTATTATTGTAGCTAAACTGGGCCATGGGAAGGTGAGGACCCAATCTGAATGATCCGTGGCGGTGTAACACCGCAGGTTCTGCTACAAGCCCTGGTTCACTCGTTCAGTATGCCCATCTGATTGGAGGTGATAGGCAATTGAATGGCAGGGACAAATCTGAAGAGTCTTACACAACTCTTCCCAAAACATAAAAGTAAACTGGGCCCCCAATCACTAATTATTTATTGGGGACCCCAGGAAGAGATAACACGTGAAATGCAAAGATCCTAGACATCTCTGCCGCGGTTACTGAGGTTCTTCAAGGGATAAAATGGGTGAACTTCAAAAAATGGTCAAAACTACCATGATGGCGTCGTAAACATCAGATGCAGGTAACTTCACAATAAAACAACTGATTTAGAAGTCCAAGGACTTTCCGCCTTTTACACTGGTACCAACACCCCATGAGGGGCTGGCAATTCAGCTTTATTTGATTGCAGATCAGGCACTCCTTAAATAGCTGCAATTTGTGCATCTAATTCCTTCCAATGTAAGTGCGCTGGATTAGCTCGAGGGTCTTCAACTTCCCAGGATAGCCAATGGTGATTCCGTCATTATGGTCCCAGATTATTTCCAGGCGAAGTAGTTCAACGAGCCCATAGGCGCCCCAGGAACCACACCATCTTCTCATTTATGTGATAACCTCTGGTAATGTCCTCCTGATTTAACTCAATCTTGGCGAGAACCATAGTATACTTGGCTGACAACGGCTTTGAAAGGACTACCTTTCTGAACATACCATATTCCTCCACATTTTCCAGAAGAGCAAGCGCTTGTCCGTGGGCCAAGGGAGAGGGAAGTTGTGACAGAATCTTATATGGTGAAATCATCAAGTAGGTATTATGCATCTCTACCTCCTTAGGATGGTGAGATAGTGTAGGGTTGCATCTCAAAGCATTCACCAAGACATTCATCTTGCGCTTAATAAGCTCATAAGAAAACACAAATTGGGCCAGGGTCTCATGTCAGCGGGTTTGCCATGGGGTCAAGACATGAGGTGCGTGGTAACACAACATGGCATGGTAATTTTTGCATATGTGGAAGGGTTGGATGAGCCATGCAAGTGATAAAGTCAATAGGTAAGCGCCTCAACTTCTGCAGGTACTCTTTATCATATATGACGTAATTTAATTCCAGCTGAGACTTCTTTCTGGAAAAATATACCACCGGATGCTCTATTCCATCGTTGTCTACTTGTAATAGGGCTGCTGCTATGGAGAGTTAGAGGCATCAGTAGCCATAATGATCCTTTTTGTATCTACATGGCGAAGGATGGACGTAGGTACAGAGTGCACTTTACAGCTTGGAAGGTATCCTGTAAAATGGGAGACCACTGGAGCACTTTAGATCCACTCACCTTATATAGGGGCGCCAGCACCTCAGAAAGATTTGGAGTGAATTTGTTGAGTAATGTACAGACGCAAGTTAAACTTCAAAAAACTTGCTAAAGTTAGGGTGGCTACTCAGAGATCGCATTCTCCTTGTCTGGAGTTATCTTGTGCGTTGGTCAAACAATGATGATGCCTGGGAAGTTGAACTACTTGAAGAATTCACATTTACTAATTTTAACGTAAGGTCAGCTGCCCTCAAACGCTCCACCATTTTCCAAAGGTGTACTGCATGAGACGCATTGGAGGGGAAAACACCAGAAGATTATCCATGTAGGCCACCACGCATACCCCATCAGGTCCCCAAAGCCATAACAATAAGACGTTGAAATAGAGAAAAGGCATTTTTAATCCCAAAGGGCATAACCCAAAACTAGAAAATTACTTTTCTGGTATGGAATGCGGTTAGCCACTTCTGGCCTTTCTTAATCAAGATCTGATTGACGCGTTTAAACATTCCAGTTTAGAGAATACTTTTACCTTCTCCACATAGCAAGAAATCTGAAAGTCCAATGAGATTTGATGCAAGTCTGGTACTGTACGTTTTTGAGATTCCATAATTTACACATGGGCGTAAGGTACCATAATCCTACTCCACAAAGAGAAGTGGGGAGCATACTGGGAGGTACGCTAAATTATTGCACCTTTATCTAACTGCTCCTTAAACCACACATCTAAGGTCATTTCCTCCCGTACAGTCAAAGGGTAAATGGGGGAAGATATATGCACCAGATCAACGGTGAGCTTAAACTCATAATCAAACTCTGAATGAGCTGTTAGTACTGTCAAGAGAGTGTTTATAACTCTCAAATTCCAGCAGGGTGGTGCAAAATGCACATCCACAAAGCCAGGGAACTCGTCATCAGGTTTATGTAAAAAGGCACCGCAAAGGGCGCCAGAGCCAAAATAACCCAGTGCAAGGATGTATAACGCGGTGTTGAATAGTTGGAAACAAATACACAGAAACACATGGGTGGGCACCACAGGTAAGCCCATAATAAAGTGAAGATCTGTTCTGGATGGTTTGGGTGCCTCAGTTTGGAGGGAACCAAGGGGCTCAACGGTGCACTTAATCTTGCAGATATTTTAGTAAAAATAAAACGGCCAAAGTCGTTAAATACCTCCCCAAGGAGGTCTGTGCACAGTTCGCACTAGTAACCATAATTTTTAAAAAAGCAAACGAGCAGGGAATTTTATATGTAGGAAGATGACAAACAAGAAAGGTTGGTCTCAAAGAATCATGCTTAAATTATTATGGGGAAATCATCAATTGGTGGAAGTGGTGCTAATCCCAGGTGCACCAGTAAGTGCATATTACATTGGACAGGGTACTAGAGCTAGAGATCGACTAAACTTAAGCTATCATTTAAAAGCAAAATCAACCTGAGCTGGAAATTTAGAAAATTGAACGAGTTTTTTAAACCCTTTTCCAAACAACCAAACTGAACTGTCATCATTTAGAAGGTAACTCGTCCATTTTAGTGCCACTGCCATAACACAATGCTGGGTATCTCAAACTTCCCTTTAACCAACCTAGGTATATCTGGTCTGCACCCAGCGTTGGTCCAAGGTGTGCTAAAGTAAAGGAGGTCCTGTAAATTGCCCTATTTTGACTTTTGACGCCCAGCCTTGTCATGGCAATTGTTACCCTCAATAAAGTCATGTAAACATGTCATTACCCTCTCCTCTTTTATGGACTCCACCCCACTTTAGGGGCATTCGCCAAGGAAAAGCTTTTATGAGAAGAGTTTAACTTCATGGCAGCGATGGTTAGTTTGAACATGGAACCTGCAGCCTCAGGGAGACGCTTGTGGAATACTTTAATTACGTCTTGGGCATGGGCGCAGTCATGGGCTGGGACCCAACTGTTCTTTGCCGCATCAAATCCCTTTAAGGGTAAAAGATACTCAAGTCCTCTTCTTACCCAATGGGAGGCTAAAATCTCCTCCACTTCTCACTCTGGCGCCCTATCCATGATATAAGCCTCCAGGGTCTCTAGTAGGGGCCCACAGACAACGTCAGCTTGCTTTCATGAAAGACTGCAAAGAATTAGAATGAGGGGGGAGAATCAAATGTTATGAGGCGTGGCCCAACTTTCTGACAACGCGGTAAGGCTCAATCCTCTTCAATCCCAGTCTTTTGCAAGGTTGCTTGATTGGGATGATTTTAGCATCCATCATCACGAGATATCCTTCCTTGAATGCTGGTCTAACTCGTCTCTTACCATCATCGTTCTCCTTGTAAGCCTGCATGGCCATATCTAAATTTGTGCTCACCCCCTGGTTTACTTTATTGATCATATTGGCAAAGTCCACCACCGCACCCACCTGGGATCCAAAACAGGGCTCCAAGTTGAAGGCAGGATTGAAGCCATAGTTGGTGAAGAAGGGGGAACAACCAATAGATACATGTTGGGCGTTGTTATAACTGAATTGGGCTTATGGGGAGATGGGAAACCCAACATTAATAAGCTGCGGAAATGTAACACCTCAAGAACTGTTCTAGGCATGGGTTCACTCGTTTAGACTGCCCATCTGATTGGAGGTGATAGGCAGTTGAACGGCAGGGGCGAATATGAAGAGTTTTACACAGCTCTTCCCAAAAGATTGAGGTAAACTGGGGTCCATGATCGCTAATTATTTCTTTAGGGACCCCATGAAGAGCAAACACATTAGTGATGAAGAGCCTAGCCATCTCAGCCACGGTTGCTGTGGTTCTGCAGAGGATAAAGTGGGCAAACTTCAAAACGGTCAAACACTACCATGATGGCATCTTAGCCTTCGGATACAGGCAATTCCACAAATATAATCCACCAATAAAAAGTCCAATGCCATTCAGCCTTTTGAACTGGTACCAACAACCCTGCTAGTTTTTGTCAATTCAGTATCAATTGGTTGCAAACCAGGCACTCTTTACAATAACTGCCCACCTGAGCAGGCAGCCCCTTTCAATTTTGAGAGTGGTGAATTAGCTTAGAGTCTTCGCTTTTTCAAGATTACCAACAGTGATTCCAACATGATGGTACCAAATGATTTCATGGCGAAGTGGTCCAGCGGGAACCCATAGGCGCCCCTGAAACCATATCATCTCCTCATTCACGTGGTAACTTTTGGTAATATCCTCCTGATTCAATGCGCTCTTGGCAAGGACCGTAGTATATTAAGATGATAAAAGCTGTGAAAGGGCTAATTTTCTGAACATACCTTTTTCCTCTGCATTTTCTAGTGGATCAAGAGCTGGCCTGTGGGCCAAGGGAGAGGGAAGTTGAGACACAATCATACTAGGGGAATAATCAAGTAGATATTATGCACATCCACCTCCTTAGTGACAGAAGCTAGTGCTGGGTTGCAGCTCAAAGCATCCGCCAAACCATTCTCCTTGCTCTTAATAAACTCATAAGAAAACATAAAATTGGGACAAGCTCTCATTTCAGCGGGTTTGCCGTGGGTCAAAACATGAAGTGCACAGTAGTACTACAAGGCATGGTGATCTGTATGTATGCAGAAGGGTTGGGATGAGCTATGTAAGTGGTGATGTTAATAGGTAAGCGCCTCAACTACTTCTAATAACTATTTATCATATGACGTAATTTAATTCTAGCGAGACATATTCCTGGAAAAATATACCACCGGATGCTTTATTCCATCTTTGTTTATTTTTTATAAGACCGAAGCTATGGAGAAGTTGGATGCATCAGTAGCCATAATGATTTTTTCTGGATCTACATGGCGAAGGATGGACGTAGGTACAGGGTGCACTTTACAGCTTGGAAGGCATCCTGTAAAATGGGATACTACTGGAGCACTCTAGCTCCACTCGCATTATATAAGGAACATTGGCACCTCAGAAAGGTATGGCGTGAATTTCTTAAGGAACGTACACGTCTCAAAAATCTCCTCAATTCTTTGACCAAATTTGGGGTGGGCCACTCATGAATCGTCTTCTCCTTGTCTGGAGTTATCCTGTGCCTTGGCCAAATATTATGTTGCCCCGGAAGGTGACTTGGGACCTGATGAATAAACATTTACAAATTTTTAATGTAAGGTAAACTGCCCTCAAACGCTCCACCACCTGCCAAATTGTACTGTATGAGATGCATTGGAGGGGAAAACACCAGAATATCATCCATGTAGGCTACAGCGCATACCCTCAGTAGGTCCCCAAAGCTGCATCAGTACGGCGTTGAACAATAGCAGGGGCATTTTAAAGCTTAAAGGGCATGATCCGACCTGGAAAATCCCTTTACTGGTATGGAATGCAGTTAACTACTCATGTCCCTTCTTAATCTGGATCTGATTGAACGCATTGAGGAAATCCAGTTTGGAGAAGACTCTAGCCTTCTCTACAATGCGTGCAATCTGAGAATCAAAAGAGATGGGATGCAAGTCTGGTACTGTGACGTCGTTGAGATTCCATAAACTACTCATGGGCGTAAAGTTCTGTCAGTCTTCTTCACAAAGAGAAGTGGGGAGCACACCAGGGAGGTAAGAATAAATATCGAGCCTTTAGCTAACTGCTCTTTAGCCCACATATCTGATGCCGCTTCCTCCTGTACAGTCAAATGGTAAATTGTGTAAGATATACGCACCAGATCAACAGTGAGCTTTAACTTGGAATCAAACTCTGAATCAGCTGGTAGTCCACTGGCTGAAGCCGCATCAAACAAAGATTCTAACCCCTCTAAACAGGAAAAATAGTACCTCCATAGATGGCTTCAGCAACGGAGCAAGACTGAGAGTGTGGATAATAGGCCAGTGGGGCAGATCGCCTTGATAATTAGCCTCAGACAAGGGGACAACTATTATATGACCATTTTCTAAAGTCAAAGACAAGATATTGTCTTTCATGTTGGTTATGAAGTCAAACTTTTGCTTCACTCTACACCCAAAAAATTGGGGTTCAAGAGGTTTTTGAAAATTAGGAAACGGTCAGCCAAATGATATTTGCCGACTTGAATCTCCACTAACCCCAGAACTTTCAGCGTGGAAATACCTTAGGAAGCCCTTCCATTAACCATACCACCTGGCAAGTAATTTAACTCAAATTAGTTCTACCAGGTCTTGGTCAATAAAGTTCTCAGAGGCTCCAATATCCATCAAAAAAGTTTTCTGATTTTCCCTGAAGGGGATGAAAGGGTAGCAGCTAACAAAAAGTATTTAGAATGGGCTTTTTTAATGCAGACAACGCCAACACTTCACCATAAAAATCTTGTTAAGTTTCAGAGTTATCTCAGAGATACGCCAAAGGGGTTTTGCACAGGGTTAAGGCCACTGAGCAATAGGACTAATGATATGATGATCATCATCCTTAAAACAACTTAATAAACATTAGTAAATATGGAGCAATTGCCCCAAAGTCAATCTTTTAGAAAATGAATATATACAGTGGATCCTTGCTGTTCTTCTCGCTCTAAACTACATACAATCCTCCTCTTCCAATCTACTCATCTCGAAGAAATCTCAGCTACTTCAGTTGATACTACCATTTTACTTAGTAATTCTTTCCGCCGCATTTCATTGGTTCCAGCAGAGGTTACCATGTACTAAATTCACAATCACCTTAATTTGAGGAAATCCACTCACTATCCGTTTTATGTCAACATCTCATAATTTTTTTGTTCATCAACATTACCTTATTTCCTGATTCAGAGGCGATCCAATATTACTTTTCAACATAATGTCACCTCATCCTAAGGCGCTTGAATAATCGTACCTCATAATCAAATTTTGGCAGCTTCTACCCATACCGCTGTAACAACTTAGGGCTTATTATCCAGTCATATCAGAATCACAACATTACCACCCCTGACTGGACGATAGGGCTCCTATTGCTTATACGCCTGGAGGAACTTTAAATGCACTCAATTTATTATCCATCAGCTCGTGGGGTCCTTGATAGTATAAGCGTTAATACCCATATTCTCAATAATTTTGAATGTCTTATCCATATAATGGCCAACTTATGCTTCTGCCTGAAACTGTGTTGATCATGGAATAGAACCATGTTCCCAACTTTGAACTGGGCTAGCTCACTCCGCCGTACCTAATTTGGTAGCCTGATCCTTTCTATTCTTGGCTAAGTCAAATGAGTACAATTAATTTTGTAATTTGATTAGAATATTGGCAAGAATTGTCAGATAAAGTTGTGGGTCCATTCTACCGGTATTTTCACACAGGCAACGAGTAGCGCTGGAAGAGCAGGGTGTCATCCATACAACAATTGAAAGGGACTTTTCCAACTTGTGGAATGATAGCTGATGGTATACGTAAAAATGGCGATGGATAGGAGGAAACTCCAGTCTGAAGGTCGACCAGCTACCAGTTTATGGTGTATATTAACTAAATTCCATTCACTTACTCAACCATCCCATTAGACTCAGGGTGATATATGGTCGTTAGAACCCCATGAATTGCCATAAGTTCATTCAGCTTCAGAAGGATGTGGGAAGTGAGCTCAGTTCCGTTATTAGTAAGGAGGAACTGAGGGCAGCCAAGTTTCTGAATAATACATATTATTATAAACTTGGACACTGTGACCGCCCCAAAATCTCGTATTGCCCTTGCTTTAACCCATCTTGTTAAAGTAACAAACGCCACCAGCATGTACTTTGACTGGTCAGCTCCCATTGGCAGAGGGCCAACGACACCATAGGAAACTGTATGTCATACAAGGTGCAGTTTCACTAACTGTTATAAAGTCTTCTGGCGGAACAGCTTTTCCACTAGGCACTAGTGGCAGCAGGAGATAGTTATGAGCATGTCAAAGTTCATGATTTTCCAATAATAATGAGGACGTAACAATTCCAACAACTTGTGCATACCACCGTTTCCAACTGCACTATGCGCACTCATGTTAATGTTAGGCTGTGCTGAGATTGTGGGAATATCACTGTCAAATTGCCAATCCACTTGTACAACTCACCATTTCACTGAAAGGTATTGGCTTGCATTTCATTTAACGCCTTTATAAAGTGTGGAGGCTCATTGTCATAGTTTCCGCTGAGAATCTTATTTTACATGATGTCACTCAGATCTGCCATACCTGCAATAATTGATGGCCTCAACAAGAAATCAGAGCTCTGGTGTTTTGTTCCAGGGTGATAGAGAATCTTGAAGTCAAAAGCCTGCATTTTGAGAGCCCACCGGGCTAGACGCCCTTCAGGCTCCTTGAGGTTTTTCAACCAGCGTAATGAAACGTTAACCGTTACAACTTTGAGCTTCACCCATGCAAGTACACTCTAAATTTCTTATATTCATAATTCACCACTAAACACTCCCGCTAGGTCATTTTATAATTACGCTCATGGAAAATCATGCTCTGAATGCAGTATAAAAATAGGGTGCTCCTCCCCTTTATCATCTTTTTGGGATAGGACCGCCTTAATGGTGGAAAGGGAGGCATCCATTTGAACAATGAACTCTAGATTGAAGTTCATGTATCATAGTACTAGCGCAATGATCAGAGTCATTTGTAGTGTATCAAAAGAGCATTATTAGACTTCCATACAAATAAACGCAGCGTCCTTTTTTCATACCTCTTACAGCGGACCTCCAATACAACTAAAGTTGGGTATAAAGCAGCGGTAATAGCTTACCATCCCTAAAAATACATGTACATCACATTTGCTACTTGGTGTAGTCATCTTTCAGATAGCCTCCACCTTGACTAGTTGAGGCTTCAGCCCATTTGCGTCTTCTAAAAAACCTAGATACTCTATATGCTCTTTGAAGGAGTGACATTTTCAAAGCTTGATCTTTACGTTGGCCTCCACAAGCTGGTGAAAGACTTCCTCCAGATAGGTAAGATGCTCGGAGAACGTTTGGAAAAGACATTAATATTGTCAAGGTACACAAAGACACATGGCAGCTTCAGGTCGCCGAAAATGGTAACTATGTCAAGTTGGAACTTATCTGGGGCATTACACAGCCCTTGTAGCATACAAGTTGGTTGAAAAAGCCCTTTGGATGTGATACTGCGCATTTTTCCTGTTCTGCCATGGGTAATTCGATCTGCAAAATAGCCTGATATTAAATTCATCGTAGTGAAGTAATAAGCTCCGCCTAATTACTCCAGCACATCGTCAATCTGTGGCAAGGGATATGAATCTTTAGAGTGATACTGTTGAGCTTCTGGTAGTCTATTAGAACCAGTTGGTACTGTCCTTCTTTTTTACAATTAGGATAGGAAATGCCCATGGACTTTTCAAAGGTTCAAGCATCCCTTGCTTCAGTAGCTTTTCAATCTTCACAGTCACTACTTCCTCAGCTGCCCTTGATTGGCATATTGGTCATGACCTGATGGGAAGATGATCCACTGTGTCCAACCAATGGACCACTGTCAGATTCTGGTGGTTGACTCGGAAATAAACCTTTGACAACCATCAGATCGAGCCAATTTTCCTTTCAACGCTTGAGCTAACACCTATTGCTATTTTACAATTTGGGCTGATTTTCTCAATGACAATTTGATAAAGTAAATTATCAGGCGCTCAGCCCGAATATGCTCACATATTATGGCCAATTTTGATGCATCAAATCACAGCAATTGGTTCCAATTATTGAAACATAATCAACTCAATTGTATATAAAATAATTTGGGGACGATCAGAAGTTAATATCTGAAAATCCCATGGACTTCAGATGAACGAAAAACATAATCAATTTCCCACCTGAGGGCGAACTTTGTATGTCAATACACGTAATTGGCATAATAGCACTTGTGTGAACCACCCAAAAGGGGTTACTTAGTCTTATCAAGGAAGAGGCCTGCTGACGTCCCAATTATGGGTGCATCATTTACTTCAATTTAGGCCAAAATTTCGCAGAAGGTGTGTTTCATCAGCAGTATGACGAAACTGAAATCCTGAAGATCTTAGGACAAATTTGCATGCTTTTAATGCAATTTTTGTACCTGAAATCCTCCTGATTTTGAGAGTATTTTGCCACCAATGAACCTAAGAAAAGGTTTCAGTTGTAGGCTGAGATGAGTGGCAAAATAGCTGTTGAAATTTTGTGCTGGAATGTGGCCAGGAGATGTCCTAGAGGTATAACTACCGGCGCCTGGCCTAATAACCATTATCTAATAAATAGCTTACAATAAAAGTCTTAGTTATTTTATCCTTTTCCTGGTTTTTCATACAAATCCTAATCTTGGAGAAGTCTCAACAAACTGGAAGGACTAAATCCTCAGTTTGTATTTAATCCTGCCTTGAAAGAAGTTCCCAATTATAAAGGAAAAATTACGCCTGAAATCAGCCAGAAGAGTTGAGGCAAATTTAATAGGCCTAGTGAGTTAATAGATGGTCCAAATCTCATAAACTACAGGCACTATTGAGGATCAACCATCAGAACTTCAGCCTGAATAGATGTGCATGATACTAATTTCCAAGTGAGCGATCCTCAGATTTTGACAACTGGTGCTCACTCAAACCAGTGACACTCTTTATAATGGATTCCAGTAAACAATTACTGGCAGATTCGGCCAGACATGACAGCGACATCAGGATGAAAACTAAAGTCAAAGCTATCAGATTATTTTCTCATTCAACAAGGCTCCACAACTGGTACCTCCTACATCCATAGTCTTGTCAACGTGGGGGAGCTCATGCAGCAAAACCAGTCATCCCAAATTAGATGAGGATGATGCCTTGAACAACAAGGAATTTTCAAAAATTTGGACGGTTGTGTCAAGATTGCAGGCCAGAAACACTGAAATTACTCAGGAAATCTGAGAACTCAGAATGCAATTATCAACTACAAATTCCCAAGTAGATAGTATGGGCAAAGACATCAAGAGCATAGCGTCTAATCAAGCTTTATTTGAAAAAAAGCCTGACAACCTCAAAAAACAAAGCAGCCGATGCTCACCCAGCTTTGACAAAAGAAAAGTAGGAAAAAGCTCTGTCCATTCTGCCAGAGAACAGTTTGGAATAACTAAGGGCAAATTCAGGAATCAGAATCCAGTAGTTCGGAGCAATATTATAAGAATGAATCATCAGAGAAAAACACCAATGCAGAAACTGATATTTTAAACATCTGTTCTATGCCAAAATATTGGCATCAATCCTGACTCCAGATACTTCCCAACAGGAAAGAGGGCCAATTATGAGCGATGATACACCAAGATGCTCAAGAAAAAGTACAACCCCTGTGGTCAAAACAGGACGAGATGACTTCAAACCATTGAATTTACCAAAGTTTGATAAGATGAAAACGTTCACTCTTTCCTCAAGTTATTTGAAAAAGCAATGATAGGAGCCTCAGACCATGCCAAAGGATTGGCACTGATTTAATCACTCGATGTCCAAAGCTGTGACTTTGTTATGCCCTATTTGGGCGACGATTGGTCCTACTTTGATGCTAAAATTGCAATACAAAACAGTTTGGAGGGTCTGAGAAACTAGAAACCCAAAAAAATGAGCTTCTTATTATCGAATTCAAACAGAATGAGACTATTAAGGACTTTGCGGATAGATTTTTCCATAAGGCACAAGTTCTGCATGAGTGCAATGCAATAGATAAGTTTGATGCCAAGATTGCATTGGAGCACGTGATTATGCCCTTCCGTGAACTGCACAATGTCATGTTACCTGCATTCAATGGAAGCTTGGAAATCCAGTTGCTCACCACTTACTTGAGAAGCTGTTCCCATACTTTCAACACACCTAATCGGGCCAAAGATCAGCAAAAATCCCAATTTTAGGGCCCAAAAACAACACAATGTCCAACTAGGAGAAAAATTTTTCATATACAACCAAGAAATTGAGCAAAAACAGCAAACAGTGCTGATTACATGCTACAAATGTGGTCAAATAGGACACTTTGGTAGCTAATGCTACAGACGGTCCAACAAAAAGCCTGGGGTCAACTTTGCTCTAAAAATTAATAGTGACAGTGAAGCGGGAAAAGAGCAGGTGGAGTAGAAGTGGAATGCTCTAACTCCACCGATTTTGAAACCATTCCACCTGATCCTGATGAGCTCTTTAGGGTCGAAGATGTTACTAAAAATTACCTCAACCATATTGAGGCTAAGAAAGTCATGATGGTCACTACTTGGGCCACCACAAAAGCAACTAAACCCTTGAAAATAACCAAAGAAGCCCGAGCTGAGGTATCAAAACCTTTCACGAAGCAAATTATTGATCAGGGTTTGGATCTACAACCCAGATGTTCAACTGATTTACCTAAGCTTAACAACGTTCAAGTGGCTATTCCCATGAAGACTTTAGCAGATATCTTCCCAAATATTTGCTCAAGCCTGAAAGCACACCGGGGCTTGGGCAACAGCCACAGCATTTACACAATAAATACCTCTGAAAATACTCTGAATGTACTTATGTGGACATAGCAGTGAACAAGGTGCAAGTTTGGGCCATTGTTAATAATGGCTCTCCTATCAATATAGTCAGTGCAAAATTGGTTAAAAAACTGAAAATTGCGCTGATGTTGCCCACTTCCAGGAATATGGAACCGCTGGAGTGCATACAACCAAATCGCTGAGCGCCTACAGTACCCTATCACTCAGATTTGGATCCATTCTAGTACCAGAACCTGTCATAGTGTTGCCAAATACAAACTATGATATCCTAAATTGGGACTGATTTCCTAAGAAGATATGGAGCTGTTACCAATCATAAGGATGATACACTTACCATTCTTGGCCAGACTATTCCACTTTACTATAATAGTGATAAGGCTGTTGAGAAAAAGAAACCCAGCCTATTCAAAAATCTGGCCTACAAAGATGGAGTCATCCCAATTGAGTATTCCAAAGCTTGGTCAAAGATAAAAACACTTCCCAAACAAATTGATGAGTCAAATGGCATTCTGCTTCGATCAAATCAGACCATCACTATACCATCTGGAGAACAAGTAATCATCCTCACAGGACTAACAACTAATATCCTGGAAGGCCTTAATGGTGATATATATCAACCATGGCCTAAATCTTGATTCAAACCAAACATTGCCCCTGGTATTATTATTCTGTGCCACGGAGAAATACATATCTTATGTGCGAACCTGCAAAATTGGCACATTTCCATTATGTGACATCAAAAAATCGCCTTTCTGCATCTGTTCCCTACCACAGAAATTCACACATTCCATGAGTTCAGAACTTTTGTCAAATTAGGGCTCCCCAATAAGGACCAACTCAGCATACATAGTGCTGTCCCTATGGCTGATTTAAGCAACCTGACCAACTCTGAGAAAGGCCAAGCACAGGATTTATTCTCTAAATACCAGGAAATACTTGCACAAGATGATTTTGACTTGGGTTGTGCTAATGGTGTCACCCACAAAATCGATACTGGAGATCATAAACCTATTCAATTACACCTGATTAGACGCTCAAAAGCATCAGAAAAAATAGTATCTAAGGAGATTAAGGAACTCCTTGATCACGGCATGCTAGTCCCTTCAAAAAGTCCATAGGACGCACCAATTTTTAATAGTAAAGAAGAAGGATGGAAGCAACCAAGTAGTCATCAACTATTGGAAGTTATATAACATCACAAAGAAGGACTTGTACCCACTGCCACGAATCAACGATGCTTGGATAGGCTAGGGGGCGCAAATTTCTTCTCGGCAATGGATCTTATCAGCAGATATTGGCAAATAGATCTTCCCAAAGAGGAGCACGAGAAGTGTGCAATCATAACACAAGAGGGCATATTCCAGCTGACGAGAATGCCTCAAGGGCTCTGCAACGCCCAGCCACATTCCAATGGGCAATGGACACAATCCTTTAAGATTTAAAATTGTCATGTGTACTAGTGTACCTTGATGATATCAACGTTTTCAGCCTCACTTTTTGACGACCACCTGAAACACTTAGAGGTGGTTTTCAAAAGGCTAGATGCTACAAACTTAAAAAAACAAGCCCAATAAAATGTCATTTTCCCAAAGACCAACTGGAATACCTTGGATCTGTGATTGATAAAGTGGGTCTTCAGTGGCCCCAACTCTCTAAGCTGGATGCCATCTCCAAAATGAAATGGCCTGAATCAAAGCGCAATATTCGAGTATTTCTAGGCATAATTGGGTACTAACACCAATTTATTTCAACTTTGCACAACTTGGAGAGCCACTTTACTATCTTTTTAAAGACAAGGTTCCATTTGACTGGACTCCAGCTTGCCAGGATGCATTAGACCAACTCCGATCAGCCCTATTAAGTGCGCCTGTTCTTTGCTATCTGGACTCTGATCAAGAATTTATCATCCAAACTGATGCATCCCAAACAGCAGTAAGTGTGTTATCCCAAGTTGGAGAAGATGGTGAGAAATATCCAGTTGCCTTCACTAGTCAGACCTTAAATGTTCACAAAAGGAACTACATGGTGACGGAATGAGAATGCTTAGCTGTCATATATTCTTGCAAGCAATTCTGGGTCTACCTTCATGGTAATCATTTCAAAGTTGTTTGTGATCATGCCTCCCTAAGATAGTTGAATAACTTAAGAGAACCTGAGAGCTGATTAGCACAATGGGCATTAAAGCTTCAAGCCTATGACTACACTATCAAGCATCGAGCAGGTGCAAAACACCAAAATGCTGAATGTCTATCCTGACTTCCCACTGTTGCAACATTTAGTCAGGCCGCTGATGAGTCGTTTATGAAAATGATCTGCAGAGAGTATCAGGATGAGCCCAAATATGTCCAAAAAATACTATTGTATCTACAAAAAAATACAACCATCAAAAGCGGGATGCTTTACAAGATTGTTGAGGATAAAAAGTTTATTTTTCCAAGACCTCGGCCCAAACAGACTTAACAATGGCAGCGCATAATGCCATGGGGCATGGCGGATTCAAGAAGACGAAGAAGAATATGAAGCAACTCTACTACTGGGAGTTAGTGCATTTTGACATCCAAGAAACGCTAGAATGCTGTGCAGAGTGCCAAGGTGAAAAACTGTTCCAAATAAGCACTTCTTACCAGCTTGTTTGGCCCAACTTTGCCTGACACACTGTAACTATTGACGTTGTTGCCAACTTAACAAGCAATTTGAAGACCAAGTACATAATCATAGCCATCGACCACTTGACTAAATGGGTCGAAGCCAAGGCTATTCGGGAAGCTGGAGTGGCAACTACCTCCAAGTTCATACTTGAAAACAGCATCTATAAACATGGATGCCCTCAGGTTATTCTGACTGATAGTGGAAACTACTTTTCCGCCAATGTCCTTGCCTTGCTCAACCAACTAATGGGAGTACATAGTGTGTGTTTTGCTCCCTATCACCCCAAAACTAATGGACTGTTGAGCGTGCAAATGGGATGTTGGTGAACATTATCCAGAAGTTAACCTCAGCCAAACCATCTGAATGGAGTCATATCTAAGTTTGGCAGTCCTCGCTTACAATATCTCCTACCATTCATCAAACAGGATGTCTCCATTTTCAAGTATTTTATGGTAGACAACCTGCCCTACCAACGCTGTTATATATGGCCCTAGAGGATCCTAGTAAAAACACTTGCCCTCAGTACGTTAAGAAGCTTGTGGATGCCTTGATCAAACTATAAGCACAAGCCTTTGACAACAGTTTCACCATGAAAAAGGCCCAACATCAAAAGGACATAGAGAATCACTACCCTCTGGCCAAATTTGAAGCTAACAACAAAGTTCTATTTTGCAATACCCGCGGATTGGGCCAAATGCAAAAGTTGGATTGCATCTGGGTCAGTCCATTCGAAGTTATTGAGAAAACGTCTAAGTTCATATACACCATCAGGAATATTAGGACTGGCCATATATATAACCGAGTCCATGCAAAATTCCTAAGAAGGTTTAATAAGCAGGCCAATTAAGAAAAGAAAAAGTTGAAAAAAACATAAATACATAAAAATACAAAAACAAAACCAAAACCAAAACTCAAAAAAACAAAATAATTATAGTTTTATACTGATTAATATTTTAGTTTGTATTTGAGGTCAGGGAGGGGATCCATCTCAGACTCGACGGTCATTTGGCCAGTCATTTTTCAGACCCATCGGCCAGTCTGGCTGAAGTTAACAAATAGAAAAACCAACTCTATTCTTGTTGGGCGTTCAGACCTACAAGTAAATATTAATATAGGCTAATCGGATTTTTAGGCTTATGTTTGAGTCAAGAGGGAGGAAGTGTCAGATTCTGGTGGTTAACTCAAAAACAAACCTTTGACAACCATCAGATCGAGCCAATATTCCTTTCAACGCTTGAGCTAACACCTATTGCTATTTTACAATTTTGGCTGATTTTCTCAATGACAATTTGATAAAGTAAATTATCAGGCGCTCAGCCCAAATATGCTCACATATTTTTGGCTGATTCTGATGCATCAAATCACAGCAATTGGTTCCAATTATTGAAACATAATCAACTCAATTGTATATAAAATAATTTGGGGACGATCAGAAGTTAATATCTGAAAATCCCATGGACTTCAGATGAACGAAAAACATAATCAATTTCCCACCTGAGGGCGAACTTTGTATGTCAATACACGTAATCAGCATGATAGCACTTGCATGGACCAGCCGAAAATGGGTTACTTAGTGCTATTGAGGAAGAGGCCTGCTGACGTCCTGAATATGGGTGCATCATCTACTTCAATTTAGGCCAAAATTTCACAGAAGGTGTGTTTCATCAGCAGTATGAAGAAACTGAAATCCTGAAGATCTTAAGACAAATTTTCATGCTTTTAATGCAATTTTTGTACCTGAAATCCTCCCAATTTCGAGAGTATTTTGCCACTAATGAACCTAAGAAAAGGTTTCAGTTGTAGGCCGAGCTGAGTGGCAAAATAGATGTTGAAATTTTGTGCTGGAATGTGGCCAGGAGATGCCCTAGAGGTATAAATACAGGCGCCTGGCCTAAAGACCATTATCTAATAAATAGCTTACAATAAAAGTCTTATTTATTTTATCCTTTTCCTAGTTTTTTATCTGAATCCTAACCTTGGAGAAGTGTGTTGACAAACTGGAAGTACCAAATCCTCAGTTTGTTTTATCCTGCCTCGGAAGAAGTTCCCATTTATGAAGGAAAAATTATGCCCAAAATCAGTCAGAAGAGTCAAGGTAAATTTAATAGGCTTAGTGAGTTAATAGATGGTATAAATCCCATAAACTACAGGCACTTTTGAGTATCAACCACTAGAATTTCAGCCCAAATAGATGTGCAGAATTCTAATTTCCAAGCGAGCAATCCTCAGATTTTGACAACCTTCCACCACATGCATCCTAAATCATGTCATCAACAGCAAAAATCTCTTTACATTCTTATAAAGCTATTGCTTAATCCTTCTGTGCTTTAATTAATACCATTAAATCATCACATGGTACCACAGTCATTATGGTGGACAGTGGTTAAACAGGTATAACCAAATTCGTCCTGTGACTAAACTTGTGAACCTGAAGGACCTCCTCACCAGGGTTCAAGTGTAAATATGCCATTATTTGATGTTGGTGCATATGCAATGGTCCCATATTAGGTTAGCAAGCAAAACCTTTATCTCCCTGTGTCCAGGAGCATGATGCCTGGAGCCACGTGTGGCTCAAGCCACAATTGCTGATAAGGCCCATTAGCTTCCCCATAGAGTCCATGTGGTACTTCAACTTCTAACTCGGTGTTCACTAATACTTGATGACCAGAGGGGATAGATATAGGTCCAGCGGCTCAGAGAGGCAGCCCCTGATATACATATATCTGCTGAGGAAGGGGCCTGGTCCTCCTTTTAATTGTTAAAAACGCACCAGAATCACCCCATCACTATAAACAAGGTTTCTATGCCTCGTGTTCACCAAGTCCTTCACACTCCACTAAAGGTAAAAATAATTGGGATATGTTATCCCAAAAGTTTGGACATATCCTCTGTCATATCAATGACAGCCCCATAGTTTCAAATTAAAGCAGTTCCAATTAACATGTCATAATTATCATCTTGCAACACTATTGCTGGAGCTACAATGACAATTGACCTAAATTGCAACAGAAGCATGCAGTATTCTCCTTCAGAGACATTCTATCTGCTCCAGAGGTCTCATATACTATCCGGTGCTCTACATCTTGCTTTAATGTCAACTTAGCCACCAACTTAGTCTAAACTAGGTTAGCTGGAGCACCCATATCTATCATAGCGCAGAATCAGGTTCTGGATATAACAATATCACAGTACGTAAATACTGAATATGATGTATCTTGACTGGTTAATGTATGGACATTTAAAGAATCTCTGTTACCAAGAAAAATTGGAATCGCCTCAATTTCTTTGGGGTATTTTTTATAATAGTGTTGACCAGAAGAGCGACGGTTACTCCTTGCAAGGAAGGTGAATCTGCGGATTGGTCCAACTTGTCAGTGGAAACTTGGTCAAACATTTAGCAAGCGTATGGTATGGGATTCACTTGAGATCCATCTTCCGCCGCAGCTTTGGTTTGCGCTCATCTTTAAAATATTCTATTCCAAATGGAAGTTGATATAGGAATGCATCATCAAACTGGGGGACTTCCACTGTATATACTTCAACAGTTTTAGGACGTTTAGTTTGTGATAGCGGAAGTAGAGAGTCTTATTTTTACTCCGCTCTGACTTTTCCCTGATAAAACTGTTCCTGCTGAACATGATGGACCTGACGATTGGGGCAACCTCATGCCAGGTGCTCAGGGCGACCGCATTCAAAACAATTGACCCCATAGGACCTACGTCCTTGATTGTTATAAGATGGGACACACCTAAAGTTGGACTGGGATCGCTCAGATTAAACATGCCTTTCCCAAGAGTTGAATGCTGATGGCAACTTTGTTGAGGGTGAGGTGCGTAGTGATAATATGGCTGGGGGCTGTTAGGCAGACTCTGACCAGAGCAGGATGATTTCCTAAATAAAAAGTCTGGCAGCGGATGTGATAGGGTTCCACTCTGTATTGTGCAGAGGAAAGTTAACGGATAGATGGCGCAAAATTTGAATGAGTTTAAGCAAGGGTACGTCATCCATCAAATACAGAGCCATGGCATTGAAAAGATTGTGGTATGATTCTAATGTGGAGGTCATCGCTATGCATATGCCAAATTTGTATAAAGTCCTTGCCCAATTAACATGGGCTTCCGCCATAAATTGATCAGCAAACTCAGTGAGGGTCTCATTATGCTGAAACCTGATGGTTAGAACCCAGACTTCCACTGCGCCATCTTTACAGTCCCATCTAACAACTACAGCACATTTTTCTTTACTTCTTTATATGTAACAGAGCTGCTTGGAAGATAGCAAGTAACTTGGTCGGCGCTTCCAACATTTAAGGTGGATGTTAATAATTTTGTTTTATGCTGATATTATGCTCCTTCTAATGCAAACCTATACTGCTTAAAGAATTTGTGAATGTTCCCATCATGATCAAACAGAGGCAGCTATCAATATAAACCTTTGCAGAAGCTTATCCTGCCTTCTTAGCACAGCGTCTAAGGCAAGTTCGAACTCTTTATATTCAGCTGGTGCTGCGGGGTGTGAAGATCTCATGTCAAAGCAAGACCAATACAAAATGGATGGAGACTGAGTATTTTATTATTATTTGTGATTGATCAATGGGCCTCATTTAGTGAGCACCAATGGTAAAATTTTGGAAGTATCTCAAAGATATGTCAAAGGGGTTTGCACAGGATTAAGACCACTGAGCAATAAGATTGACAATATGATGATCATCATCCTCAAAACAACATAAAAAACTTTAAAAAATGAGGGGCAATTGCCCTAAAGACACTCTTTTATTTTAAAAATATATATACAGCAGATTATTGCTGCTCCGCTTGCTCTAAACTACAAACAATTCTCCTCTTTCAACCTACTCATCTCACTGATATCTCAGCAACTTCAGTCAATACCAACCAATTTGCTTAATAAATCATTCTGCCGCATTTCATTGGCTCTGTCGAAGGTTACTATGTATTAAACTTACGAATACTTTAATTAGTGGCGAGCTAATCAATATCCATTGTACGTTGACATCTCATTATTCATCGTTCATCAACATTACCTTATTGCCTGATTTGAAGGTGATTAATATTACATCAACACAATATTGCCTCATCCTAAGGCGCTCAAATAATCATAACTCATAATCAGACTTAGTTCTACCCATTCCTCTGTAACAACTTAGGGCTTATCATCCAGTCATATCAGAATAGCAAAAAATCTTCATCAGGCATAAGCATACCTCTGGGGTATATTTTCACATCATAGAATGAAAAGGTATAATTGGCCACTCTAACTACAGAAGTCACATATCCCACCATATCTTCAGCAATTGCATAAACATTTATATTTAAGAAGTAAGTCCTTTCCCATCTCCTGTGTTTTGCGAATCATGGTAGTGGTCAAGCGAGGGATCTCTGAGTGTTTTTGGTATACTGAAATGGGATCCATATCTGAGCCCTAAGAGAAGATATTGGGTTCGTTTTTATGTAAGAAACATCATTATAGTACATGTTTTGGGCTGTGAATGACCCCATACCCATTTTGGCGACAGGTTATGCATTGTTATCCATGGTAATCACCACCAGGCCAACATGCCAATGATCCTGGCTGCACTATCCAAATGCAGTTCCAAGAAAAAAAATTTTAATTGTATCAATTTGTTAATTTTGGTGGAAAGTTGGGGAATCATGACTCCCAGAATGCAAATCATCTGTATCCACCATGTATAAGAAAACAGGGTGGGTACTTCCCAGTTGGGGATAGTAAGAATTTTGCTGAGACTTTCCAACCATTGACTAAATGAGAAAATGGTGGTGAGCCCAACAAGGCCGCGATAAATGGCAGGCATGCCAATTTGCACTCAGTGAAAGCCCCACACGGATAGTTCTAGTTGCACACAAATAATAGATTTGGTCGTCTAATGTCAAGAGAGTGTCAGTAACTCTCAAATTCCAGCAGGAAGGGCGCAGTGCACAGCCACAAATCCAGGAAACTCTTCATCAGGATTATTGTAGAAATGGCGCCACAAAGGGCGTCAGAGCCAAAGTAACCCAGCGCAAGGGTGTATAACGCGGTGTACAATAAGAGGAAACAAATAAACAGGAACATATGGGTGGGTTCACAGGTAAGCTCATAATAAAGCGAAGATCTGTTCTGGATGGTTTGAGTGCCTCAGTTTGGAGGGAACCAAGGGGGCCCAACGGTGCACTTGAACTTGTAGATACTTTAGTGAAAATAGAACGGCAACATTGTTAAATACCTCCCAAGGAGTTCCGAGCACAGGTTCAAACTAGTAACCATAAATTTTAAAATTCAAACATTTGGGGAATTTTAACTAAATGAAGATGACCAACAAGGAAGGTTGGTAACAAAGGATCATACTTAAAAAATTATGGAGGAATCAATAATAAATGAAAGTGGTGCTAAGCCCAGGTGCACCAATAAGTGGATGCTTTTATTTTTCAGGGTAGTATAGCTAGAGATTGACTGAACTAAAGTTATTGGTTGAAGGCAAGGCTGACCTGAGCTGGGAATATTAAAATTTTGAATTTGTTTCAAAACCTCATTTTCCTAACAATCAAAATAAACCTTCATCATTTAGAAGGTAACTCATCCATTTGAATGCCACTGCCGTGACACATGGCTGGACATCTTGCACTTCCCCTTAACCAACTTATACATCTGACCTTCACCCATCATTGGTCCAGGGTGCGCCTTAAGTCAAGGAGTTCCTGTAACTTGATCTTTTTTTACTATTGGCTTCCAGTTTTATCATGGCAGTTGGTCCCCTCAATAAATTCATGTAAATATGACAAGTACAGTGGCTGAAGCCGCATATAACAAAGATTCCAACCCCTCAAAACTTGAAGTAAGGGTACCGCCTTAGATGGCTTCAGCAACGGAGCAAGAATTAAAGTGTGGTTATTAGGCTAGTGTGGAAGATCGCCCTGATAATTAGCCTCAGACAAGGGGACAACAAATATATGACCATTCTCTAAAGTTAAAGACAAGGTAATGTCTTTTATGTTGGTTCTGACATCAAACTTTCGCTACAACTCTACTCCCAAAATAAGGGGTACAAGAGGTTTTTAATAGCCTTGAAGCGCTCAGCCAAATGGTATTTGCCAACTTGATAAGCCACTATCCCCAGAACTTTCAGCGAAGAAAATAAATTGGTAAGCCCCTCCATTAACCATACACCTGGAAAGTAAGACAACTCATGGTAGTCAGCAAGGTCTTAGTCAATTTAGTTCTCAGAGGCTCCTGTATCCACTAAATTAGTCGTGCTGTTTTTCCATGAAGGGTATGAAAGGGTAGCAGTCAACAAAAAATATCCTGAATGGTCTTTATTCTAAGCAGAAAACGCCAACACACCACCATAAAGCTCTTCACCAGGCTTAAGCATGCCTCCATGGTATGTTTTTGCATCATAGAATGGTGAGGGATAATTGTCCACTCTTACTACTGAGGCCACATATCCTACATATCTTCAGCAGTTGCTTCCACATTTTTATATTGCAAAAATAACTCCTTATTTACTGTTTGTGTTCTGCGGATCATTGTAGGGGTCAAGCGTGGGTTCTCTGTGGTGATCTAGTATGCTGAAATGGGGCCAAACTAGAGTCATAAAAGATGATATTTGGCTCATTTTTTTATAAGGAATTAGCGTTATAAAACGCGTTTTGGGCCATAAACGACCCCATACTCAATTTGGCGACGGGTTTTGCATTGTTATCCAGAAATATCACCACTAGGCTTTTCATCAATGATCCCGCTGCACCATCCAAACGTGGTACCTAGAAAATTCGTCCTAAATAAAGCATTTTCATCTATTTTTGGGTGAGAATCAGGGAATTGTGGGATCCGCCAATGGATGCCACAGATAATTTATTAAAGTGAGAATTTTACTTTATAGTAAAAGTAATAAATAACGCTTGTCAAAGTTTTTTTATGTTTTATTGTTTAGGCAGGGCAAAACAAAGAAAGTTCCTTTTCCTAATACTAGTTTTTCCTATTCAAACTAGATCAGATTTTGAGACCAGGGGTATTTGAGGCAAAGATATACAAAGTGATTTATCTAAATTAGGAAATTAAGGTTTCTGGCCTATCAGATTGAAGGTAAATATTTTAAGGCAAAACAGACCCATGTGGTAACAATATGATGAATTTTATCCAATCACCAGCGAGTAAAATCTTTTCACCTTGGCGGTGGTCAGACTCATGTGGTAATGATTGGTTAATTTTTACCCTATCATCGTCAAGTAAAATCTTTGCACCTTGGTGGTGGTCAGACTTGGGTGGTAATGATTGGTAAAATTGCCCCCTATCATTGTCAAGTAATATCTTCTCACCTCGGCGGTGGTCAAATTTGGGTGGTAATGATTTGTTAATTTTTACCATATCAGCGTTGAGTAAAATCTTCTCACCTCGGTGGTGGTCAGACTCATATGGTAATGATTAGTTAATTTTCACCCAATCATTAACTGGTAAAATCTTCTCACCTTGGGAGGGTTCAGATCCAGGTGGTAATGATTTATTAATTTTTACCCTATCAGTGTTAAGTAAAATATTCTCACCTTGGCGGTGGTCAGACTCATATGGTATTGATTAGTTAGTTCGCACCCAATCATCAACTGGTAAAATCTTCTCACCTTAGGAGGGTTCAGAACTAGGTGGTAATGATTTTTTTAATTTGCACCCAATCATTAATGAGTAAAATCTTCTCACCATATGGAGGTTCAGATCTGTGCGATATTGAACTCCTCAAATTCAGCTGAGAAGTCAGAGTAATCCTATTATTAGTTATTACCTTTTTAAGCCAATTTTTGTGATAAACCACATTTTTCCAATGGTTAGGATTCCACCGAGAATCCACTAAGGTCTTTTCACTGTGGGTACTCATAGCGTTGATATCCACAATATTATTTGAAGATTGGGCAGGTGATGGGCCAATCAAGGTAGTAGATTTGGGAGCACTAATACCTCCAACATTCTTTTTCTTTAATCAAAAAGGAGAATTTCTGACATTGCCCTCCTCAAGAATGTTGGGAGGGATGTTGCAGTTATGGTAGTATAGTACCTTATCAGTCACTTGAGATGTAGAAAGGGGGTGCGGAGCTCATTAGCAGCCTGCCCTTCTTTAGTCGCTGTTTTTGTGAGGTGGGTGTACATGCAAGAGTATTCCTTCTTGCTGGGTTCTTTATTGGCTATAACTAAGGGAGCTTCATAATTGAGCAATGACAAGAACCCTTGCTTCATATTGATAATGCCATCATACTCAATCATAAACCGAATACCTATAAGCATATCATAAGCGTTGTTATCCAAAGCCACTGCAGGGGCTAATAGAATAAGTTTCCAATATGAATGGGAAGTGACGAGTAAGCACCAAGTGCACGGGTGTTGTTGGGTTCAGCGGTTCCAAAGTCTTATTTGTACTCCAAGTCAGGTGCAAGTTTGATTTTTTCATCAACTTGGAGGAGATTACGTTCACTGAGGAGCCTGTATTTAAGATAGCCATCACCTGAACTTTTTGGATGACCACTTTGACCTTCATAATTATCCCCTCAAAAGTGGGCAATAGCGCTAAGACCTCCTTAAGATGGAAATTGGAGGTTAATTTACATGCGGTCTTGGGGTAATTTTTCTGGATGGACTGCATGGTATGGCCATGCTGGATAGGGCAAATAAGGTGAGACAACACCTCATCTGCATCTCTGGCAGTATCAATGACAATTTGCTCCCCTAAAACTTGGCTGAGATATGTCTCTTCAGGTATGGTGGCTTCATCCACTCCTCCAGCATTCAAGCGATTGGGGACTTCCACTTCAGCAGGTACTCCTACAACGTAATAGCTGACCTCATCTGTACCCCCCTCAGAATCATCCCTGGGGATATTGGTAACATGAGGTAATGGCATAAGTTGGTAAAATGAGTTAGGCACGTGAGATTTGTCAGCAATAGGTGTGCCTTTCCCTATGCTGACATTTCTTTTCCCTGATCCTGTTCCTCGGCGTCAGCTCTCTTTTCCAGCACACAGCCTCCTTGTGTCCAAACTTGTTGCAAGATTTGCATTGAGGGCGTTCAGGACATTTTGCTTTAGGGCTTTGCTCTTCAGGTCCCATTATCTGAAGGGGCTCCTTCTTGTCTTCTATAGCTAGGGCTCGAGGCTTAGGCTTTGAATCTTCAATGGTTAAAACGCGAGGATGAGATACTGCTCCACGTGGAACTTTGGGCTTATGGAAATCAGTGACATCTATTAACGCTTCCTTGATGTCTTGAATGGTATGGAAATAGCGTTTAACTGAGGTGATGTGCATCGCCAAAGGAGGGTGAGATGCCACTCCAGTCAAAACAGCCGCTACAGCGTCATCCAAGGTCAACATCTTTGAAGTTAACAACGTCTGTGCTTCCAGATAGAATTGTTCCACAAAGGTGACCTCTGAATCTCTTTTCTGATACTCATATGCATAAAAGCTTGCTTTTTCATGCTTAAAGCCTGCTTTGAACTGAACGTGTTTATGAGAGCGTCTTTAACTTCGGCCCAAGTGCTAAGAGCATCCATATGTGGGACCATCACCTCCTGTGCCATTCAGCCCAAACAGGAAAGGATATGTTTGGCCTTCTGACGATCAGTCGCCCCTTCCATAGCTGCTTCATAAACATATAAAAACGAAGCAATGCTACCCTCGCCGAAGATAAACTTGTCTTTGAACGTTGGTTTGAATGAATTATGGTCATTCCCAGTAAGGGTATGAATAGCTGGAGCTTCTGCTTTCTGATGTTTCAGATCGGTAGCTTAACTGATCAAAGGTGCACAAAAGGCGATTGAACTGGTCATGCATGGCTTCAAGCTGGGTTTCCATTTTAGAGAGGGCTTCTAGGGGCCCAGATTCACATAGTCTCAGTTGAGCTTCGATCCCTGATTTATGAGTTTCAAATTCTTCCACTCAGCTCTCCGTTGCATTGACTTGAAAACAGAGTTGTGACACCATTGATATTAGGTTTAATTGAGAAGTTTCCACAGATTTCACGCGGTTCTTCAGCTCTTAATTCATTTGTTTAAACCCTTAATTGTCAGAAGAGTGGGAGAAGGGGCTTTATACCCCCTCCTTAGTCTGTTAATACTTCTGCTCAACCTGAGTTGGTCAACTATGTACTTCCTTCAACAGCACAGGGCTTTCCAGTGAAGCTTTTATCCCTTTTGCTTCGATTTCACATTCAGTCAGGCGATGTGCCAAATATTTTTCAAACGAAGCTTTGAGAGCTAGCTCCTTTTCTAGCTGAACAACCTTGGCCGCGAGGGTGGTGGTGGCTCTAGATGGTTCAAGAAACAGACGACGTTCAAGCTCATCAACATGCAAAAAGGCCTGAATTAACTACCGCTCCACCACAGCCACACGCTGTTCATATTTCTCTTGATGGATGGAGTCGGGGGCTTAAAGGTCATGATGTGTTTGCTCATTTTGCTTTTCAAGTTCTTTAGCAAACCCCTCCAACAACAAGCGGGTGTTAGCAGAGGATGCGTTAAGTTCATTTCAGAATATCTTCATGGCCTCCTCGACATACTTTACAATCCCAGTGTCCATAGTAGTAAGTCAGTCATGCAGCTGTATGATGAAGTTGCGATTAGCTTCCACACCAGATCTAACTGCTCCAAGTTTTTTGGAGGTCAGTTGATACAGCTTATCATAGGCTAAATTAAGAGCTGCATGGGTATCTAGGTGTCAATGAAGCTCTTCATGATGGCTGGCTAGGAGATGCATCATATGGACCAAGGCAGGGTGAGCAAACTTGCATACGTAGGTGGTCAAATTTGTAAGCTGACCATAGGTCTCCTGGAGGACACTAGTCTCATAGAGAAACAAGTGGCATTCCTCTACCAACAACGCTTGTTCACGAGATGCATTGTCGCCAGAGTTAAGGATGCCATGAGTAAGGTCTCTCACAGCTTCAGTTGCTGGCCAAGTGATGCGATGAGACTCAGGTATCAATATGTGCTCAAATTGTTCTTCTTCAAATAGTAAAGCAGTAGGGCTGTCCATTCAATCATCGTCTTCAGTCCCTTCCCCATCTCGCACCCAATGGGTGACACTCTCCATTTTTTTGTTAATACTTATCAAAGTATTCAGGGGGCTTGACCCCTGTAGTGAGCACCAGTTTATGGGATCCACCAATGGATGCCACAAATAATTTATTTAAAGTGAGAATCATACTTTCATAATAGAAGTAATAAATAACACTTGTTAAATTTTTTTATGTTTTTTTATTGTTTAGGCAGGGTAAAACCAAGAAAGTTCCTTTTCTCAATACTAGTTTTTTCTATTTAAACTAGTTCAGATTTCGAGACCAGGGGTATTCAAGGCAAAAATATACAAAGCTGAGTTATCTAAATTAGGAAATTCAGGTTTCTGGCCTATCAGATTGAAGGTAAATATTTTAAGGCAAAACAGACCCATGTGGTAACAATATGATGAATTTTATCCAATCACCAGCGAGTAAATTCTTTTCACCTCAGCGGTGGTCAGACTCATGTGGTAATTATTGGTTAATTTTTACCCTACCATTGTCAAGTAAAATCTTCACACCTTGGCGGTGGTCAGACTCAGGTGGTAATGATTGGTTAATTTTCCCCCTATCATTGTCAAGTAATATCTTCTCACCTCAGCAGTGGTCAGATTTGGGTGGTAATAATTTGTTAATTTTTACCCTATCAGCGTCAAGTAATATCTTCTCACCTCAGCGGTGGTCAGACTCATATGGTAATGATTAGTTAATTTTTACCCAATCATCGATGGGTAAAATCTTCTCACCTCAGGAGGGTTCAGATCTGGGTGGTAATGATTTGTTAATTCGCACCCAATAATTGATGGGTAAAATATTCTCACCTTGCAGAGGTTCAGATCCGTGTGATATTGAACTCCTCAATTTCAGCTGAGGAGTTGGAGTAATCCTATGATTAGTTATTACTTTTTAAGCCAATTTTTGTGATAAACCATATTTTTCTGATGGTTAGGATTCCACCAAGAATTTGCTAAGGTCTTTTCACTGTGGGTACTCATAGCGTTGATATCCACCATATTATTTTAAGATTGGGCAGGTGATGGGCCAATCATGGTAGTAGATTTGGGAGCACTAATACCTCCCACTTCTTTTACTTTAATCAAAAAGGAGAATGTCTAACAGGAATCACAAACCCAGAATGTGAACCGTCTAAATCCACCAGATACAAGCAAGAAGAGTAAACATTTCCCAGTTGGAGGCAGCAAAAATAATGCTGATATGCACCAACCTTTGGCAAAATGAGAAAATGGTGGTGAGCCCACCTCAGCTTGACCAACAGTTGTTGCACCCAATTCACATTTTTAGCATAAGTTCCATATTGATAATTCTAGTGCATCAAATTTAAGTGTTTGGTCATTTAATGCCAGGAGAGTGTCTGTGACTCTCCCATTCCTAGAGAGGTGGTGCAGTATGCACAGCCACACCGCTAGGGAACCAGTTGTTAGTATGATGGTAAAAAGGGAACTGCAGAGGGTTCTGGAGCCAAAGTAATCCAGGGCGAGGGTGTACAATGCAGTATATAGTAATTGATAGCAAATAACAACAATAGTTGGTTGACCCCAAAGGGGAGTCCATAACCAAGCGGAGATCTGTGCTGGAGTGCTTGGGTGCCTCAGTCTGGATGGGACTAGGGAGGTCAGCGGTGCACCAGATATGGTAAATAATGTTTCTGAAATAAATGGCCAACGTTGTTAGAAACCCCCTCAAGGTCCATGCACAGGTTCGCCCAAAGAACCATATAAAAAATGTAAACTAACGGGTAATTTATTAAATAGGAAGATGACCAACGAGGAAAGTTGATCTCAAGAGCCATACTCTAAACAATGGGAGGAGAGTTGTTATTGGGGAAAATGATGCCAAGCCTAAGCAAATCAATCAGCACACCCTACCATCGTCCAGAGTACTTTAGCTCGAGATTGAATGAACTTAATTTTAATGATTGCAGGCAAACCGTCCAAACCTAGAATATTGAAAATTGAATGGGCTTTGGACCACATTCTCCAAGAACAGAATTGAACTATCGTCATTAAGAAGATAGCTAGTGCACATTAACATCCTTCTGTAATGCAGGGCTGAGCATCACGCACATCCCCTGGACCAACCTGGGCAAATCTAGCCTGCACCCAGCGTTGGTCCAAGGTACTTTTAAGTCAAGGAGATTTTGTAGATTTATTTTTTAGACTACTGACGTCCAGCCTTATTTTTTGCAGCTTGTTTCCTCGATTATGTCATGTAACAATGACATTTGCTATAATAATATTATGATAAATGAGTACCTCAGACTATTTACCCTGCAATTAGTCCTTGCCCAGTGCCCTTATGGCATATTTTATCAATTATCATTAATCATTATATATATCTTTATTCCGCGTTTTATATTGCCAAGAACCTGTTCTACCCAGTCTCTATGCTAAATATGTCTTTCCTGCTGAACTGACGATCCTGATCAAACCTAGAGGAAATTGGCCCACCACATCATTCAGCTTCAATATGAGGCTTTGACCAGTCTGTAAAAACCATTAATAAAGAGGGCCAAGCAGCTTATGAGCTCTGACTAACTCTACTCTCTTTTCAAATATTTGACTTTATTCTATACTACCATAAATGCATCACCTTTAGAATTGAGAAGCTTGGGTTCATCTGGGAAGGACCTTTCGTGGTCACCTACAAGAGAGCAACAAGTATTCTAATAAGTCCTTTGCCATTGGGATCAATGTTAAACTAAGTACATGAACGTTTTCTAGTCTCCTATTCTCACTAACATTCTTAAAGAGGTTAATACCAGAAAAGTTGGAAGTTTTACTATTTAATAAGATTGCACTAGTGAAGACTAGTCCCGCTTTCAATAATAATAATTTTCAGTCTAATCCTTGGCGGAATCAAGTTTGATTTAAGTAATGATTTTACTCCCCAGTATCCAGCTGAAAAGCTCAAATTGTATCAATGAGGTTACTTTGAACCCCCTGGCATGGTAGGCCCACTGACATGAAATTCTGCCCAAGCACTACCTTATTTCTAGTGTTACTGCATAAAAAATTCACCCCCTTTTATAGACCTGAAGTGGGTACCAAGGGATGAGATTATTTTACTAGTCATTCGTTTACTGAGACATCTATTACATAACTAAACTGTGATTTCAAGATGGCTGATTGGAAAGATTATATTCAAATGTTACCTCATGGTTACGCCATCCTACTTTCAACCTAATACCCAAAATTCAGCCTTATCAAGATGAAAAGTTTTTGAGAGTTCTGATAGGCTAAATCATTATTTAAAGAATTGAGTTCCTCTTTGCCTATCATGAATTCTCACATATCCCACTATTAGCCTCTAATTTTTTATAAATTATGGGAGATTTTAATTCAATAAGATACTTTTCTTTCTGCTCAGTTCACTTTCAAGCAATTTTATATAAAAGTAAGTAAACAACTATTGATTGAATGTCAGATGTTTCCATTCAATCCCCAATGATGTCAGATTCACCGCTGGCTGCTCCAGTGTGGGGCAGCAGCGAAACTCCACCCAGCGTTTTCCATCCGGAGGGATAACATGCTCTGACTGGTTCATCCAGTCCCACTAAGACCTTGGGTCAGTTTAATCCACCCAAGTATCTCGCCATCCACCTGGCACATACCCAGGTGGTGCCTCTCAGCCCACTCGTTCTCCCCCGCTCCAGGCTCCATTTTGGCCTTCAGGTCGAGTATGGGAGATTGTTACCATACAAGGAACAAGCAATTATTGACTTGGCCCAGGCGGTGATGCTGCGAGCTAGATTCAATTACTTTAGCCCCTTTAAGGGGTATTTTGACCTCAGCTTCACCTGTGAAGCTGATGCTGCTACTGCGGCTACTGCGCCCCTGGTATTCAAGGACACCCCATACCAACAACATGCACCCAGCTCCCCACCAACACCACCACGGTAGTTCAGTTTGCGGGGTTGCCCACACATCTCCCTCCCCCACAGTACTCCATAAGGAGTTGATGAAAGGGTTGGACAAGTACAGCTCCAACCCCATCCTTCAGTTTGTGGTCCCCAATGGGGCCACTCGCCTACCTGGGCCTCAGGCATTTGCCACAATTAGCCCAAAAAATTTAAAAATTGTGTTGTCACTTCCACCCTGCACCATCATACCCTCTGCCCCCAACCACCCATTCTGGGCCCGTGTCAAGGGTGGGAGAACAATATGTCCTTCCTGCTTTGAGTTATATCACTCAAAGCATAAATGCCCCTCTCTTGAGGCTTCCTCTGACCCAGCGCTGTCATCACATGACCCCCACTTAGCCCCACACCCCACTGCTTTTCCAGCATGGGGTATAATCCTACCATCCCTCCCCCAAAGCCTGATGCTGCTTCAGCGCCCGCTGCAGCCAACCAGCCCCTTCCTTGAGCCAGTGCCACTTGCACCTTATTTAATCAGGAAATGGCTTGGACTAATGTGGGTTCCCACATTATCCTGCAATTGCCAGCCACACCACTTCAATTTGCTGACCCCTATTTTGAGTTTGACTTGAACCCAGGGTCCTCATTGGCTGAAACCAATGATATGGGTGATTTAATTGAAACCTCGCAGCCCACATATGACAAATTTATCCAGGTACAGAATTACAAACCGGTCGCTTAATAGTTTTACACCCTCCAACTGGACGCCTTTTAGTTCTGCTTGGACCACCAGCTTGCTGTTGCGAGAGCTGCCCACCCTGAAGTAAACACCATCTGTAAGATGGCTGAGTCATCAGTAGCAGCACTAGCCATGGAACTCCCGCCTCCCATTATCAAGCCATCCACATCCATACCGCACATATAGACCCTTCTGTTTGCCCATAGGCGCGCTAAGGAAGCCATCCAGAGAGTGGTTTCCGCCTCGCAGGCTAACCCAAGAGTCACTCACACCTCCATGGCTTCACTTTCCCAGCTCCTTGCCCTCTGCATTAAGGCGGAGGCCACCATTTCCAGATACACTGGCGATTTAATGTTCTATGGTAATTTCCTCAAACAGCCAATCATTAGCATCCTTGCTCCTCATGTCACTGATCACCCCACTCCTTTGCTCTCCTCATTGTCCCGCGCTCTAGCCGAAGAGGAGCATGGGACTGAGGATGAGCCCCCTGATCCCCCTCCCCTTCCACCATGGTAGGATGAGCGCCTCAGTGCTGTCCCACCTGGTAGGTTGGTGTCTCAATTGTTATGTTTCGCCTGTTCATTTTGAGCAGTCATTTTTATCTAACTGAGGCAAGCTGACCAGGGGACAGGCATTACCAAAAGAAAGAGATGACATGAAACCTGAACAGGGTCAACTCCATTGAAGAAAGTTTTTCCACCTCCAGATTGGGACTCAAATTTTTCTGGTTACATCATGGGTAAGGTTTTCGTGTTATTAGACCTACTAACCACCAATAGCTTCCTTTGGCTGGCACCCTGATCGATGTGCAAAGGGCGGGAATTGAACCTGCAACCTTCAGGTTGGTAGCCATATGCCCTACCGACTCAGCTTCCACCCCCTTCTTGAGCAGTCATTTTATTTCAGTTTGAGTGATTAATTCATTCAGTTTTTCGCTCTTTAAGCTTCAGTAATGTCCATCCCCTGGTCAGTGTGCTCACAATAAACTTTAAAATTTAATTCAATAAGATATCATTTGTTTTTCCAACCTAAAATTAATAATATTCTTCCCATTTTATTTAATTTATATCTAATTGTGGTTGACTTTATACCCAAAGCGCTCAAAACAGCAGTTGTATATTTAATATTTCTGCGCCTGCTAATTTTATTAAAATCCTGTGCCAAAAGAACCTGCAAGCACCCAAAATGCCAGGATTTCAAAAAACACCTTTTAGTTGTAGTAATGAGGTTGACAGCCTTTTAGACTTCACAAATGGTGCTTTATAACCAAAAAAGTTCCCTGCTCATAACATAACAATTAAGTAAAGACACTAGATTTATTATTCCACAAAGCTAATATTATCTAGGTATCAGTTGATAAAGGCATAATGCTTAGGTACCATCCTTTTTATTGAACAATAGGCCTCACTAAACAATAGATTTTGTGAGAAGTTCATAGGATAACAGTTTTTTAATATTTATAATACTAACAAGCTTTTTTATAACTTTTATCCTATTTGATCAGCATAGTTTGAAACTTGTGCAACCATACAAGAAGTTCCATATGCTAATGATATACCTAGTATAACTTTAGATAATTTAAAAATCTTACAAACAAATTATATGCACAGTATGTGATTATAAAATACTTATATACATCAAGAAAATTTTCCCATAAAATTTATTAGGTCACATTATGAAGACCTTAACACTCTATACTAAAAATTATAACAAAAGTTTACCATTACATTTACTGAACTTTTATGTGCATCTATTCTATTACATATGAATAAACCTTCCATTAATTATATATTGTGTCCTATTATATATAATGATCACTTATAAAAGCAGTTTTTGCAGACTGATTATGATGACCAGTCCCTTCTGTCCTTTCTTGTATCTACAAAAGAATGTCACGCCAATCTGCTTTAATCATCAGCTTTCTGTCAAAGCAGCTGCTTTGCCATACTGCCATCCTCTCCACAAAGCACTCGCTAAATCAGTAGTTATGTTAATCAAGGGTGTTTCCCCTGATGTCCTAGATCACCTTACCATTTCAAGGAACATAATATTCTTCAAATTTCACTAAACCTCCCACAAATATGTCCTGAATATTGTAGTGGTGGCCCATAAACTCAAAGCTAAGATAACCTATATAAATAAAGCCACCTCTGTCAAGCACCCAAAGCACATCTGCAGGTGGAGCATAATTTTGCAGTTTACTTTGGCGCCCTTTTTGTGGTGCACAGTATCTGGATTGGCCCTCCCTTAAGTGATAACAAACCCCATAAAGCAGGTGCCCACCCTTTTGGTTTCTTTCTGGGACTACACCTTGCTTCATGATGATGAAGCTGTGGAAGTGCCCTCTGACCCCCTCTACCTCTGCTTTGGTCAGCTAGAGGTTTGGTGTTGCCAGCCTAGTTGGTTTTGTGTAGTTTGGTTTTGGCGCCATTTTGATAAATTTGAAAGTTTCAGTCCATTTTACTTTTTTACTTTATTAATTTTAATAATGTCCATCCCCTGGTCGTCTTACCTTAAATAATTATTTTTATGATGTTAGGTCTCAACATAAGTCACTAAACAAAATAGCAACTCATAAGGAATTATAACAAATAGCCAATTATGTCATATTTTCTTATAATTTGATTTTTAAACAAATTTGTAAAAGTATAAAGTGCGTCAGCATTCAGATATGTGACTTTATTAAATATTACAACTATAGTTTTTTCTATTTTGTATAACCCTATAATATGGCTTAATTATATCTGTATATAATAGGAAAGCATTAAGAAGAGATACATTCCTGAGATCATAATCAGTACTGGGATTTCCTTAGAAATTACAGGGTAATAAGGTATACAGATTTTCATTTACTAAAATACTCTTACAGTAACATAAAATTCTAACAAAAGCTACTTTCGGATCCTCTCTGATTTTCTAAACATAATTAAGCTACAATATATTTTTTGTAATCTGTATCAATTTTAGGAATTCAGAACCTATTTTTAATTGTCAACTTTAATTTAAGTTTTTATATTGCCTTATTTTCTTAAATTACAATATATCAATATCCAATACAATCTTATTGCTTTTCTTTCTTGTAAAAAATCACTTTAGTTACTATGATTCGATTCAAACAGCAAATATGGATAATCACACACAGGAAAGATGGGCGACTTTAATAACAAAAATAATACAACATGGGTGAGCGTCGCAGCAGCGGTGCGCTTAATGGTGCAACTAAGGGCAAGAAACGCCCTGGAGGGGGACCAGGAACCCAAGCTGTAAAAAAATGCAAACTCAGACGCCATCTGGGTTTATGGTATTTAATGTAAAGCACGCGCTATACATGAACATTCAATTCAATCAACCTTTGTCAAAGGTGGAACACGGGATCATACTTTTCCTTAGGGATGAGTCACCGACCCTGTGGGAGAAAACATGTGAGGCACAGCCCTCACTTTTCCCTCACGCGGTGTACATAGCTACCAACAACATGGGCCGCAGCTGGATCAATATTGGTTTCAAAACAGCCGATGAAGCCAATGCCACAGCAAAAATCTGCATGGAAATTTCCCTCCCTGAGGGCAAAAAAATTGTGCGCACCGCGTGTACCAGATGGAATAAAGCAAAAACTTTGTTCATCTCCTTAGACTTGCTCCCCACCAACCTTCCTCATAAGGTAATTGAGGAGGAGCTCCACAAAGGTCTCATGGCCTACGGTGAAATCCAACAACTCAAATTACAGCAATTTTGCTTAATGCTTGACCTGTGCACAGGAAAAGCTATCGCTGTAATCAACCCCTTCCCAGAAGTGGAAGAGGATTTATCCAGAATTCCCTGCACAGAAGAATTGCACTTTGTAGATGGGGGCCAGTTGGCTGCATTCTGAGTTACACTGGAACGCGCACCACCCATTTTCAACCACTGTGGCTCACTGGGCCACAAGGAACATGCATGCCCTTTGAAAGAGGGCTTAATGGAAAATGATTTTTGTGAAGAAGCTATGGACGAAGATAATGAAAACTTCACCAAAATGACTGATGGCCACCACCCATTCCGCTGGGGTGAAGATGGACTATACTCCATCGTGGACCCAGCTACAAGTAAACTGCGCAAAGCAGCACAAAAAGCCCACAAGAGAGCAGCAGCCAAAGCGGTGGCACACGTGGAGTCCACCATTAACCCGAGACAAATTTGGGAGGATATTTTGGATATTCACCAAACCAACTAATCAGAACAATATGCCCAGGTCAAAAATTTTCACAGTAACCAGACTGGGCCACAAAGCGTCATCAGTCATGCATATACTGAGGAACAATGCAACCGCAATTTAGCAAAAATGTGGTGCACAATGCAACAAAGTCGAACCTCAAAAATATAAAATCCAATCAACAATCCGCATCAAATCAACATGAGACCTGTGCAGAAAAAGTTGATGCAAATGCAAAAAACCACAATCACCTTGAATCATTGGGTCAGATCAAGGGAATCAACAATGGCAGTGAAAGAGTTGGAGTACAGTTGCGGAGCATGGCCAAAATGAGCCATGGTGGGATAGGGCCAGAGGGCCCTCCCAACTGCTCCTGAGGCGCCGCAGGCACCTCAGTGTTAATAGGGATGCTAAACATCGCGGGAGCCAGGGCTCATATGTCCCAAGCCAAAAAGCTGGCATTACTGCGAAAACCTCTTGTAGACATCTTGGCCATCCAAGAAACCCACTGCCTACAAGGGGAGAAGAATCCTGGTCAACCAGGGTCGCACCTCACAATCAGTATGGACGTCTCACTGTGGGGTGATAGTCCAAAACAACAAAGAATTTAAAATTACAAACTCATCATCACACTTGCACAGTCGAGTCCTGGTAGCAACAATCACATGCCAAGATAAAATAATTTCGTTAGCATGTATCTATGCACCGTGCACTGCAACTGAGAGAAAACAATTTTTTGAAAACATTTTTACTCTCACCCTCCCACCAGATATCATCATGTTAGGCGATTTCAACTGCTGGGATAACCCCAATACAGATCAATGGCCTAATCCTAGGGGATATTTACCTGGACACATTGAATATCACACAATGAAGGCATCTCTTGGCTTACAGGATGCTCTTCCTCCCAATTCACCAATCCTTCCCCACATGACAAGACCCAACATACGCGAGGGACTGCTCATATTGATGAGTCATATTGACCACATCCTCAAATCGCAATCCCACCACTCAAGAATCTCCAAATTCAAAACAAAAAAGAACAAAACTTTCTGACCACCAATTAGTTACGGTGCAGTTAACGCCAACCCAATCTCACACACAGGTGTCGCCTTGGAGAAAGCTTCACCAGAAAATATAAAATTTCCTGAGATATCCAACTGGGTTGAAAACAAGGCTACAAACCCAGAATTCACAGCCCCATTCACTTTGGATCCCACTAGAACATGGGAAAATTTCAAAAAGGATTTAATCAGCAAAACCTGACATATTGCATCATGCAAGTACATCGCGGACACAGCCACAATCAAGCGTACCTTGGCGGAACTAGACCACATGGAAATAAATACTCTGAGATCTGGCTATAGCCCTAATTGGGGACGCAAATGGGCAGAAATTTAGCCCAACTTAACAATCTCATCTTTGAACACCAACACAGAATCAAAGTATTGAACAAAGGTAAGTTCATAAAGTAAGGCAAAAACTGTTTGACATACTTTTTCCGCCAATTCCACTCCTGCAGAAACTAGCCCACATGCACACAGGTCCGCAAGACCAACAGCACTGTGGCAACTAACCCTGAGGAGGTCAAGGTGGAAGTACACCGCTATTACACCGAATTATATCGCAAAATGCTAACAGATCCACAAAAAAGTAAAGAATTTATTCAAACTGCCAAGATACAAAGTACACTACCGAATTACAATATACTATCCCTTATTACATGGGAGGAGCTTTGGGAAACAATTTGCGGTGCACCACGTAGGAAATTCCCAGGGCCTGATGGGATACCCTACAAATTTTACAAAATAATATTTTCTCAAATCGCCCCCCTCCTATTGGCGTCAATGAACCAGAGTTTGTTGGAAACACGCCTATTACCAGGAGGTCATGAATCATATGTTATAACTTTGTATAAAAAGGGTGACAAGTTGGACCTGGCCAACTGGCGCCCAATTGCACTTTCTAATACTGACACAAAAATTCTAACAAAAGTTTTAGCAGCCAGGTTAGGCACAATAGCATCTGACGTCCTATCACCCAGCCAGTTTGGGTTTATATCAGGGCGTTCAATCTGGAACAACATTCACCCTGTTGCAAATATTTGCCAATCCAAAGCAACTGGTGCCCTGGTCTTCTTGAATCAGGAAAAGGCGTATGACCGTGTTAACTGGCCATATCTAAAAGAATGTCTACATGCCTTAAAACTCCCACCAAGATTCATAAAATGGGTGATGCTCCTAATAGAATCTGCAACCATGGCTGTATGCGGCCCTGGATTCCTAACAAACAAGATTAAACCACACAGAGGGCTCAAACAAGGGGATCCCCTCAGCCCACTGCTATACAATTTCAGCTTTGACCCGCTCCTCCGAGTAACTGACTCACGTCTCATGGGGATAACCGCACAAGGACAACCAACGGTCAAGATACTGGCCTTTGCAGATGACTGTGTAGCAGGTATAGCAAACAATGAAGAAGACCGACAGCTGGAACGCACTCTAGAGGAATAATCCAAGGTGAGCAATGCATCGCTCAATAAAAGGAAGACAGAAATCATCCTCTTAGGCAAATAAACAAACAATTGGGCCACAGTATCAGAGCCTCACACCAACACTCGAGGAAAAAACCCAATTATATTACCCTTTACAACACCTCCCACCACCACTCCTGTCTGACACCTTGTAATCTGGCTAGAATTAGGGGGATATGCTAATGAGACAATGGAAAGTAACCTGTTACAACGGGTATCCAAACGCGTAGCCTCCCTCGAGGGGAGAACCCCAGGACTAACAGGACGAGTTACAGTTGCTAACTCGCTCATCCTCCCAATACTGTGGTACCAGGCCCATGCGATAACCTTCTCACCTACCTTTATAACCTCAATTCGCGCGCTTATCCAGGGATGGCTGTGGCCTGGCTCTCACCCTCCTATACGGATGGAAACACTATTTGGCCCACACTCAAGCGGAGGCATGGGACTAATGGATTTTGAGAGCCATGCCAATCACATCCTAGGTACCTGGATAAAGGAAATCCTTGCTCCAGACCTCCCAAAACAACATTGGTCCAGAGCAGCAAGGACTAACTTTGCACATGCGCTCAAATTAACCAACCCAAATAGTCCACCCAATCTACTTTCATACCTTGCCAAGCACCCTAATGCAACAGGTCCGCATGCAACCTCCCCTCATTTCAAACATATTCTCCAAACTATCCGCCGTATGGGATGGACCATAGAGAACATGGGTACTGTACAGGGAAGGGGACGACCCAGCCCCCAATTCAAATTAAGAAACTCAGAAAACCACCCCCAGAGGGATATGCTCGCAACAACCCCAAGCATAGCTAGGATAGAATACCTAGATATGCTGGACATTCCCTATGATTTAACCACACAGAAAGCAATGTGGAAAACGACACACCACCCACTCCTACAACCAAGGATAAGAGCAAACGCCTGGCGCTGTTTGAGAAGGACCTATAGGATGGCGGACCGCTCCAACTCCCTCCACAAAACATGTGCAGTATGTGGAGGGGAGGGATCCCTACATCACCGCCTAGAAACATGCCCCCCAACCAAAGCTATATGACAGGAAGTCGCACGCCTGCTCAAGATTCAAAACGAACAGGAATTCTCGATATCAAAGAGTATCTTCGCGCTCCAGATTGAGTCACCAATGCCATCTACCCTCCGTTCCCTAATAATACCCATTGCAATGTGGACAATACACACAATTGCATTAGATGCGTGCAAGGGCATGGTCCCAACCATTCATAGGATTATAAACACATTCCATGTCCACTTACTAGAGCACTTCCAAGCCTGGCTCTATGGATATGAGACCAAGACAAGAAGCGCTCATAGAATCATGGTTCCCACTCTGGTTCCTCCACACAGATCCTTTCCTTCACACCTGCTCCATAGTAGGGGAAACCCCCTCAGAGTAGCGCACCAACCCCCCATAACTGGCAGTCCCGCTGGCAACAGGGGTAACTTGAGTACCCTGGGGTGCACAATTTTTATAACTGTTAGTCTTTCTCTTAGTTTCACATATATTTGGTAATGTCCGTCCTCAGGTCGGCTTACCTCGGTTTAACAAAAATATCTAATACAATCTTAATATGTTAGTTCTGTAGTTAAAAAACTATATCCTTACTAAAAGACTATTGCTAATGTGTTTGGATACTAAAAGCTATGTTTTGCAATTAATAGTCTTATTACAATCAACAAAAGCATAATTTCATAGTAAAGCTTTTTTAACCTCATAAATAAATTCTATCAGTATTCTAACTTGCACTATTATATATATAAATAGCTTAAAAAGTATTTTGGTGGGGTGTTATATATATTAATATGGTAATGCTTATTAGTTATAGTCAGATATTTAGTAAAAAGTTTCATTGTCCTTAAGAGGGCATGATTAACCAAAATTATATATCTTCTTAGTAAGCTAGTATTTACATAAAGGCAAGTTACTAGACTTTTTAAAGATAAAAAATGTCTTTATATATTTACATAATAATAAAAGGAGGATACCCCAGTGGTAGAGTATGGACCCTCTACCACCCCTCCAGAGCAATCCTGGTAATGGACTTTGGGTAGGGGACGATTTTGACTGTGTTGGTTTTGCACACCAATGCCCCAAACTGAGATAGCGAATAGCAAAGGCGGTCCATGGAGTTCCTGGCCTATCATATGCCACGCATGGAGGTTTTCCGGGTTTTATCCTTCTTTCCCATTTTCTTCACTTCCCTAATTGGTGCAGTATCATCCCCAGGTCGACCCACCTTGAATAAAATTTATATTTACATAATAATAGTTATTGGATAGAGAAATGTAAAATAAAGGATTACTGTCACTAGGGCCACAAGAACATATATTTTATATAGCAGTTAGTAATAAGACTTGGTTGCTTGATTAAGGTAATGACATATGAGTACTTCAACATATAATTGTTTATATAAGCAATCTGTTCAAAAGTGGTCACTTCACAGGTTTACAGGGGTTTATCTCTTAACTTAATACAACTTCAATGTATAATGACAGGGAACACAAATCTGACCCAATAAGGGTTCAGTTAACACTTGACCATTATTAACTTAGTAGTTATGCACTTCTGTCCCACAAATATAAAACCAATTACTAGTAAAATCTAGTATATCAAATACATGAGATTTTACTAGGGAAGTAAATGCATAAATATATAATAATCTGGCACCCTAGTGCCCTACTATTAGATTTTCAGCATTTGGTGCCAGGAAATAGATTTGCATTCATTGACATGCAGCTTTGGTATGCCATTGGTTGGAACTTCCTTCAACTTGATTCTTCCAGGCTAGGCTATCTTTCCCTCAAGCTGGTAAACTATCATGGATCATTCTTGACAAAAAAGAAAGTTTTAGTCATCAAATTAAATTAAAAATTACTAGGAGCTTTCTTCCTAAGAAGCCTAAAATCATTGATATGGTAAATTATACTTTGTATGATCCCTGACTAATTCACTGTATCAGAACGTATTTAAACAGTATAATTTGGTTATATTTCCCAACACCATACTTAAAGAAGGGGACAGATTTTCGTGATTTGATTTATTCATAAAAGGGAAGAATGCTCAAGGAAATTTATTATTTAATTTTGAAAATGGGGAAAAAATAAATTGTTTATTTTCTCTTTAAATTTTTCAAGACTGTAAACCAAAAGCAAATTCTGTACAAGTGCAACATAAATAACTTAAGAGACTAAAATTTAATCTATAGTATACAGAAAAGCTTTAGTCCTTTAGTAAATATCCCTTGATTGATTTTTAAGAAAATTACTTATAGATTTCTATAGCATATAAGAGGGTCAAATAACTAAAAATAAGGAACGCCAATGTTGACTTTAATTACATAGTTTATTTTCATAAATCATTTTGTTACCGTTAGTTAAAAATATCAAGTAATTATAAATTTACCTGAGGTACGCTGACCAGGGGATGGACATTACCAATAAGCAAAAAGCAAAAGAACTGAATGTACAAATTGAATGGAACAATAAACCAAAACAAAAAAGCTCTAACCAAGTGGGGAGCAGAAACTGCTAACCCTTCACGGCAGAGGGTGAGTGAGGGTCAGGTGGCTCTTCATTAGACATATTCTTCACAACAATATCATGATAATTGTAGAAACGGACTAAAGTGGAGAGCTAATGCATTGAGGCATCAGCATAGTGTGGGTGGATGGTGGTGTAAAATAGGTTCTCATCCTCATCATCAAGATCATCTTGGTAGATAGCTTCAACAAATTCTGCTAAGTGATGTTCAGCTTGAATGCAGGCATCAGGGAGTTGCACAAAATTGGATAAACTTTTGCTGGTGATTTAGTAGATTATCAAAATCTGCTAGTTTAACAACATGCATGACAGCAGCTTTAGGATCATCAAATAATTTAGTGATTTCTCTTTGGGCTGCTTCAGGGAAATCAGGGGGGTAGTAGAGTGTGGTCAGCCCTAGTTGGAATTGAGTTACTGATTGGGCCACTGCTTTGCGTAGGTTGGGAAAAAGGGAGAGGTTATCGCTGCTAAGGCAAGCTGGTGGTCACTTTAGTAGGAAGAAGCATTGGGTTTAGGAACAAAACGTTTAAAGATGGGGTTTAGTCAAAATGAGAAGGTAAAAATTTGGCCTGACAATAATCAAACTGTCTGAGAGGTTCACCAGAATCCTCACTCATGATAACTTTACCTAATTCATCAACCTCAGCCAATAGGTCCCATGAATTTTGTTTTACGAGAATAGTGGCTGATAATTTGGGTGGGTAATAGTTGTATGGGCTGCTTAGGTGCAATAAAAATATCAAGTATATAAGGATAATGATGATATAGACAATATGTTAGTCCTTTTTTAAAAAATAGTTGAAGCAACAACACTTAATTAATGCTTAATATACCTCATCCTCTTTAATATGCTTATGTAAAAAATAATTTTTGGTTTTGGAGTTTTCTTTGCTAGTTCCTTTAAAGCTTTACAATTATCATATTAGCCTCAGCTGCCTTTCTAGTGGGGTTATTCATCTTTAAAAAATGTGCACTCTAACAATTTTCTACTAGACAAGATATGATAAAGCGAGGAGTGGCTAGCATAGCAGGGTAGTTCCTACTTTACTATGGTTCAGGTTTTGATTGAAAATTTTTTGAAACTACCACAGCTAAAAAAACTCGGCGTAGTATATTTGTCCCAAAGTTTCCCCGCCTCATTTACTTAAAAATATATTAAAGCATACTTTATTAGTTAAACGAGGGAATGTTTATAATCTTTGAAAGGACATGCCTTCATTAAGGATATTATGACCTTAGATTGGCAAGATCTTACCAATCTTTAAAAATTATTTCACTTTAGTTTACAGAGGATAAGACCATTTGTAAAATTGAAGGAGTTAAAAATTACTAAGACTTTTGTTTCCTTGGAAGTTAAGTTTTAATTAATGGGTTCATTAAGCGGTTTCTGTTGGTCAAGGGTTAACTCATCAAAGGCTTGGTATATTTCAAACTGATTCTAACCCTATCTCTTAAACAACAACCTCTCAAACTCTTGCCAAGGGGGTACATAACTTTGGAGGAATCTTTCAAGAACTTGATTGACAACACCTATGTTGATGAAAGCAATATAGTATTCTGCCTGTAAAGGTATATAACTCAATAGGGTTTAGACCATATTACATCAAGCTTTTGGGATCTTTCTTTTCAGGTCATAATGGTAGAAGAATACTAAACCTCTTAACTGATACTCAGGTATGATGGGTTACTTAGTTTTATAATGTTTAGTTTCTCTTCAACTTAATAGTCTCTACTGCTTCTCCACCAGAGTCTTTAGCTTATATCTTTTCTTCTAGTATCCAAAAAGCTAGATCAGATGTGTCAGGAGTAGACGGTTCCAATATGGGCTGGACACTAGAGGGCAACATTAGGTCCTAACTATGTAGAACCTAAAAATGGAAATACTAATATTTTGGTTATAGATTACTTGGTAATCCATCAGTGCTTCATAGAGATAATCATTCCATTGGGACGGAACATTTTTACCATTTAACAAAGTATAGAGATAATCTTAACAACTGCTCACTCTAAAGTCCCATTAGTGATGTATGATAGCGAGCCAAAAAGCTTGATACATACCCAAAAGAAAATTTAGTTTGATTACCACCTGCGATATGAGATATGTACCATTATTAGACAAGAGAAATTTTGGGCTATCATACCAGCTGAAGACTTGCTTAAAATAATGAGGCGTTGGCTTTAATGGTAGAAGATCTCTGATTTGACTTTAGCCCATTTGGTGAAGTGGTTGATGTTGAGGATAATGTATTGGTATCCATACATGGCTGTTACCAAGGGCTCAAATACATCAAGATTGACATTAGCAACGGGTGAGGTTGGCCTAACAACTTGATGTTAATAAATTGGATTGGAGGGGCTTTGACTTGTTAAAATAAGGCAGGAATTGATAACTTATGACGGAATCAATCATGCCATCCCATTAGCATCAATCCTTAAGCCTCTGGTAAATTTCTGTAGAGCGCCATGACACATGGTAGCATATGCCTCCAGGATGGTAGATGTCCTAGTTGAGGGGTATATGTAAGGTAACCAGTCTGTCTCTACGCATTTACAAAGCAACAAATTTTTAGTTAGATTTGATCAGTCACCATATTGGGTTTTCTTTATAATGGTGGTCACTTGGTCTCACATCTTGGGGTCACTCAGCTCATAAAACCATTCCTTTTCAAAAGCATATATCATTATATAGGTAGGAAGGATAACCATTGGTGTGTTGATGGATAACTCCTTCATAATGGGCAATAGGATAATTGTAATTCTGTAGCTTTAAGGCTCATCATGAATGACTCATGTTGTGCTCCTTCATCTGCTGTAACCACCCTAACAACGCATGGTTTATTAAAAGTGTAAAGTTTTTCACAGAGAAAAGGGGCGGAGATGCTGAGCATCAGCTTGCTCAATATATTGAGGTAATAGACACTGCAGGCCTCATTAATAAAGAAAACCCTCAACTATATCTCCTTATATCACATGTCGCTGATGACCCCACTCCTATGCTATCTGCCATGGTCCACCAGCTAAATCAGGCGCTAGACAAAAAATTCCCTAAAGCTTCCTCGCCATCTGACTTGGCTTCCTGGGATGATAACTAAGGGTTTTTAGGAATTTTTATTTTTAATAATTCCTTCATTTGACTCATTTGCAAATAAAGATGCATGGCGGCTCTCCCCTTTTGGGTTGGGCACCACTAGTGCTAAAAAAGGGATGGAAAGGCTTGATGACCAGTTTTAAGTCAAACATTTGCGCTCTTATAATATAATTTCTTTTCAAATTAATCAGAGTTTTTACTGAAGTAATTAATAGGGTTATAAAAAATATATGTTCATATTGCATCATTAATGCTCCAGCTGTATCGTCACTTGCACCATGAATAAGATGAAAGGCTTCTCAAATTTGGGTTGTGTTACTATAGGAGCTGTCATCAGAGCATTTCTCAGGGAATTAAAAGAATATTGTTGAGCTTTATCTCAGTGGAACGGGATCTCTTTGTGAGGTAAATATACTAGTGGATTTTCAATTTACAAAAGTGAAAATGAAATGTTTATGATAATTTATCACTCCTAGGAAGACCTTTATATCATGCAAGCTAAGTAAGGGACTTCTTAGGTATGACAACAACCTCATCAGGCAATGGGGAAATCCTTTTCTAGGTATTCTTATGGCTCAAAAATCCATTCCCTTCCGGAATTACTACATTTGGTTGGCTTCAGCTTCAAGGAAAATTCTTTCATTCAATGAAAAACTTCCCTTAAGTGTTGTAGATTTCTGCTAAAAGTAAGTTATAACACTATAACATTGTAAAAAGAATAATATGCAGGACAGTTTGAGGTTTTTAGAAATGTTAACTATTGATTATTGGAAGGTTTTAGGGGTGTTGCAACTCTGGGAAATATAGGTCAGCTCAAAAAAATCCTTCACTGGAGATTAGCACACATTTCACTCTGCCTTTAGGGAAAAGTTTGATCTTCTAGTATCTGCTTTTAAGATCCATGCCTGAGAAATAGGTATTTTTACTGAAAGCTGGAGAGAGTCATTAATTTAAGGCAGTGGTGACTGTCTTTCATGGTGATTGCATTCAGTCATTTATATAATCATAAATCAAGGACCTCCATCTTTAATCTGAACAAAAATTAGTGTAGAGGCCCAACGAGCTCTGAGAGGGCTTCAGAAAACCGTCCTCCTGCAGCTGTTTTACCTCTTTAGTCATTTGTGCTTATTCGATTCCAGACTTTTATACAGCATAAACTGTATGGAATGAGTATAACTAAACTGCTCCTTGTTTAAACCTCTTCTTCACTCTTAAAATTATTACCGTCTTTTGAAGATAGGTCAGCTTACTCTTCAATCAGTGATGGCACCAATTGTTGATGCTCAGAAGAAAGGGAATAACCAAACTTTACCTCCACTTGCACTGCGATAGGAGATTTATCCAGTCTTAGGTCAGTCAGAGTTTTACAACCAGTGATGGAGACAGATTGAATAATTGTTAGAGTGCATATATAGGCTATTGTAAAATCAAGCCACAATCTGAGGTTGGTCGCTAAGACTAGCCATCAGGACGGTTATAGGCACTTGATACACGTGATTGAGTATGCAATACAAGTCTAGGCTCGCGTATAGAAGGATTAAATTTCTCCATAATCCTCCAATAGATGAGCTTAAATTATAGTGAATTGGATTCCCGTTTCCACTCGTATCTGAGACAGAAAAGGGATGACAACCTTATTGACAAGAAAAATGTGAATTGCTTCTTGGCGTAGACTGTGGATGAAGGTAGCTTAGCTTTAGGCCCTATTACTCAGTATTCCAGTGGCTCAATAAATTTGAGATAATTTAGCAGGTGACTTTGAGGTAAACTTTTCTCTTTTGCCAATTCTTAATGATAAAGGAATGCAATAACCAGGTATAGAAAAATATGTATCTTTGTACTAACCTTGGTGTCAAACTCAATCATAAACTGCGTGCTTATAAGAAATTCTTAGCTTTTATTGTCTAGGCTAATCTTTGGAGCAGACACTACTAGGGGTCTAATTTGGATAGGTGACAAGAAGTAAATCTTAAAGAGATCTAGTGTTTGAGTGTCCAATGGTCCCCTATTCTACAGTGTGATTACAATTGGGAGCTATCTTAATCCTCTTCATAGTGTGGTAGGAGATAATGTTAGTTGGGGAGCTGATGTCAACAATAGCCAAGACATTCATCCTATGCACCACTACCTCTACACAAGTGACATCAGAGCCAAAAAAGAGGGATTGTTTAGATACCATTGGATATAATATACTCAATGAGGGTGTCAGAGAGTTTTTGAAGCATAATAGGAGGAATTAAAGGCTTTTTTTACTGACTATAGTGATGGGGATGTTGATCCCATCAGGAGCATACATGATAAAACACTCAGACTTTTGGGAAGCCGATTATGTTGTTAAGGCGTAGATTGTCAGCTTAAGAGCCTCACGCCCTAGGCTGACGCTTCTATTTCAACTCATAATATTTCTTCTTTCAGCACTGAATTTCTTAGTTATTTTGGATCGCCAATAAGAGCAGAAGCCACGTCTGTATCAAGGCATCGGGCTTTGTCAAACAGCATGGGTATAAGGCTGTAAACCTTTATTAGATGAGGGATGACGCATCTCCAGTTCAGGAAGTTCCATGATAGCTTCATTAATGTCAGTGATTATAATAAAAGCTTCTTGAATCCTTGAAAATGGAGCCTGAGGTGCCATAAAATAGAGAGAAAGCAGATAATACAGCAGATTTCATAATATCCAATGTAACTCAGGCATAAGAGGACAAGGCTAAAGCTTATAATTAACTAAAGTACGCTTACCAGGGGATGGACATTACTGATGCTTGAATGAGCTAAAACTTAAAAATAAAAATAATAAAGTTAAAACGAGACAGATGGATCCACTTGAAACAATGCAAAATCAAAACTCTACACACCAACCAAGTCAGAAGTGGAAACTGATATACATCCATGGCGTTGGGTGAAAGGGGATTGGGAGGCTCTCTAATACCATTAGTTGGGGACATATAGCGGCACAAAGCTGTTAGTACTGGCATGGGCGCATCATTGAAATAGGGGTTGAGATAACAAAGAGGTTCTTGAAACTCAATGTGTGCAATGAGGAGGATGGAAATTTAGGTTTAAGTGGTTTTTAGCCTCAAGGCATACTTTAGGTAAGGTTTTGATGGTTGCAAGGTTATTGCGTGTAATGCTGGTCTTTGGGACAAACTTTGCAACCACCACAACTTTTTGAACTTCTAAATTTGTTACCTGATAGTAGCAGATAAGTTCCTTGTTATGTTTTGGAAGCATGGTACTAGGTAGGATGGCAGGTGGCAAGCCTGTAGGCAGTACTGCAACTAATTTTGCAATGGCTTTACGGGTTGAGCGACATTCAGGGGAAGCAACTGCCACTTGAGCTAGTTTGTGGTCACTTTTCTATGTGGTGGCATTAGGGCTAGGCACATAATGGCACTTTGGAAATTAGGCCGCATATTAATTATGAGGTACATTTCAAATAGAGAGGACCCATCCATACAAATTCAGGAAAAGCTCGCCTAATTCATCAAACTTATCCAAATAATCACATGGATTTTGGTTAAATTTGATTGGGTTTTCTCATATGGGTTATCTGTGGCATGTGGCTGGGAGGATGGTTTAAAACATACTTTAGTCCATTATGGCTCTTTATTGGCGGGTTCAGGAGAAGAGGTTCATTGAGGTACTTTTTGGTTGGTAGATTCAGTGGTTGCTGTGGCTACCACTTTGGGGGGAGAGGGGAAGGATAGTGCCACATTCAAAAAATGTAATTGGATCAGCTATAGGATTATCATGCAAAGAGTCAGGCGTGGGTGCCTTGGCTTGTGAGATGGGGAGGCAGCGCCGTTTCAAATGGTCCAGCTCAAAACAGGTAGGGCAGATGGTACGCCCTCCATTCACTCAAGCCCAAAAAGGATAGTCTGGAGCAGAGGGGATAATGGTGTGAACGGGGATTGAGAGGGATATTTCTGTTGATACTGGACAAATAGTTGCAAAGGCGTGGGGCCTGTGAGGCGGGTGGCTCCTTTGGGAACCACGAATTGTATGATGAGATTGGAACATATTCTGACAATCCAGCGATTTTTTCATTACTTAAAATTATGGGTGGTGGGTGGGTAGGGAAACCCGCAAACTGAACCACAAGAGTGGTATCAGTGGGAAACTGAGTACAAGTAGTTGTAAGGGGGTTGCCCTGGAACACCAGGGGGATGGTAGCTGCTACTGCAGTATCAGCTTCACTTGAGAAGCTAAGATCAAAATATCCCTTGAAGGGGCAGAAATCGATGAAGCCTGCAGGCTGCATAACAGCCAGGACTAATACAATAATAGCTTTATCTGAATAGGGAACAACTTACCATATTCAACCCAAAGGCCAAATTGCATGTTGCTCTGGGGGAGCACAAGGGGGCAACGTGGCAATGCCTAAGTTTGAGTGAGATGTAAGGCAAAGTCCTTAGGCGGGACAGTGTTTTGAAGAATTTGGAGGGCTAGCTGAGCCAGCCTGAGCACATTTCAGCATTTTGCCAAAAAATACATTAGGAGGTGGTGCACCACTGCCCCACATGGTGGCAGTGGGCATCAAACGCATTGACATAGATAACTTGATTTTGGAAACGATGGGTGGAGCTGTTTTTAATGAGTTTTTAAACCACAATTTTACCAAAAGTGAGAAAATTGAGAGAGAGCCCCAAAGATTAAGCTTTATAGTTGAAATGGTTAGAAAAGGCTGAATATGATTCTCCCATTTTGGATGTATGTAAATGAAGGCTTCCAATTTAGACAGGATTAAGTTACTACAATTTTTCATAAGGTCCGCCTTTAACTGACCCTAAGAAATACATTTTTTGAAATAATGCATCATTATTTCTTTGGCACTACAGTCAAGGCAGATATGGATATGTTGTACTTTCTGTATGTCAGTAGATAGGTCACTGGCCCCAATTCTACACATATAAGAAGGTCTTAATTATCTCTGTACTAGAAGTATTTTACTTGAAGTTGGGGCTTGAAGAAATTGACAGGTTTGGAAAGAACATGTATAGCTGGGGTTGGTGTCTCCCAGTTTCTGAAGGTTCAGTCTCAATAGTGTCAGTCATGCAAGCTTAATGGAGTTAATTTCATAAAAAATAAGATACTCTTAGAGATTTTCACCTCAGTTATCTAAGTAGGTGGTGGCGCTCTTAGAGCTAATATACTGGTGGATCTTTAGATTATTTGCATCCTGGTCAAAGATTCTCTAAAAATATGTCACTTGTTGATGCTCAAGATTCAGGAGTCTGGAAGTAGTATGGATGATCATAGCATCCAGAGATGATTTATATTTTGTTGACTATTAGTCATGTTTAAATACAGTTGCTGAATAGTGGCAATTTAGTATTAATGTATCTTTAAAATAAGTTTAGCATTAGGATAGGTTTCTTTAATATCAATCCAGCTTCAACAAGCCACCCCCTCAATTGTCATTCAAAGTTAAAATTCAGGATTCGTGTTCCTCATCTGAGTAGGCTCAATGTGTGGAAGATTATCTGAAGACACTTGAGGCCTTCAAGTCCCAGAGTACTTAATCATATTCGCATTTCAGAGGTTGTAGGGAACTTCTCTATCATTGAGCTGGCATATTTAATTCATTAACTCCATCATGATTTGTAACTCTTATGTTGTTCAATAAATCAGGCTAATGACTTTGCCACAGTTGTTCCATTTTTTATGTATGGTTGCTGAGGCATTTGAAAGTTGCTTAAATTATGTTGTAAAGATATAACGACTTCATTTTAATTTTTTTGAGGTGGGCCGACCTGGGGATGATACCACACCAATTAATGGGAAATCAAATGAAAGTAAAAGGATAATGAAATCTGGAAAGCCTCCATGAGTGCATATGATAGGCCAGGAACTCCATGGACTTCCTTTGCTATTTGATATCTTGGTTTGGGGCATTGGTATGCAATGCCAAAACAGTCATAATTGTCCCCTACCCAAAGTTCCTGTACTGGAATTGAACTCGAGGAGACAGTGGTAGAGGTCCCTATTCTACCACTGGGGTATTCTCCCCTGATATAATAAATCCATATACTAATCTAAAAATTCGATTTTGTAACTTATCAATTTATCTTTGGCTATCCAAAAATGGCTTCTCAATTGTCCCAACCAAAATTGGAAGAATCTCATATAAATTTAGAGTCTGGAATGGAGCTGCTGAGTAAGACTAAATTATATTTTTATATCTCTTATGATGTAATTCATGAAGCTGCATCTAATTGTGGAGCAGGATGGAGAACAGTAAGAGATAAGAATCAGTTTGTGACTTCTACTTTAGTACTTGGGTGAATTTCAGTGGTGTATAGGTATATCAGCGTAGCAATTCTCAAGAGTGTCGCTGAGGTTCAAAGTTGGACTCTAAGCTGTAAATCTGAAGAGGGGTCAAAAATGTAAATATGGACTGAATACAGACTACTTTATTATAAAATTTGTTAATACTTATAGGGTTTGTAGGAACACGGTGCCTCAGGGATCTTTGTGGCCCCATCCTCTCAGGATCATCCATGGCCTTCGGGATTGACCGCCTGGGTGGCACCCTCATTGTACTTCGTCACCCCCATGAGTGGAGCGGTGGATGCCGCACCTCTTGCAATTCAGAAGTCAGGGACAAGTTTCCTGAAGTCGCTCTATTGATTCAAAATAAGTGTGAATTTGAGATTAAATTTGGGTCTTGTGCCATTGAGATAAGACTCCGTTAAGCAGGCTTAGGTGTTGTTTCACTGCGGATCAATTCAGAAATAGGTATTTTAATTCATTTTTATATAGAATTCAGACAACGCCCCCATCAAGATCATGTTGGAGGGGGTATAGGGCCAAAGGAACCAGCCACGCACCCTATCAACCACGGTCCCCTAGTTGATGTAAGCAATGGAGTACTCTGACTTCACATTATGAATAACCTTATAAGGTCTACACCAAAAAACGTCGAGCTTATTCTTTTATCCTCCAGGTTGATGGTCTTAGAAGATAACAAGGTCACCTAATTGGAAAATTGGTAAAGAGGGCCGCCAGGATAGAATTTAGATGTCTCTCTTCCTTTATTGGTGACAATGCCTTGTGTGGCTAGGGATTGAAGCCGGAAATTTCATTGGCCATGACTCTCATAGCAAACTTGGAGTTCTTGGGTGTGGAAATCTCAAGTAATGGCAGAAAGCTATTTAGTAGCCGAGGGAGCACGCCCATAAAGGGCTTTAAATGAGGACATCTTGATGGTTTGGTGGTAGCTTATCCTATATTCAAGCAAAGCGTGGGATAAATGATGATTATAGCAAGCAGGGTTGGAGGCGGCCATCTTATGTAAAATAGAGATAAGAGTTCTGTTAGAGCGTTCTACTTTACCATTATTTGATGTGTGGTAAGGGCAGTGAAATCTGGTTGGTGCTGAATAGTAAAGTAAGTTCATGTACTGCCTGTGAGGTAAAGTTCAACCCGTTGTCCAAAAGTAAGGTTTTGGGTCACCAATGCTGGGTGAAAATGGATCAAACAAGAAAAAGAGCAGTGGCTTTGGTGGTGGCAGCGGGACCAAAAGATAAAACCACTGTGTAGATAGTCCACGTCTAGGAGAATATACTTGTGGCCATGCAACCCAGTGGGAAGAGGACCTACTACATGGATGCTGATTACTTTGAAAGGTCCCGTTGGCACTAGAATCAAATGTTGATATGGAAGAAGGCCAAGTCTTGGGATCACCAAGACATATAAGCATCTAGGACCTCTTGGATAGTTTCCACTATTTGGTCCCAGTAACATCGTTTATTCAGCCACTCATGCATCTTCTTCACCTCGCCATGCCCCACAGTAACATGACCCTCCAGGATAACATCAGTTCAGAATAAGGGCAAGTATAAGGAAACCACTTATTATTTACCTTTTTATATAGCAGCCCATCTCTGACCTGAGTGTTGTGAGTCATCTTCTGGAGCTTTGTTTGGATCTCAGGGGTCTCCATTTCCCAGCATCTCTGGTGGCCAGTGGATCAAATAATCGTTCTTCCTCAGGGGTCAAGGCAGCCAATACTGGCATTCTAGAGAGACCATCGCATTCGGGTGGATCGCCCCTGCACAATGAACAATGGTAAAGTCATTGTTGGTAGTCTCAAGGCCCACTAGGCTAGAAGATCATTATAGCCGTTCATCTGTTGGAGTCATTGGAGTGAGGAATGGTCAGTGACAATGATAAAATGGGTGCCATAAAGATAGGGGAGAAAATGCTTGAGTGCTAGTAAAATACCCAGGCATTTTTGTTTGGTAACACTATAATTCCGCTTGGCCTTAATCAGGGTTTTACTGAGGTAATACAATGGGTGGTTGACCTAGAATTCGTTGTACTGGGCTAGGATGGCCTAACGGCAACATCGCTGGTGTGCATAAATAAAAGGAAAGGTTGATCAATTCATGAATGGACTAAAATGGGTTTAGTGCATAGAGTGGTCTGCAATGCAGTAAAGTCCTATTCTTACTCAGGCCGCCACTAAAAAAGCACGTTTTTCTACAGAAGGTAGAACAGAGGCTTGGGTAGGTGATAAACCATAAAGTAAACTGACGGTAATAAGCCACCATGCCAAGGAATACATGGATATTCCTAAGGATCTGGGGGCACAACATCTTTTCAATTGCGTTAACTTTGTTCAAATGGGCTGAATGACATATTTGTTCACCTTATGTCCAATGAACTTCATTATGGACTGGAAGAAAGAGCACTTTGAAGGTTTGAGCTTTATCAAAGCCCTTCTAACTAACCAAAAAGTTCTTAAAGGTGGTTTGCATGACCGTTGAAAGTTTGTGAGAAGACAGTGATGTCGACCAGGTCCTGAGGACACATGATAAACTTCAGGTCTCCAAGGATCCCGTTTATGGCACATTGGAAAATGGCAGGCGCGTTGCAAAGCCCTTGAGGCATCCTCATAGGTTTGAACAGCCCTTTGTTGCCAATAAGTGTGCACTTTTCTTGGTCTTTGGGTCAATCTCTACTTGCTAATACCCGCTTTCCAGGTCCATTGAAGAAAAGTATTGTGACTCAGCGAGCAACTGGAGAGAGTTATCAATCGGGGCAGGAGTAGCTGTCCTTCTTGGTAACAGCATTGAGCCAGCAATAATCCATCACCACCCAATGACTGCCATCTTTCTCCCAGGCCAGTAGGTAAGTGGAGGCCCATGGATTAATTGATGGCACCAGTAGCCCAGCATCAAGAAGTTGCTAGAGTTCTATCGCTACTTGTGCCACTTCAGCCTTACTATTTTGGTAAGGTCATGAGAAAAAGGGTGGCATCACCAGTTTCCACATGATATAACACCTCACGCATTTTGTCAAAGTTGTAAGTAGATGATGAGAAGAGGTCAGCATATTCCTCCAAATAAAATCTGAACTTCTCGTTGTTGTTCTCAAAGAGTTTCTTTATGATGTTGGTGTTGTCCAGAGCCACTGAAGGGGACATCTCTAACTCAGAATCCCTTAAATTCCCAAAACTACAGGCATCATCAATAAATTCCACCTGTAGAAGGTGAACATACGCAGTGAACTATTTGGGCCTACAACCCTAGGCTTGTCAGTAAGATTAGCCAACAACATTGATAGGGATCTGACATAGGTGGGATAGAGAATCTTCAGACAAGTCAGGACCTCTTTGGATGATGGGTTATCTTGGCCATAAATTTACTGCAAATATTCATATGTAATGTTGACATATCCCGGTTACCAACAAAACTTGGGACTTTAGAGGTATACAGGTCTTCCTGAGTAGGTATAACGGCATGCCTTCACAACCATCAACAGCAAGTGGGGGCATCCAAACTCAAGAGCCCCTGACGTGATACTCAAGCCAATCATTCTGGCCTCACTCTCTAATGGCAAGCTTAGGCCTTGACCTCCATTTTAAAGTTTTGGGAGGTTTTGAAAACTAAAGGATCTGGTGTCTAGTAAGGATAGAAACCCCTCATCATAGTGTACCACTGCTGAGTAGTCTCGGAGGAATTGAGTCCTAAGTAGAAGTTTGTAACTTATGTTGTCCAGCACTATGGCAGGGGTGTTAATGAAAGCTTACCGAATCAAATTGGTAGAGAATAAGTGGCCCCTTAGATTAGTACAGTGCAGTACCTCAGTGCCACACTCCATATAAGGCAAGTCTGGGGCAATCTTAATACAATTTATCAATTTAATTATAATAATATATAAAGGCTAGTAGCTATCAACTATGGCAAGGACTTGAATCTTGTGGACTCAAACAGCGACGTGGGTGACCAAGTTCAAAACTGTGGAGGTAGTGTGAGAAACATGGGCAAGTCCTTGTAATAATAGTAATCAGTATCAGTTTCTTTATTACCAATAGGTACCAAAACCTCTTCTTTAAATATGGCAGCCCTAGGCTCGTTAGAGGTCAATGAGGATTATTGAGGCTTAACAGGGATGTCAGCATGAAGCGCCTCATCCTACGTGATAACGTCTCTTACCCACCTCCTCTGAAAGTCGCTTCCAGAATGTATTGCCGCTGTGTTAGAAAAAATCGTGATAGGTGAATTGGGGTTGAGGACTCTTATGGTTTTTAACAATATGGACCTGAGGGCGATTAGAGAGCTAAAGAGGTAGTCTTGGAGATGCAAATTTTTCACAGTGATCCCTTTAAGAACTTCATAATCTCCTGAATGCATGTAAGCCCGTTCTTTTAATAATCATATGCATTTGGACCTCGGAATAAGAGTCTAACGTGGAGATCATAGCAGTAATGGCATTGTCCAAAGTGATACAATTTGTAGTAACCAAGGGTTTCGCTTGGACATAAAAGTGGCTGGAGAATTCCACAGGACCCTCCCCTTCGTTCAAACGGATACCCATGAAGGAATGTTTCTGGCTGCCCAAGTTCTGGCTACTGCCAAATTCCTGGATTAGGGCCATTCGAATCTGCTCTCAGGTTTTGCATTCTTTCAGGTGAGGAGTCATGATTTCCCAGGATATGCTTTTAAGGCAGGAATGGATGTGTTTCACCTTCTGCTGGCTGGTGGCTTCCTCAATGGAACTCTAATAGCCATACAAGAAGGAGCAATGCTTGCCTTACCAGGGTAAATTTTTCTTAAAACTAGGTTTAAAAATTAGTGCAAGAGGAGTGAAGAGGATATTCACAACTGAGAGTTGTGCAGGCTCAGAAACCTCAGTTTCTTCATAGTTGCGATGGGCCTGGTTGATCCAATCGTTATCTCAAACCCTCAAGATCCTCTTAAATGTCATCCCAGATCTTGTTGAGAGAAGTGAGGAATCTTTATGGGTGACCTGCTCTTTTAGCGCTTAAATATTTGATTGTTGTAGAAGAAGCATACTATCATTTCTATTCATGGGGGTCTTAAACCCATGGAAGGTTTTTTTAGCTGAGTGATACGACTATCAGTAAGTCAGGTGAAGGTGGTGAGATTATCCATCTCATCTGAAACTACCTTGATTGAAATGCGTGGATTAAAGGGAACTCCATAAACTAAGAGTTTACATCCTTAGGCTACACTTTGGGTCTAAACTTGTAGGGCAGCCAGCGCTGTCAAGATATCCATTCTCCAAGGTTCATCAGGGTCAACTGATGTAGCCAGTGAGGGGCCAGGGGGCCCTTGAGGTTCTGGGGACCTTCAGGCCCTGTGGGCCTTTTGCGCCCTTCAGGACCTTCCAGCCCTCTGAGCCCCTGATAAATTCTGAGGATTACTTACTTGATAAAATAAATCCTGCGCATATAATTGGGAAGGTGTTCAGCTGAATGATCCTCAATTTAAACAATGTCTTACAGTACTTTTGACCGTTTAGAAGCTCACTAGGCTTATTTAAAAAATTATGACTCATATGGTCGAGCTTGGGCTTAATTTTGCCTACAAATTCGGGAACTTCTACCAAGGCAGAAAATGATACAAGCTGATAATTATAAAAACAACTTGTTAAAAATCTTCAAGAAAAGGCTCTGGTAAAAAACCAGATAAAGAGATTTATAAAATTATAAATTTATTAGAAGATATTATTGGATTATTTTCATTAGGCCAGGCGCCAGTATTTATAACTCTAGGGCATCACCCAGCCACACTTTGGCCATGCAATTTTCGCAAATACTTATTTTCCACCTCAGTTCAGCCCGTGAACTGATACAATTATGACCTATTGCTTGGAATCTTCAATGCAATATACTTTTAAATTCAGGAAGTCTTCAGGGGCAAAAATCGCAATACAAACGTGCAAAGCTGTCCTAGTATCAGCCTGATTTAAGTTTTGTCATAAATCTGACAAAATATGACTTCTGAGTAATTTGGCATCAATTGTATTTAAATGAAATATTTCTAATTGGGATGTCAGAAGGCCTTCTCAATAGCAATAGATACTCCTATTTAAGCAATCCAAAGCAAGTGTGTTGAGATTTTTGCCCATATTCTCAGCCTGCTAGATTACCAGGAATCTCTAGGGGATAATTCCCTAATGAGAAGTGAATTGGAAATCAGTTGGCCTAAATTTTGGAGTATCTATGTTTGGGGTTTTTGGGATATTTGCCTGGTTGTATCTGTCAGGGATTAATACGGACAAATAATTAAGATCTTTTTGGGTGGATTGTTAATGAAATAGGGGCATCTGATAGTGATTAACTATCAGGTGTACCGATTGGGATTGGTCAGGTTTCATCACCAACTGATTGGGAAGAGTAGCAAGTTGCGAGGTGAGTGATGCCACCTGCAACTAGTGAATCAATCAGTTGGTGCATGACCTGCCTTAATGGTTAATAAATCCCATTACCTAAGCAGGTCACTAGCCAAATAAGGTTGGTTTGCTTGGATTGAGAGGAAAACGTTTGGGACACATTTTCTGACTCTTTCCATTTAGGTCTCAAGAATAGCAATGACAGAATCCTAGCCAGGATGTGGAAGACCATTGCTGCCGATATGAGGATGGGTGATTCAACAGCAATGTTGCCATTTCATCAAAGGGTTCAACTGAGGGTTAGATGACCAAATCCCCACTATAAATTCCCTAAAATTCACTCATAATAAAAAGCAGTATTTACAAAAACAGATAATACCATAGTTCTTTATGAAGATATTTCATTAGTTTATAATTTAAGTAATAAGCTATCATCAACTTTTAATTGTTCTATTCTTCTCAAGGATATTATTGCTGTGTGTGATAATTGGGAGACTCTTAAGGAAAATAAGTTAAGATCTGAGCGTGGATCTAGAGAAGAAAGAGAAATAATTGGGAATTGCTACCAACTGTATGCTGGATCAAAGAGACTGTCACCACGGAATCTCAGAGAAGATCAGGTTATACAGAACAAGGGAACAAATCCCTAAATCATGACATATCAAGTATTTCAAGCGGGAATACTGGATGAGTGTTGGGCTGAGATATAAGAAATCTAATCAACTACAGATGTAGTTGTCATAATATTATCAACCAATAATATCATATACTATACAACGCGGATGAAGCCAAAAGAATTGAACCTGTGCAGTAATTAGTTTATTGGGGTTGTTTGATGATAATAACCCAAAACAATAAATTTTTACAAGATGGTGCTCACTACAGGGGTGTAGTTGAGTAGAAGAATCTATAATTATGTCGTACAAAGATGAGTTATGCAAACTGTAAATGGAGTTAACCGCTGTGAATCAGAATGCCCTAAACTCAGAGGATCATTAAGAATTCACAGCCTTGGAAGAACGAGTCGCCAAGATGGAGGAAGTTATCAATAATGTTTGAGTTTTTGGAACAAGTTACCTGGGAAAGTAGCTTCATTGAAGAAGAAAGAAGGGGACCTAGTTTGAGAGGTCTTATATCTGAAAATGGAACAAGAAGCAGATCGCGCTTATTTGAGAAAACTAAGCGTGGATATAGAGTGACTGATCAAACCGTGGAGGAACTTAAAGCTCACAAATGCAGTTGTGATCCAGATATGGCAAGCGATTCCAAAGGAAGAAGTCCTCACATAATAATTGGGAAGTTGAATACCCCAAGGAACATGCCACCCGCTTTTCTCTTCTATCTTGGAGATGACGCCTAAAGTCATTTCTCAAATGAGCCAAGTGGATGAACCTAGAGAGTCAGCTAGAGATAACTTGGAGGAATTTAAGGCAGCGCTAAAATTGCCAACGTTCCACAAGGATACCGCTCCAGCATTTTTCTGACTTTTTGATATGACAATGTATGGCTACAGGGATCTTCAAAAGGCGTTGACGGTCATGAATTGCCTAGATATCAACTGTTGGAACTTAGTACCTCACCTGGAGGGGGACAGCTGGTCATATGCGGAGGCAAAGATGGCCATCATGAAGTGATTTGGGTATCTGATGTGCATTTCAAAGTGCAAACAGGAGTTTATGGGAATCCAGTTCCATAAAGACGAGTCTTTAGCAAGCTTTGCGGATTGGTTCTACCAGGAGTCGCAGATCCTGGTTGGAGCAAAAGTACTGGATTACTTTGATGCTAGAATCGCCTTACAAGTGGCACTTTGGCCCTATTGCAATTTTCATTGCATGATGTCTTCCATGTTTGTGATGGAAATAGCTACCTCTCAAATGGTAGATAATTTGAAGATTTTGGGAGCAACATTTGTTGCCCCAAATAGAAGTTTCAAATCTAATCCAGTATGCAATCCAAATCCTGCAAAGGGGAATGAAGGAGCTAAAGAGACAAACAACTGAACCATGCTGGGGAATAAGACCATGGAATTTAGACGGTTGAATATGAAGGACAAGGTCTGCTACCTATGTGGTGGGAAAGGACATCTCGCCGTGCACTGCAAGAAGCTGAAGGATCAAATCAACGTGGTCCAGGCGAAATAGTCAGCTGCCACTAAGGAATTGGGAAAATGGCCTGCGTCCTAGACGGGGAACAGTCTAGAGCTGTGGAAAAGTATGTTCCTCCTGACATCATGACCAAGGAAATTGATATCAGTGATATGTTTGTGGAGGAGGACATATAGGATCTGCTCTATCAAGCAGTCAATTTAAATGTAAATGCCGTGACCAGATCCAGGGTGAAGAGAATTGACCCTGAGATAATCAAGAAAGTTGCCCAGCCGTATGACCAACAACTGGCAGAAAAGATTTGAACTGCCAAGAATCGTGAAGAATTGTCTGAAGTCTGATTAGATCAGGCCAATTTGTCAATCTTCCTTAGCACAATAAAGGAATCATTTCCTGATTTATCAGTGCAATTTATTTGCACCTTCAATTTGGCTAATAATGCCTCTATAAACTCAGAAAACACTATATTGCAATACTCTGAGTGTACATATATAGACATACAAGTGACTTTTTTTATGGGTGAGGGCGATTGTTGATAGCGGAGCGCCCATCAACATTGTCTCAAACAGGCTGGTAAAGAGGATGAAGATCTCATTGGAATTGGAACATAAGAAAGAGTACAACACAGCCGGGTTAAACACCACCATCTCCTGTGGAGCGTAGAGCACTTTGCCATTATGATTCAGGTTATTGGTGTTATCTGCGCCAGCAATAGTTTTGGCCAACCAAGAATATGCCATTCTGATCAGAACAGAATTTTAATGCAAGTACGGAGTTAAATGTAACTTCAAGGATAATATGTTGGCCATATTGGGTCAGACGTTATTTTTGGTATATCAAAAAGATGCTGAAGCTCCACTGAATATGAGAAACAACTTCTTTAATTTAATACACAATGATGGCATTGTCCCGATTCAATAACAATTAGTTGTTAGGAAGTGACAAGAAATGCCAATGGAAATCCTAAAGAACTGGGTAATTCCACTGAGGATCAGGAATGAGAAGACCATACCACCAGGATCGCAGATGATAGTTGACATGGGGTTGACATTGGAGATACCTGAGCTGTTGTATGGGAGGTTGGAATCCCCTGTAAGAATTCCAGAGTGGAGCCTTGGGTGGAACTTGTGATAATAATGTCAGGCCATGGAGAAATTTGAGTTCTCCTCTCAATTTTAAGTGAAAAACTGATGAAGATCATGAAGAAACAGATCATCACGTTTATTCATCTGATCCCAATGGCCAAATTGAGGAGATTCCACAATTTTGGGACTCTCAATGAGATTGGATTACCAGCCAGGGTAACTAAAAGTATCAACCTATTGATTGATTAAGAGAAACTCTCTGATCTCTCTTAAGTCCAGCAAGAGGAGGTGCTTGAACTATTCAAAAAGTATCAGGAAGTGTTTGCTCAGGATGACCACAATTTCTGATGTGCATTAGTCAAGATCCACAAGGTTGACACTGGGGAAAATTTTCCGATCAGGAGAGATTGATCTGACGATCAAAAGTGGCCCAAGCGGTAGTGGAAGATGAAATCAGCAAGCTAGTAAAGCATGGGCTTCTAGTTCCATGTTTGAGTCCCTTGGTGAGTCTGATTCTAATTGTGAAGAAAAAGGATGGCTCCAACTGGGTGGTGATCAACAAAGGAAAGCTGAATAAGATTATGAAGAAGGATTCATATCCCCTACTAAGAATTGATTTGTGCTAGAATATTAGGAGAAGCGAAGTACTTCTCCACAATGGATCTGATCTCAGGATATTGAAAATCGACTTGCCAAAAGAAGACCTAGAAACATGCGCAATTATTACTGCGCAGAGGGTATAAATAAACGAGGATTCCCCAGGGTCTAAGTAATGCGCCTGCAACGTTCCAAAGGGCCATGGAATCTATACTGAGCGACTTGAAGTTGTTGTGCGTCCTGGTATAATTGGATGAAATCATTGTGTTCTGTAGGACATTTACTGATCACCTACACCACTTGGAAGAAGTATTCAAGCGACTGTTCATGGCTAATCTGAAGATTAAGCTGAGGAAGTATCACTTCTTCAAAAAAGAGTTGGAATATCTGGGATTTATGATCAACTTTAATGTGATTCAGCCGCAAGCCCAGAAGATAGAAGCCATAGAATGGGTGGCTGTGCTGAAAAGTGTCCGAGACATCCAAGTTTCCTGGGGATGGTCAGATACTACAGAAGATTTATTCAGGACTACTCCCGGATAGCTGAGCCCTTATTCCATCTGTTAGGGGATCCAAAAAAAGGATTTATATGGAATGAAGCACAGGAATCTTTCTATGAGCTATGCTAGTATCTAATAGATTCTCCAATATTGAAATACCCAAATTTTGATTAAGAGTTTATTATACAAACTGATGCTTTGTTGATGGCAATTGGCGCTGTACTAACCCAAGTAGACAAATTTGGGGATAACATCTGGTGGCATATGTGAGCCGGACACTCTCAGCTGCTGAGAGTAACTACACTGTAACTGAGTGTGAATGCTTGCAGTCATTTATAACTATAAGTAGTTTCAGGCGTATATCCACAGAATGCACTTTAAAGTGGTGATGGAACACTCTTCATTGCGTTGGCTCCATAATCTATGAGAGCCAGAAGGACAACTGGCCCAATGGGCACTTAAGCTACAGGATTATGATTATAAGATTGTCCACCAAGTGGGGGCTTCTCACCAGAATTCGGATGGATTATCATGGTTATCAATGGTCCAGATGGTATACCCGTAGGTGGATGAACTATTACAGAGAATGGTCGATGGAGAAATTGGAAAGAGCCCAGAGAAATCCAAGGTGCGCTTTGGAAAGTGATGGAAAGCACTGAGACCCCTGAATGGACAAGTGTTTGAGATGTTTAACTGGAAATGTGTTTTTTCCCAAAGCCATCATAAAGAGAAGCTATCATGCAAGGTGCTCATAAGGTTGTTGGGAATAGAGGCCTGAGAAAAATGAACAATTATATTTACCAGTATTACTAACCGGAGTCCATTAACTACTATGTTTCAGACTATCTAGCTTGTTGTGTGGAGTGCCAGCTGCACAAACCACATAAGAATACAATTGGATACTAACTGGTCCACTCTGATTTGCCGGGCATACAGTATCATTGACATGATGGGACCGCTGACAATGAGCACAGGGGGAGTCATGTACATCATATTTTCTTTTGACAATCTGATGAGATGGTTCAAGGTGAAGGCCCTGGAAAAAGTAGACGCTACCAGCACCACAAAGTTCATCCTGGATCAAGTAGTATATCGACATGGATGTCTGCAGGTCCTGATTAGTGATAATAGGACAAACTTCACATCTCATGTGATCCTGCAATTGAATGAGATAATGGGGATCAGAGGAGTCATGTCAGTACCCTACCAGCAGGAGAGAAACAGACTGGTAGAATGAGTGAATGGAGCGCAGGCCATGACGCTGAGGAAGCTGGTTGCAGGAAGAACTTCTGCGTGGGGAACGTACCTGAGTTTGGTCACGTTTGCCTACAGTATTAGTCATCATACAGCAGCGGGAAAATGCCATTTGAGTTACTGTATGGGAGGAAGGCCACGTTGACGCTGATTTTAAACTCAATGGTGGAACCAACGTCAGGAATGAGTGCCAAACAGTACTTGAACTGACTCACGAATATTTTGATCAATATGCAATCGCAAGCATTTGATATTACATTGAAGAAAAGGATATGAGAAAAATTGACAGATAATAAAGAACCAACTGGCCTTATCAGAATATCAAATAGGCAAAAGAGTAGCTTATTGTGATGTGCATGGTTTTGGAAGAAGAAATAAACTGGATGCATTGTGGTCAGGTCCATTTGAAGTAATCGCCAAGGTGGTGACTGATGCTTATTCCATCAAAAATCTCTTGGATGGAAAAGTTGTAAATTGGGTACATTCTAAGTATCTGAAGTGATGGATTGATAAAAAAATAAAAGAGTTCCCAAAGGATTGATGAACCATTAATTTGGTCATGTCCTGATGATTAGGTGAATTCCAAAAAAGGGACCTCTGAACCAATCTAGATGATTAAGTTCGAAAAAAGGACCTCTGAACCATGGAAAACTGGTAGGTTTAAGTACCCAGGACCCAGTTTGAGGGAAAAAATAAAGAAGATGGACTGATGAACTGAAACAAGGTCAAGTCCCATGGAAAAAAGAATAATAAAAACAGAAGATTGATAAAAGATATTGGGAGAAAAAGATTATAAACTACATGGAAAAAAATCAATATAGTTTTATAATTTTGTTTTTTTATTAATTGTCCTCAATATGGGGATGATTCCGCCTATGTCACCTTTTGAAGTAGAGAGGAAGGATTGCAGTAGGAATCAATAGCCTGTCAAAATTGATGTGAGATCAGACGCTAGCAAGGGCTAGACTACACAAAACCAAATCCTTTGAGTGGATGAAGATCCCTGCAAGAAAGCAACTAGAGGAAGAAAAATTGAAATGTCAGAAGAAGCTAATTGCAAAATCCTGGAGCGGGGAGGAAAGCAACAGTATAAAAAGAGGCAGTTGGCAAATAAACCCCAAGTAATCCCAAAATGGTACCGGAGATGGAAGATTAGTCTTGAGCGCCTGACAATGGGCTTTAAGAACACTGGACATACGGGCTGGTAGTCAACAATGGTTCTTGAAGAGGGTTGCTGAATTATTCCCCCTACTAAAGCCATCATTGGAAGATACTGATTGGAAGTGCCGGAGAGGAGATAATCATGCAGGGAGCAAATAGCATCCTGCAAGCAACGACTATGGGCTTCTTAGAAGCTGAAGCTGAAGGAATGGTGAAACCTGGGAGAGTCTAGAAGCTTTGTGGACTAACTTTGAAGAGCTTGGCCAGCAAAGTGAAGAGAATAAGCGGCGATATCCTGATCTGGGATGTTCTCAAGATCAGAGGGATTCACCGCTAGGGACAAAGCCTCAGTGACTTGGGCCCAGAGTTCAGCATAGGGGGTCTCAAAATAAACACTGTTACCAATGGTGAGATCAGTAGCCAGGACAGTGGGTTTATAGTATTGTCCGAGTTGGAAGAGAACTCAGGAAGCAAGTCTGACCTGGCAAGAAAAGTGCGATCAATAGTGAACAGCATAATCTCTGTAGCTTACATGATGATGGTCAGTGCATCTACAAAAGGGGCCAAATCCAGAAGAGTTTTTATAATCTAACTCTGGAATCAACAACAGAGGAAGAATTGGCCAATAGTTGTTTAAAATGATTGCAAGCCTGGTTTTGGAGGGATTGGTTACCATTTCTGGTAATTTGACAGAAGGACTAGCCGCTGGTGCCAGACTAGGCGTATGAGTCCTGGAAGGACCCTAGAAGAGGTTCCGTCATGCATCCTGACTCATCTGCTGGAAGAGCTGAAGATCTTGATCAGACAAACTGTTTAGAAGCTGCTGGTACCACAACTCAGAATCTGACATATGAGCTGGATAAGAGGGGTGTCTGTCAGATGAACAGCAAGTAAGAATTAGACTGGCCTGCCAGCTAAGATGCCAGAGCACCCAAATGACAAACCAGAATGCCCAAGGCACTGCTTCTGGTATGACGAATATGAAACTGGAAAGGAGTTTCACCGCTTTCTGCCGGTGAGCCAGAATTTCATATAGGCACAAAATAAAATACCAGATGAACACGGCCATTAACCCTGAGGGGTATGAGAGCACCGGTGGAAGAGGCGGCTTAATTCTCAACATATAAAAACTAAATTTTGAGGAAGGTTTTTTAATGAAAAAAATTAAGAAATAAAAACAAACCAACAATTTTCTTAATGCGATGTGACTGATTAAATAGTAGTAAATTTAGAGGGGAAACAAGCTGGGATCAGGTCCCACAAGTTTGACCTGACTGGCGAATTGTTTGGGAATGGAACAGGTAATTTAACTGGGAACTGACATCAAAGAAATTGGTGGCAGGCTGAGTCGCTATTGGTTTGACCTCAAACATCAAAACTGAGGCTCAACTGCATTTCCAATGGTTGGCATAATGGTATTTAGCCCGACAAGCAGCAGGAATCCCCCAAGGCCACCCCACATAGGGGTAGCCCATTTGGTTGGGAACGGGTTCAGGACTTCCAACCTGCCCGTGCTCAGTCACTAGGCCATTTGTTTGGTCAGTGTCATTGCATCAGGCACAACGCCCAATTTGCCAGTGGGGAGCTTTGAACCCTCATTGATGGTGTCCAATTATGTTACCTGCCCATTGGGGGTGATCCCCCAACAATTTTGTGATGGGGGAGATTTTTTGATTGTCATATTAACCAAATTGCAACCATTGGGAATTCTGGCTGATAGATCGGTCTTCATACCTTTTTGACCATTTAAAATCCAAGCATTTGGCTGATTGCCACTCAAGTTAGTTCCAATCAATTTCATTTTGGCAATCTTGGCACATATTTCACTGATTCTTCTGAGCAGTTCTGCTGAGGAGAGTGTGTATACTGGAAGTGGGATCTGAAGTGGGAGAGCTGTTATCCAGCGCTCATCTACCACGTGAAAGATCACCCTGAGTAACGAGGGGTATGGCCATCCTCTTTAGTGCCTTCTTTCTAGGGAACAGGAAAATGGCCCAATGAACGCTCAGAGGACGTTCCCTGGGACTTATAATACCCCTTCCTTTTTCCAAGGGAACGACCACACCACCGGGAAACTATACAAGAGCCACACACTTTTGCGCCTTGGGTAACTTGATCGCCATTACCATCACAGGTTTTTGGGAAGGGCAGGGAGCATTGGGTGGGTTTATATGAAATGCTTCGACCAATTCCATACAGTTTGCACAATTTCATGCCTTGACCCAACTGTTCTCATAAGCTGGTTAACCTTTCTAAGCCATAAGATATTTAATGGACTGGAGGGAATTGGATGCCAGGATGTTCTCCACCTTGGCTCCTTCCGCATCCTCGATGATGATCAGTTCAGGTTCCACAGGGATTGTACTCTTGAGAGGTGACAGCTGGGAAATGTGGAAAATGGGATGCTGTTTCCAGTGAGCTGGAAGCTTCAACTGGAACGCACCATTACCCAAGACCTCTTCCACCTAATGGGGGCCAGAATGCTTACTTGCAAATTTTTTCAAGAATGCGCTTTTAATATGTAAATGGTGGGTATCAATCATAATATAGGAACCCACTGTAATATTGTGACCGAGGAGCTGCTTACAATCTGTGAACCTCTTGTAGTCATCAATAGCTTTGGTGAGGTGTTCCTGCATCAAGGATTGAGTTGGCCTAATATTTTCAGCGTGATCTGCGGCAACTTATACTCAGGCCACAAGCAAGGTCTGACCAAAACGAAGGATTGTAACCCAATATCACTCCGTAGGGCGAAAATCCCATAGACACATGCGTTCCATTGTTATAGGCGAATTGAGCAAGGGGAAGGTCATTGGCCCAGGTGTCCTGTGCGGCCACAGCATAGCAACGCAGGTACTGTTTGAAGACTTGTTGACTCACTCAGTCTGCTCATCAGACTGGGGATGGTATGCTTTAGAACGGCAGGGGATATTTTTAGGATAGTAGGAGTTCACCTAAAACTGCGCCGTGAACTTTGAACCCCAGTCGCTAATAATCTTCTGTGGGAAACCAAACATCGATAACACATGACGCACAAAAAAGCGGGCAGTCTCCTCCGATATAATTTTGAAATGGCAAGAAATAAAGAGGGAAGATTTTGTGAAATGATCCACCACCACCATCACCGCTGTGAACCCATTAGAACAGGGGAGTTTGACAATAAAATCTATGGACACTGACATCCATGGACCTTCCACCTGCTGTAAGGGGTGTAAAAGACCGTTTCTACTGGAGTGGTCTAACTTAGCCCAAGCACAAGTAATGCAGTCAGCAATCCAGGCCGGAACTTCTTTTGTCAAACCCACCCAATTGTAGGTCTGTTTGATCAAATCAATGCATTTCTTAGTACCAGGATGACCAACTGTAGTGGGATCATGATGTGCGCGGAATACCTCAGTTCAGAAGGAGGGGGAACCCAAACATGAGACTGAAAATAAATAAGACCCTCCTTCAGTGATTAAAGGGAGTGTTTATGCTTCTGGTGAGATAACTGCTCAACCAGCTCCATGCCCTAAGGGCAGGCCATTTGACTGGCTAAGACCTGAGTGACTAACAGAGCATTAGGAGCCAGAGTGATGGAAGAAACAACAAGGGGGACAAATGACAGGATTTGGGTGGTAGTAATCACAGTAACGAGATCCACTTCCTCCGGATCCATGGAACAGTGGGTGGGGCTACAGCTGAGAAAATAGGGAAGTATATTGAGCACACCTTTTATAAATTCATATTTGAAGTTAAAACTGCATGGGACCCAATAGGTTCAGGCTTGCTGATGTGCCAATCTTTGGGGTTTATGAAAGTACAAAATGGCCTGTTGATCCGTGTGAACTGTTAGTTCATGTTGGTCACCCTGTAACAGGTACACCTCCAATGAGTTAAGGCCCATGCAACGGCTGCCACCTCCTTGTCATAAATAGCCTAAGACTGCTCTGTAGAGGTGAACAATTTGGGAAAAGTAGGCGACCAGGTGTTCCAAGCCATCATGCTCCTGGAGCAACACTCCCCCACAGCTACCAACAAAGCATCTCATGCAACAATATATGGCTTGGTGGGATCAGCATGTTTTAAAATTGGAGGGGATACAAACACCTCTTCAATTAATTTGACGCCTGCTGGCATTCGGGCATCCAGAAAAATGGTACATTTTTCCCTGTAAGGGGGTGGAGTGGGCAGAAAGCTGGGAAAGTGCTGGATAAAACTTTTTAAGAAGATGATGGTTCCCAAGAAACTCCGAAGTTGTTTATGGTTGTTAAGGTTGGCCATTCCCAGATAGCATCCAAATTATTGGGAGGAATTGCATACCCATCTTTAAGGATGAGGTTCCCAAGAAAGGTAACCTCCTCCTTATAGAACTCACACTTGGAAGGCTTGACAAATAAACCTTCCTTATGCAAGGAAGCCACAACTGCTTTCAAGTTGGTAGCATGTTATTTGGGAGTCGAAGAGTGAACCAGAATGTTGTCAATATATGCTACTGCACAGGTAAATTGGAGGTCACCCAGTACATTGTCAATCATGTGATGAAACGTAGCAGGAGCGTTCTTCAGCCCAAAGGGCATTATGTAGAATTGGAAAATGCCCCGCTTTGTCCAGATTGCTTATAACCGTTCGTGCCATTTCAATACCCAAATCTGGTTGAATGCATTGACAAGATCAAGCTTAGAAAACACCTGAGATTTGGCGATTGCTTGGTTTATCATCTGTTCTAAAGGCAGGGGTAGGGATAGGAAACTGTGGTTTTATTTAAGTGTCCATAATCCACACAGTGGCGGAGGGAACCATCAGCTTTTTTGGCAAAGATGATGGGAGACGCGATTGGCGAGGTCTCCTTGAACAACCACTCTTTTTTCAACATATCATCCAGCCAGGTGTTGAGTGCAGCCTCCTCCTCTGCTGTGTGAGGATATATTGAGCAGTTGATATTTACCAACTCCACCGTTGTACGAAAACCACAGTTGAATCTAGCGTGTGGTGGCAAACGATTCGCCTTTTCAGAATCAAAAAATGCTTTGATAGCGCATCAAACTTTCTGGAAAATCGGATGGTATGCCTGTAGGGGAGACAAGGGACATAATAGATTTGCGGCCTTGAGCTTTCTTAAGAGTGTCAACTAGGGAGAATTAACCCTCCAGTTGATCATTAGCAAATGACAGCATGTTAGACTCCAGCTGGATCCTAACATGTTTCCAGCGCCACCATCCCACTCCTAAGTTCACTGGAAACACCAAGTTTGGCATAGCAGAAAATTGATTGCAGAAGCTGAACAGGTGTATTGAAAATGTGATTGGTCAGTGAACCAGTTGTGAGGTTTGGGAGGCTGATGACACAACCATCACCAAAGGACCTGCATCCAGGGCAAGTTCCAATTGCTGGGACAGTTCTACACTCATGAAATTGCCCGCGGCTCCAGTGTCCACCAGGGCCTCAAAGGAGACGTGATGGGACCCAATGCTAATCTTCATGGGTACTAAGAAGTAAGCGGAGTTATCTTTATTGGTAGTTGTGGATGAATCCAGTGATACCAAAGAGATGGTAGCAGGGACAGGGGATACCACTAGAATTTGGTGGGGGGTAAACTTGTTGCAAGTCGGGCTGTCAGATTGTGCTGACATGGGAAGAATAGCCAGCGGCAGCTATGGGGTATAAGTTTGAAGTTTTGAGAGGGATTGGACTATTGTGGGCAGAGAAAATCTTCTTCACAACCTGGTTCAGTTGCTAAAGAAGGGCCCATTGCTGCGCCAATATCTATGAGAAAGGCGAAAATGGCAAAGATTATTGGTTGGTCAATTATGTCAGTTGAACAGAAAGTAAAAATTAGACTGGCCTGCCAGCCAAGATGCTAGAGCACCCAAACGCCAAACCAGAATGCCAAAAGCACTGCTCTATTATGACAAATGTGAAACTGGAAAGGAGTTTCACCACTATCTGCTGGTGAGCCAAAATTTTGTACAGGCACAAAATAAAATACCATATGAACACGGCAGCTAACCCTAAGGGCATGAGAGCACCGGTGGAAGAGGCGGCTTAATTCTCAACATATAAAAACTAAATTTTGAGGAAGGTTTTTTAATCGAAAATTCAAGGAAGAAAGGTTGACCAACGATTTTTCCCAGTAGGATGTGACTGATTAAATAGTAGTCAATTTAGAGGGGAAACGACCCAGGATCTGGTCCCGCAAGTTTGACCTAACCGGTGAATTGTTTGAGAATGGGGAACAGATAATTTAACTGGGAACTGACATCAAAGAAATTGGTGGCAGCTGAGTCACTGTTGGTTTGACCTCAAATGTCTGAACCGAGGCTCAACTGCATTTCTGATGGTTGGCATGATGGTGTTTAGCAGATGAGCAGCAGGAATCCCCCAAGGCCACCCCACATAGGGGTGGGCCCATTTGGCTGGGAACAGGTTTGAGACGTCCAACCCACCCATGCTCGGTTGCTGGGCCATTTATTTGGTCAGTGGCATTGCATCAGGCACAACGCCCAATTTGCCAGCGGGGAGCTTTGAACCCTTGTTGATGGTGTCTGATGCTGTTACTTGCCCATTGGGGATGATCCCTGACGATTTTGGGAGAGGGGAAATTTTTTCAATTGTCATATTAATCAACTTGCAACTGTTGGACATTCTGGCTGATAGATCAGTCTTCATACCTTTTTGACCATTTGAAATCTGAGCATCAGGCTGATTGCCGCTTGAATTAGTTCTGATCAATTTCATTTCAGTGATCTTGGTGCAAATTTCTCTGATTCCTCGTAGCAGTTCTGACAAGGAGAGTTTGGGTACTGGAAGTGGGATTTGAAGCGGTAGAACTGTTACCCAGTGCTCATCTACCACGTGAGCGAGATCGCCCTGAGTAATGAGGGGTAAGACCATCCTCTTTGGTGCCTTCATGCTCAGGAAAGTGAAATTGGACCAATCAACGCCCAGAGGACGTTCCCTGGGACTTACAGTATCAGACTTATTTGGAAGTTGACATTATGCACTCTAGATTCCATTAAGCTCCAATTTGGAGAAATCAATTTCAAAATTAATGGGATAAGCTCTTCAAGAGAAGAATTAGGAATGACTTAAGTTTAGATTATGAGAGAAATACAAAGGCAAACATAAATAAATATTCTTAATTGTGCTGCAAATTGAACATTGATGGAAAGAATCTCCTGTTGAGGATGAGGAGAAAATCAGGAAATTGTGGATGCTGGACTAAGAATCTTGATTATGACAATGGGTCATATGCCCTGACAGGGGGAAAACTGGATCCTAGGACTAATATCATCATGAGTAAATTGATCAGCCCGGAATGACAGTAGATTGTGGGGACTGCAATCTAAGTAGGTGGTAGCAAGGAGGAAGAGGAAGAGAGCCAAATGCCAAAGGTCATCCTGAGCAGCATTATATATTGATGATATACTCCGCTTGAGCCAATGAATTATTTGACTGAGTGTCTGAAGTGGTGTTCTTATGCCTGGTCCTTTTCTTGCTAAAAATCTAGGAAAGAGGGGGGATGTGTTGGGATATTTGCCCATGTTCCCAGCCTGCTAGATTACCAGGAATCGCTAGGGGATAATTCCCTAATGCAAAGTGAATTGGAAATTGGTTGGCCCAAATTTTGGAGTAACTGTGTTCAGGAGATTTTGGGATATTTGCCTGGTCGTATCTATCAGGGATCCATCCAGAAAAGTACTTAAGATCTCGTCAGGTGGAGTTGCTGATGAAAAATGGGCATCTGATAGTGATTAACTATCAGGTGTACCGATAGGGATTTGTCAGGTTTCATCACCAACTGATTGGGAATGAGTAGCAAGTTTAGAGGCGAGTGATGCCACCTTCAACTAGTGAATTGATTGGTTAGTAAAGTGACCTGCCATAATGGGTAATAAGTCCCATTACCTAAGCAGGTCACTAGCCAATTATGGTTGGTTCACTTGGATAGAGAGGAAAATGTTAGGGACACATTTTCTGACTCTTTCCATCTAAGTTTTGAGGATGTCCAATGATGGAATCCTACCCAGGATGTGGAAGACCATTGCTGCTGAGATGAGGATGGGTGATTCAACAGTAACGTTGCCATTTCATTGAAGAGGTGTCAACTGAGGGTTAGATGACCGAATCGCCAATATAAATTCCCTAGAATTCACTCATAATAAAAAGAAATAGATAATACCACAGTATTATATAAAGATATATTCTCCTAGTATATAGTTTAAGTAGTAAACTACCATCAACTTTCAATTGTTCTATTCTTCTCAAGGATATTATTGCTGTGTGTGATAATTGAGAGACTCTTAGGTAAAAAAGTTTAAAGATCTGAGCAGGGATCTATACAAGAAGGAGAAACAATCACGGATTGCTGCTGACTGTGTGTTAGACTGAAGAGACTGTCACCAGGGAATTTTAGCCAAGATTGGGTTGGACAGAATGAGGGAATGAATCCCTAGATCACAACATCTCAAGTATTTCAAGTGGGAATACTGTTCAGGCGTTGGTCCAAGATATAAGAATTATACTCAACTACAATGAATAGTCGGCATACTATTATTAACCAATAATTTAATATACTATACAATGTGGACGAAGTGCACAAGAAACTGAACCTGTGCAGTAATAAGTTTATTGGGGTTGTTTGCTGATAATAACCAAAATTCGTAAACTTATACAAAATGCTATCATGCCAATTAAGAGGATCAACATAAGAAATTCGCTATAGGGTGGGAAATAATTTACAACATTTTTGATACAAATCTTATTATTCTACCTTTCCATAGGATTTTTAAAGGTTATTTTTAGGATTGATCCCTGGACAATATTTAAAGTAAATGTTAGATATTGCTCCCAATCAATTAGGGACCAAATGTCTAGTTTGTTGCATATATAATCAGCCTGAATTATGCAAGGATTTCTACCTGAGCTGTTATTGGAATTTCGTGAGAAATTACGATAAGCAGGTGCTACAAAGGCTACAAATTATTATTTCCATAGCTCTAGTGAATATCAATACAATTGCAACGAAGTTATTAGTTCTGTTGCTATAGTTGATTCCAATCATAAATACAGAATCCTGTATGAAAAAATACCTAAATTAGGCTCTGAGAGACAAAAATAGAGGTACTTTATTTTTGTTAGAAATGAGAGATATTCATAGGGGTAGATCTAGTAGTTATTTGTGAGGATTTTCGGGATGCACCTGAGGTAAGATCTTTCATATTAGATGACCGATATTGCTTTTTATTGATACCTTACTCGTGATGGCCAGATCTGATAAGGTTCTTATTTGCTGAGACCAATTTTCTTGTATGATTTTCTGCCTCATCAGATAGCTTAGCATCATCCTTCAGAGAAGGTTGATAACTTTGAAGGTTTGATCGTTGGTCTACCCTAAAATTGGATATCTTCAACATAAATTTTGCAATCTCATTGGACTGAGATATCAAATCTCAATCTTGAGTAATTTCAGTCATTGTAGATGAATCTCCAACAATGACCCCCCTCAAGATCTTGCCTAGAGGGCACATACTTATGAAAATCTCTACTATGACCCTATTGATAACAGTACCATTATCTACAGCTGCAATGGAGTATTCAATGCCATGGCAATAAGTAATACAATAAGGACCAGCCCATAAGGTATCAAGTTTGTGAATCCTTCCT